>OY756368.1:7226319-7729432 GCA_963576895.1 Ceraclea dissimilis
ATTGTAATAATAGTTAATAATAGTATATATGACTAGATAGTATGGTGTCTGCAGTGAAATAATGAAACACATTATATCTCTTATTATTATAATACATATTTGGTTTGTAATGTTATCTTGTTATAATTTCATCCAATAAAAAATAATTTATGTTAAATAATAGTCTAAATAACTAGCTACCTACTCGCATTACTTACAAACATAATAACTCAGACTTGTAGTTAGAGAAAATAATTTTATTAATATGTTCACCCGAAATAGTACGTAAAATAAATTAATGTTAGTATAGACAATGCAGCGAAAATAATAAAGAGTTGTTAGTTGGTAGGAACTGGAAGGTACCTTTATAGCGAAGTAAGTGACTCGGAACCTTGTCTTTATTTAAAAGTTCGGTGTTTGAATTTATTATCATCCGTGCCTTCAGGCGACAGCCCTGGATGGTATATCCAACAATATAGACTAAGTCCGAATATAAGAGTAATTAATATATTATTATTTTTTAAAAAAGTACATCTTAAGCTTGGCATCAGTACATAGTTTATGGGCCGTGACTGTGAAACGCTTGGCATGCGTGGCAATGTTCAGCAATGCATGTTGCCGTGATCACAATTACATACAACTTCTATACACATTGTTATGTCGTCCAAAGTAAACCTTAGGCACAAACCAATGGCTATTAGACTAATTTTCAGATTAGACATCGTTTAACAGTTTGTTATAGCTAATTAGAAAAAATAATTGTTTTTCAGAATTGTCTTTTCTATTTCTATTCGCGCATAATTATTTGGTTGCGTTACATCAATTGTTATATTATAAACGAACTTAATAATATCTACCGTCTATTATAAACTAGGTATATAATACACAGTCTTAAAAGCTTTAAGTTAAAAGTCAGGGTGTCATATGAAATTTACCACGAAAAACAAGAAGTAAGAAACTGAAGCGTCGAAAAATTACTGGCCTTTTCTCTGTTGTAACTATCAATTTATTAATTTTGATGATGGTTTTAATTCCTTTTAGACTCAAGTTATGCAGTTCCACTGATGCTAATCACTTTATGGTGAAACTTTAAATTTCTGTTATGTCGGAAGTCTGAAATTTGAAAGAGACATTTTCTATAGTTTTTTTAATATGGCAGATGGAGCAAAGGGTAGTGAAGTTGGGTTTTGTCCATATCACCATAGACCTGTTGCGGGGTCTTCAAGGTATATCTACTTATGCAATCTCATAAACATAGAGGATTAGATTGTTTCAATATGTTGACAGCGAACATCGATTTTTATAATTTAGTAACAGGTATAGATATACGTATATGTACGTTTTCAATATATAACTTGTTTGTCCCATTGGGAAACAACGTACTATAATAATTAATCTTAATTTCAGTCATCAAACTATAAACTTTAACACTGACAATGGATGTTATGGCTCGAGGACTATCAAAGGTAATAAAACGTTTTATATATTTAGACGTATCCACTTTACAGGTGAGATAAAACCTGGCAGATCAGTATGGTCATAATACTCAGTATATTATAGTATAGCTGTGTAATAAAACCTATATGTTGCATTCCATGTACGTATCAATCTACCACAATTAATAACGCGATAAATCTTCGGACAAATCTATCAGATATTATAACTCATAATCATAACCTACATGTAATAGGAGAATAAAATTCAATAAAACCATCTCGCTTAGCTAGCAACCAAAGTATTACCTAACAATATATAATTCGTAATGTAATCTCGTGCACCTCCATTATTTTAGTGTTTTGTACACAAACTTACAGCTTTTTTCTTAGTAGTCTTAGTACATTAGTCTTTAGTGTTGGACAAGATTTAGTCCAACTTGTTGATCTGCTAATGAATGCTTTTCAGTGTTCATTTCGTTCTTAATTTACGGTCCACTTTCTTGGTCCATGTGTACAAAATTTTGCAATATACGGCGATACGTTTTCAACATGAAATTCCGAAATGACGCAATATTGCGGAAAATATTTAGAAAAAAAAAATCATTACGCTATTCAATTTTACAATTCAAAACTCCATGATTTTCCGTTCCAATTAAGTACGATCCCTTCGATATTCTGCCATTCAGGTAAAAATAATCCATAATTGCGCATCATAAAAATATTATTATGTACCTATGTCTAATTGAGATACTCCACACATCTCGAATGATATCATATAGTTTTTTGTTTCGTTTTAAATAAATACTTAGAAATATAATGTTTTATGATATAACCATATATGGGTTCTAATCCTTCAACTTCGTACTAAATCTTTTGATAAAAAATAGACGTATTATAGTTACCTATATACTCACTATTGTTACGTTGTTCCATAGTTTATGTAGGTAATAAAATTATTATGACTCTTTTATTGTCTAAGATGAGTTCTTATTACTTTGAAGTGGTACAAAATAATAATATAGAGAGATATAGACTATAAATTCAACCTTTTAAAGAAAATAAATGCACATTTATCAAAATTGAGTAGTACCCAACCGACACCTTGAAATAAAGCCTTTATACTCCTTGAAATATCCGTTGTATGTAGTCATGTACATAAGATAAACGTAAAACGATTCTTACCCTTAACTGAGATTTTCCTTGTCTAATCAGATCGCAATTTTATTTGTTTGTATATATTATCAGATTTTCTCCATGTTGTTGTTAGATAACAAGTAGTGATTTCAACAGATATACAGCGAAGGATGGATATTCCATGACGCTTATGACTGAACATTTTCAGTAAACACTCCTCTGATATCCAAAGCTTTTTTGATTCCATTCTACTGAAAATTATCTTTTTTAGTTTTAGAACCTATTTCTTCAATCTATCTAATTCTCCAACTACGAGTATATTACTGTGTCTAATTAGGTGAGCTTCCTAGTTAAATGAGATTCATTCTGTACTACCTACTTGCAATCCACTTAGTAAAATGGGTATTTTATCGTTTTCGTTTATGAACAAGTGGCGTACTTGTGAATAGTTGTAATTCATAAAATATTTTAGGAATACCGATGTAACGATAGCCGCAATAAAAATGTTTAAAGAAATAACAATATTATAATTCGGAATCTCTTCTTGTAAACATTTCGTAATTTGTATCAAAAGTTAATAAAAAAATAATTATTATAATTGTTTCATTGCATGCTCAATGACTTAACTCTTAACGGACGCATTTTAATAAAGTTAATGTACTCGTAACAATACGCGTACATTGTTCAAATATTGGTGAGAAAAAGTACATTAGGAATGAAACGCCTTACAACTTTTTTGTCTCTGGAGAAGGATGATCCATTTTTTTATAAAATGTATTGTGCGCCAGTTTACGTACGGTTGCAAAGTTTCAGGTCTCTAAGTAGTCAGGAAGTTATTAAAATTTGCATCGATTCATATAGACGTGTTAAAGTCCGTGCCAAATATAATAAAAGCGTGTAATAAAAATAGAATTCCTTTGATTGATATTTAACAACTTTTTATTCGTTTTTAAAGTTTTTCTTAAAAGAACAGATATTTTTTTAGAGCTTTGCATAGAGCATCCAGACGTTAGGAGAAGTCCGCATTGCGATAACTTCACTTGAATTATTTTTGATTGTACAAATTTTTATTCTTGTAAAGCGTTGGATTTTTTCTACAGCCGTAGTAAATACATTGAAGTATTCCCACAACAGTATAGAAGAATTAAGGATGAACATTGTCGGGCTTACGACCGACCTCGGCTGGCTTAAGTGATCACTTTACACTCGAGAAACATTCGCCATTTCAGTTCACCCCGGCTGGGAGGTCGGTCGTAAGCCCGACAATGTTCATCCTTAATTCTTCTATACTGTTGTGGGAATACTCCAATGCGATAACTTAACCCTAGTGAACAGTGGTTGATTAATTATATGTCCAATTATTATTGTAGGTAGCTTTGATCACACGAAAAATAAATATAGTAAAAAAATATAAACATAAAATAAACATTTAAAAAGGAGGCAGAAGGATAGGTACGAGTATATAGGAGTATTTTAAACGGATACCTACGCTTGATATGGAAATAAGCAATATTCTAGTAAACACTCGGATAAAATGCTCTGATTTATTTAGACATCAATTTAAACTCAGTATTGTTGGTATGTAAAGAGTTAGACTATATATATTTTTCGTTTACTTAAAACCGAAATAAATCTTTGAGATATTTATCTCAAGATCCGTTGATAAACAATATAGCATTGTCTTTGTAAGTCGGGAAAAGTTTGAATTTATTCGAGTGTAAGATTTGTGTAATTTTTATGTTTGCTTGGAGATTGATACATCTTTTTATATAAATGGGTGAAGAAATAACACAATTTTCAGTTAGTTTTTATACTACATACCTAGGTATATACATGTATTTATCCTGATTGTTAGGCCTATAGGTAAACTTGTAATAATGTTGGCAGGTATTGTGAGTTTCTATGATTCTTCTTCCTGCTATTATTATTGTGATCAGATCATAAACAATTTGTATCTTACAATGACACAAGTGTTTTTGTCTTACAGTATAAGACACAAAATTAAGAAACGGAGAAACATAAAGAAAATAAGTAGGTATTGCAACAGGCTCACTGGTCGTCTTATAATAAGAGGCTGGGATATGGGACTTCTGTAGTACAATCCTCTCTTTTCCAATAAATCAAACAATTTCTGCAGACTTTATAGTAATAATTTTTAGATACTCGGACCTCCATTCAGAAATTACTGATTAAATATCAAACTGTCTACTAATTGTGATAATAATTATTGTAAAGGTCTCGTTTACTTCAAAACTGTGTTCATTTCGAATAACACAACCCATAGGAAAACAACTTTAATTATTGTTAAATAAAATGTATTTACTCATCAAAGCATATCACAAATAATACGAAACATTTTTCACCTCGTAAAAAATTAATAGCGTATGAAATCTTTTTAAATTAATATCCGATAAAACATTACTGTGCATTCGTAAAAAAATATAAAAAACTTTGCTCATTGCGTTGTCGTTTTTACCTCGTAATATATGAAAATGTATTTGAGAACATCGTTGTTTCTCTGAAACTAGATTCAGGAGACATTTTGAAAAAATGTGTCATTTACATGTCACATTTCTTTTCGTTTGCTGGGCTGAATTCCTTTGAGATATTTAATATGGAATATATAGGTTTGGCAGGTACATATGTTTTAGTATGAATGAAATTATTCTTCATTCATAATATGACACACACCATCATGCACACCCCCACGCATTGCACCGTTGGTGAAGGCGGGTCATCTACACATGGTGAACCTTCAAGTACAAATGACAGAATTATCAGTTAGGTTAGGTAAAGTCTTATATTACTTATAATAATTGCAGTTGATGCAAATATAACGTATAAACTTATTCTTTGTTCAGGTATGTGTATTGCGATCAGGTAATAGGTATATTTGTTTCATCAATCTCTTGATGATGGTTGATATAGACAATTACTATTATTATTATACTGTATTATGTTTGTTCTCAGTTGGGTGGTCCGGAAGATCAACCACGTTCCGTATTGTGATTGAATTAATATCATTATGTCGATACATTTCATATACGAATCTTCTTCTCGACGAAATGATAACGAAACCCGTTCACAAAAGTATGACAAGATCTCGAATGTAGTGAGGGGGTGCAAAAAATAATATCGATATTTCGATTACCTGCATGTTTTATGATGATAAAATCGATATTTATGTATTCTCATTTTACAAATATCTCATAAATAGCTGGTTACAGCATTAGGTTACAAAACAGGACACAGTAATATTAACGATTTTATTTTGATTTTGATGAATTATTCAACCTATTACAAACTTTGTTCGTGAGATCGCAGTTTCGAGAAAAAATATCGAGTTATCGACCGTAGACTGAGACTATAGAAGCAGATGAGTAATATTGTTTGACGAATGGGTACCCATATCAATTAAGTACAATGTAACTACTTCATCAACCGATGACCACCGTAGCATCTTGCAAATAATTGTGTATTGTAGTATAATAACAATAACATTTATATTTAATTCTATATTTACATACATTTTGTAAATAAATTACCGATTGACTTGATTGGTTTTTTATCAATGGACCAGAACAAAATGTTAAGCGAATCCTTGTCAGAACTTTTTTTTTAGAAATTATCTGGTGCGATGAACCTTCGGAGGTTTTAATAGTTAGGTATTCCGAAGCTCACAATTCATTTTGTAAAACATTGGATGACAAGTAGGTATAGCTTTTGTAGCAACTAACAACTGATTGTCGTATAGATACTTTACACTTCAACTAGCTTTCAACCCAGTCAACAACTGTTGAGATGGGGTGGCAATTAAGTGGAACCAACTAGCTGAATCAATGGATACACTGAAGCAAGTTCATACTTCGCCTGTATCAGTTTACATTATTGTACATACTTTTAAAATCCGAAAAAAAAATCTCCCAACTGAAAACTATACGTACCTACATACTTACGTTGTCATGTTTACATTTTACGTTGCATTCATCAGCATAGACAACAGAACCCGAAAGTCTATAGAAGTTAAGTGAGATTTTGCTTTGAAGAAAGAGGAAAGTTAGTTTGAAAAGAAGTTAAAAAAGTGAGATTAAGAACTCTTCTGGCTATATCTAGGTACAGCTAATGTATAATAAGTCATTTGATTTACTGATGTAAAACACTGTGTGATGGTACCTTCGACCGCTGATCACAATCTTATTACATACTTATTTTTATACATTATGTGAACCAGATAAAATAAAGTCACCATGTGAATATTGCATTGAAGCAAACTGGTGTAACGTGAGTTATTTTCATGGTGTATGAGAATTATCACATACTATTATTTTGAGAAATATTAATTACTAAAAAAATCTATTTACTTCATTACTACGCATAGATGCTTACTTTTAGAAATATCTTTGTAGATAGGTATACTTATTACTTTACTTCAAAACAAGTATATTTTTGTTGGAAACCAGTTTTGTGGGAACTTTTGTACGACAACGAAAATTATTATAGGTAAATATTTTATGTAAGTAACAAATAATCTAGGTATAATAATTTTATATTTATTTTTCCAATTATTTTGCTGGGTTGTGATTGTTTATGGATATTCCCACCAACGTGTTTACAGGAACATAGGTATCGATTACGTAATTAGCTAGACATATGTAGTCCAATCCCAGTTCAGAGATATTTATCGCACGGATTACCATGGGTTCATTTGACGATAGAGTCACTAGGGATATAATTAAATACCCAACAGCCAAGTTAAATTAATAGTCTATACCAAAAAAATCCGGAAAACTTCATGCACGTTCGAATGTTGTCCGTATTTTGTAAAAAAATGTACCTGTAGATATCGTCCCTTAGTAAATTTATAACGCGCAAGCTTGCAATTTACCTAAGAGTAATTTTAAAAAATAATTTCGCAGGTATGTCTAATTTAGATGTAGTATGGTGTGGGTACATTATAGTATTAGATGGATTCCAAAATGACTAAAGCGCCACTCGATCAACATGTGTATGATTTATGAATGTAGAAAACAATCTTCTCATATTTCGTGTTATGACGATCTCTTGCACTTTGTTTGAATGTATTCTCTTTAGAATTTTTTAACAAAGATAGTATATTCTCTATTTAATCTTAAAATACGTATACCATGAGTGTTAATGTGGAAATTATTATTATAAAATAATTCAAGATATTCCTTGGTATATGATATAAATAAAATACATTTCTAGAATTATAAAGGATTCGAGTAATAATAATATGAAACTATGAATAATTTCTTTGATATATCTTTTGGTAAGGTGAAAAGTAGGAAATGAAATACCTACATTTTATAAGAGTTTGAATTGTGTGTATATTTAGTTGATGTATTCATCTATTTCTTATTGTAGATAGATTACTCGTACATACTCAGTAGGTACGTAGAATAGTCGTAGTTCCTGCGGCGCTAAGACTCGGTATTTTCTCGCAGAGCGCCACGTCTATTTATGCAGGCCACATTCACCTCGCAGAGGTCATTTATGTTCGGGATCACCCATCGAGTCACGAGTTTGATGATATCAATATATAAAGCTCCGAATGGTTTCACTTCAACACCACAGCGGGGGTTCCTAAATCGTTTTGTAAAGAAGACACCCAGACCAGTAGATTGTTTTTTGTTTACCCTTTAAATAGTTAACAATAATATTATGATTGATACTGTTTGTAATTAGGTAGGTACCCACCTACTGATGATATAGCAGCAGTGATGCATTTGCATCCGAACACAAACAGTCAAATATAAAAGTAGAGAACAAACTTTCTGCAGTCAAAAGTGCGTATACTTTATCAATATGGTAAATTTTACTACAAGTTTTCCGCTCCTTTGTACCATTACTTTGTAGCTTCCTTCCTTTAATATAGGTGTACAATATTTAAGAATTATTTTCGTCTTCTTCTCCTAGGAACAAAAATACATCACACGGCTTCGAATTTGCGCATGAAAATGCATCGCCAATTTATTTGTATTTCGTTGATCTTATACTGCCATTTAAGCAGTTATTAGGAGCGTATTCCAGGTCATAGTGTTGAGCAAAAACAAATGTAATAATATTTTTGGTAATTGGGTAGTACATTGTAATTTTAAACTAAATGCAAAATGTTGCTGCAAATATATTCAACACGAACCTAAATACGAGTAGTATATTCGTCTACGTATAGTTTTATAATCGAATAGGAAATGTATCTATTGATGAATGTCTCTAATCTAAACGTAAGCATAGGAGACCATCCATATAGTTCCCAATACACAAGGCAAAGCTGATTTATTTTCAAAGGTGATGATGGGTTAATTAGATGGTCACGTGATACAACAGCATATTGGGAGGGGGAAGGGTGAGATCGGCAGCTAACCCGCTGCTTGCCGTCAAATTATTCGTTGAAATATTAATCTATATGAATTTCGGAATATTATCGTTGTGATTAAAAATCATGGGAATTAAAGTGAGTGTACATATAACCTAGTGACTGTATGCCTTCCCTGAAGATTTTAGTGAAAATGTTTACTAATTAGTATATTCACTAAGCATTTATTTATTTCTCCAAAATAATGAATTTCAATGTCCTGTTGGACAATAGCCTGTTCTGGGGCGATTACTGGTGCAATTTAGTAGCTTAGACTTAAATAATTATGTCACAATTTCTGTCACAATAATTATATAGGAGTTGCATATATTCTGTGCACAATTTTACAATTCATTATTTAATTCTTCCTGAGAGGGTTACAAGTATTTTTCAATCATTGTATAATTTTTACTCTTTGCGATGAAAAATTACTTTGAATTATAAAAATCTTGACCGGCAATATTAATTATAGCGCTAACTACATAAGTATCTCCGTTGAAATATTACGTTATTTATTTACACATAACTTCACACGTTGAATTCTAAGGGTACACATTAATTTTCAATAACAAATTCATTTTTATATCATGCATGTCAAATATACATTTGTTTCATTCATAATAAAATATAGGTACATACATAGCCACATTAACGTAGGTAGATATAATGATAGAAATTGTGATTTTTAATAGGAACTGCTACTTTTAATATTACATAATACAAAAATAGGCACATATTTACTGTACTGCTACTGACTTACGATTCCTTGTTATTTAGCAATATCATTATTGTAACAGTTAGTACACTCTACTCTTTCTCTATACGAATATAATCATTGTACTTTAGTGTGCAAGATCTTCTTCAGTATTTTTTATATTATTCTACTCGATGTCAAATCATAAAATTTCTTTTATACTATCTGAATTATCTTGAATGGGAATTGCTCCATTAGGTTTCTTCGTACAAACTAAAATTTATTGCAAATCCCATAATTGTTTAGGTGCCACGATTAAATTGTATGTATATCTACGTAAGTACTCAAATACTTTATTGTTACCTGATATATTTCACATATTACTAAGGAACAAAGTGTTACTGCTCCGTTATTTCATGGCTCATATCTCATTTTGAATGTTTAGTAGATAAATTATTAATGTACCTAGTTATTAGTGATGAATGAGAGTATTTTATGGATATTAGGTTCATAGGTAAATCGTTTCAATTATTTATTTACATTTCAATACTCTAAGGTCAGTACGTTCACAATATTAATATCGTAACAACTACATATACTTGTATCTATCGTCGTTATTCATGTCAATTTACCTCCATAGTACTTAATATTGTATTAATTGTAAAATGATAAATAAATAAAATAAATAAATAAAACTTTATTGGCCAGAAAATATATGTAACAACAAAAACAAAACAAGATAATACAGTGTGCCAAAAGGCGGACTTATTGCAAAAGCAATATCTTACAGTCAACCCGAGTCAACCCGTTAGAAAATGATAATATGAATAAAAGTCACACTCAACACATAACGAGTATTATGTAATATGTAGGACGTGTATTCATACTCCGTGTATACCTACTCAACACAGTCTGGCTAATATTGTTCTTTTTCATATCGCAGAAGAAGATATCGTATCTTCTTCTTGTTCTTCATAAACTGCGTCTAGACTCAACGAGTCTGTATTGACAGGATTGTTCTCCTGTGATGTGGAACTCCAGCTGTCTCTCAATCGCTTCGGTGGTCTTCCTGGCGGGCGTTGAAGAAGATATGTATTTAATTAACTTTTGAATAATTTCTCTGTGAAATTTGCTGAAACATATGAGCGTTATCTAAAACTGACGATTGTTTATTGAATTTTGAAGGCAGAATGTTTTAAATTCAGATTAATTGAGTAGTTTTCTTATTGAATCAGTGTATAAACAATGAAATCTTCCAATTGATTGGCAGATTCATAATATCAGAATTCTGTAAATTGGAAATTGTGGATGTTAATATACCGAGCTCAAATATATACCTATTATGAATTGTGAACTCAAAAAAATAACACATGAAAATGTACTCGTATGTAATAGTTTGACCAGGGGGACATCAGGACATCTCATTGTCTAGGATTATATGTACACCTACATATTATGTATTTTCTAGGTGAATTTATTTATTAAATACTTATATCTACATATCTTTTAAACCTGTTTATGTACATTATATTTATATCAGGTAGATAATCATATTATTATTACAATATATTGATCTGTGAGGCGAAGTTGTGGGAACTATCTTGACGAATACTTACTAACGGAAAGCGAATATTTAATTTTACCATCAAGGATGGGGAATGAAATGAAATTGTATTAAATTTACGGGAAGTAATTTATACAATGTTACTTCTTTTCATATCATTATATATATTTTGGAAAAAAAATGGTGACTCCCTATTGGGTTTTTTAAGACACGGTGCGTTTCATATACTGCGTAAGATTCTCGTATATCACGAGGATAATAAATAAAAAAAAATACATACGCATCTAATGCGGTTTTTTGCGCGAATGCTGGATTTGCCCACACACCTCTCAGTATTTGTCAGCCAGAAAAGTCTACATAATCCTAAGTCCCTTTACTTATAATTAATCTGCATTCCACCCATAAAGAACGAGTGATCTCTTTATATTATCCTTCATGTTTGATAACACTCATCAGCGTTAGAATGGGAAAAATTTACCTGTCTATAAAATATCGCGGATATTAAAGTTTTAGGCTCAGATGCCCTGGGCCATATGTACATTGTGCTTGAAATATCAGTATTTAATATGGTGTGGATGTTTTTACTTTAACTTTCCAATCCTGATATTCTTACAAGATACGAGTACATCGTTATGTAAGTTCTTGATGACAGCCCTGTCTTTCGCCTCGGGGTAGATATTTCTTCACCTGTCCGAAGTATCGGTTCTAAAACAGAATAAGTCGTATTATTATTACTTTATTTATACTAATATTCCCTCTACCGCTTTAGTTTTTAAAACCTTTTATCGAGTACATACCTATATCTTTTATACCTACAAGCATATTAAGTATAAACGTTATCCGAAAACGTTTCAATTTGTATTTAAATGATTATGTCGTCTCGTTTACATGTAATATTCTAATCCAATGCTTTTCACATCTTAAGAATAAGTCTACGTCAGACGTAGTTTAGCAAGACTCGATGAATGAAGTACGTAGTATCAAAATATTCATTCGGAGCTTTGATGTGAAAGGAAATACGAAATACATACAATTGGTAGCAATCGCAGTTCACAGGCATTTAGTGCGGAAATATGCAATAAAAAATGTGTATCTTTAGTGGGCTAACTAACTATATTTACACTAAGGGACGTATAACAGTATTAGTAATTTATGTTCGTCAATTGCCGTATATCTTAATTACATACAAGAATAGATAGAGAATTCATAAAGTTAAATACTGGAAATACAAATGTATTTTTTAATCAATTTTTATGTACAAATAGTAGGTAATTTAACTAAAATTGTAAGTACACAATAAAATTGTTACATCCTCTTCTTCAATAGTTAAAAATAAACTTATAACCTTGAAAAATCTTAGGTGAAAAATATTATAAGATTCCATGGTGTTTCAGAAGAGAAAATTGAAAGGTTCAAATATTAATTGATTATTTTTTATTTTGCTTCAGATTGTTTGGAACAAGACGCTGTGCAAGATGTCAAGCAAATATTTCATCTTCAGAGTTAGTAATGAGAGCCAGAGATCTCGTCTTCCATGTACATTGTTTTTCGTGTGCACTTTGCAATACACCTCTCACAAAAGGTGACACGTTTGGCATGAGGGACTCTACAGTATATTGCAGGTATGTTGAGGTCATGTATAATATGACCGGTGTGATAAACAAAATAAAAATATGATTATTTTCATTTCATTTCATGGTGACATATGAATATGGATAATAGTATATTATGCACAAAATTGAATTCGGTGTCTACTCGTACATGTCAAACCGAACATCGTACGATGTTTGTTTTCCGTTATCAAGTTATATTACTAATTATAAATTCTTTTTAAACTACTTAGATATATTATCTGAACAGATATACAGATGAATGATCGTCGGCTAGTTTAATGTGATCACTGTACACTTAAGTAACACTCACCAATTCCAGTCCATCAATTTGAATCTAACCCAGACCTCCAGCCTAAAACACATGTATGAAGGCTGATGATCGAAGCGAGAAAGAAACTCTATATATTTTGTACTACCAGCAACCGCTGGGATGTGGTTTGGTATTTAGTCATAAGCCTGATGGAATGTCCATCCTTTGCTGTATATCTGTTGAAATGACTATTATTGTCATATGATATGTTGTTATTTCAACTACGACATGTAAAAAATCCGATGTTTTTCCCAGAAAATAAAATAGTGATGTTCAGAAAATACCTACTTAGAAATTGTTTAAGTTTAAAGTAATTGGAAAATTAAAACTTTTGATAAGATCAATAAATTATATTGACATTTCAGGTTACATTACGAAGCAATGACAGAATGTTCTCGTGTGCCAAGACCTCCTTCAGAAATGATTCAACCTCCTTTTTTTAATGGTGCCAGTACTCCAGTACCTGCCCCAACTCCCACTCCAGGGGCACCAAGACAGAAGGGACGACCTAGAAAGAGGAAGCCGAAAGACCTGGAGGCTATGACTGCAAACCTTGGTGAGTGATTGTTGAAAGAGGAGTTAAATAAAGAATTTCTCCCATATGTTTATTAGATTTTTTCTAAATTATCTACACAGAGAACTTCACTCATAGTAACCAATTATTGATCAATAATTTTTATTATTCATTTTACTTGATTTTCTATAATCTTATTTTTTTTTTAAATTTTAGACATTTTTTAGGATTAATTTGCTACCGTAAAACCACAATGAAATATTTTTTATATACTGTTACATGCATTGCGAATTTCGTAAAGTAGTAGGTATCAAAAGTTTAAGCGAATTGTGAATGTTAATAAATGGCTTGCGACTGTTGTATAAAATATTACAATTTCTTTTATTGAATAGATAAATTTGAAATATGACAAGAAATTATCATTCAGGGAATACGGGATTAATATTGGGTATTGACCGATTTAAGACTGAACTTAAGTATGTAATTTAAATGCAATTTATGAAAATGTCTATGTCATTGCATGATCCTGTGTAAATATGCCTGATTCTTAAATTATGCGTTGGTGTCTTCATAATATTTTTGTCTTTATGATTAGAAATGTAGGACGTTTGAATATGGACTTATAACATTTAAGAAATATCTGATATAAGTACCTATTGTTTGTGTAGATGCACTATATCTTTCTATTATTTTACGCACCCATCTGAGTCCAGTAAGTGTAAATAATTTTCCTACGATAATATTATTATAATGGCTGTACGTCGATTCAATAAATACTTTATAAACAATTTGTTTAATTACTAATTTTTCTTTTTTGTTCTGGGAATAAATCATTTCTCGCACAGTAATGTTATGTTTCATTATTCAGAATGACATACAAAGCAATAAGAATGAGTAGTTAATATTATTTGAATAAGATGTACGCACGTCACACTTCATAGATCGCTGTAACAATGATTGGTTGAGAGATAAAATATTTACATTAATACGATTATATTAGCCGCAATGTTCCGATTGAATGAATGACTGTTTATTTATAGTTATTTTAATGTTCTATGGTTGCTACTTGCGTACCTACCTACCTAATTCACCCGGTGGTCAACAATAAAATAATAATCATTTTTAAAAAAACTAATCTGGCACGGGTTGCCCATAACTTGCTTCTCTATTAACAATGTCTACGGTTAAAACAACGGATGGTAATATTTACTTACTTTTTTTAAAAAGTTTTTATTTAACCAAGACAAAATTATTTTACCGCACGCCACTGCATGGATGACTGATCCGGAAGTTGAGGGTAATCCCAATGGTTTAACTCTTTTGCTGCGAGTGATGCCTCTATATAGGTGTTTTTAAATTTCACAGGTTTTTATAACAGACGTCATGATGACGACTTAATTTAAAGAAAATTTGACATAAATTAGTAGGTCCTACTTAAATATTTTAAACAATTTCCCAAACGTTACCTATGTAAAAGCAAAAAAGTATTTAGTTATCTTGTTTCAATACATAAATACGAATACAAAAAGAATAAAAAAATCTAGAGAAAAGCGTTCATCAACTTGTTTGGCAATGGCCTTGGTGGACACAGCCAGGACTAGGTAAGTACCTGTTTGATTTTCATTCAATATCTATTTGAAGAGTAAGATATCCAGAAATTAGTTTGGTAGAGCTTAGTAACCCAAACTTCAGATAATTTCTGTGTTTGATTGTTTCTTTCGTATCAACGGTACGGATATGTTTAAAATCGCTCTTGCTGGGCGTTGGTAATGCTTCGGTTGCACAAAACTGTTTATAGTGACGAAACTTTGATACCTCCCTGTGTTTTTTCGTGGAACGCTTAGTGCGAAAAACTATATGTAACAGTGTTATTAAAAGTGCAGTGTAAATTAGTATAGGTATATAAAGTATAAAGCGTAACGTTCCTGTGTGAATTGGACACATAGTATATTTACTAAACTCGTTTTAGTTGTGGCGTTGTTAGTGCGTTAAATCGTTAAAACCGCAAGGCGCACGCTATACCTACACATTGGATGATTTATAAAGGGCGCTCAGTAGTGAATAATTACTTTGAACTTTATTACTTAGGTATTTTATTCTTACATACATTGAATCTACGTTTACAAAAGCTTAAATCTAACTCTATTTTTCTATAAAGAAGTCCTAAAACAATTATGCCCTAATTGACAACATATAGGATTTTCTGTATACTTTTGAGCACACCATTGAAAAAGTTTTAATTTCTTAATGGAAATAAAAAATATCATGTTAGTGACATCGAAACAACATAATATTAATACGGACTTCATGAAAAATATAGATTTCCAGATCACTACAAAATATTTTCTTTCGTGAGATTAATAATAGAAAACTTGTATTACTTAGAAGTGTGTATTGTAAAAGTTTCGTAACTGCATTATTCGAATGTAATTTAAAAAGAAGTAAGTATTCCTATGAATGTGGTAAATTTAAGGCAGCAAAATCATCATATTATCTTATTGCTCTATCCCGGGTAATAAAATTTATTTTCTTCGTGTTAAATCCGTCTTAAATATAAGAAATTTTCTCGTCTAACGAAATATAATAACTCTTAATGAAGAGGTCTCTTTCTCCCCGTCAGAATATCCTACGTAAATTGGTTTTTTAAGAAGCAAATAAATCCCGAACCTCCAACGTTGCAGAATTTTATGATCGATTTTACTAAAACTGATTTTTTAAGTGCATATTTCCCAATTATACAGAGGTATAATCATTAAGAAAATATCAAATAAGTCGAGTTTCACGCACAATTATTATTCTATACACGTCTGATTTTTATTACCCCATAAAACATCTTAATTTCGACTCTTTAATAAATATTATATTTATAATAGGTAGGTATTCAATTTTTCATTTATTTTTTAATAAGTCGTGTAGTCGTGCATAAATTTTTGTGTACGATATAGGGGTATGTTGAATTTTATGACATCATTTTTTATTTTCTTTCTATACCGTGGGTATGATGACGTATTGCATATTACTTAGACAATATTAATATTTGCACATTCCTCCATAAATATTGGATTAACAAGTACCTACCCAAAAATCAGACAATATTGCTTCTTCTTCCTAACCTGAACTTGTATGTTGAGTTCCAGCTATTCAGATTCACGCTATTGAATTCTGTCGATCCTACTCAAGGACATCGCCAGCTTTGAAACTAGATGAGGAGGACAACTAAAATTTTGATATAGATTTGGCGTAAAAAAGTAGTAGGTACCTAAATTGCGCCGCAGACGAAATTTATTCAGTTAGTAAAGAAAAAAAGCTTTTTTCTAGCTCAATATCAATAAAGAGAGCATACGTGTATCTATACTTCAGTTAACGTCGCAGTCATTATTTTATGCAAAAATTGAATGGTATTTCACAACAATTTTAGAATATTCATGATATTTTTATTATGTTGAAAAAAAAACATGTAGAAATAATGTGATGTTTTGTGATTTCGTATAGGTAAATGTTCCATTGCATTGGAAAATAATTCGATTACCGCTGATTTTGGGAATACGTTATTCTTACCTGCCACATCGGTATGAAAAAATATATTATCAGTAATAAAATTATAAATGAATGTAAAAAAAATGTGTGCATGTTTTACGATTCAGTTTATTTGGCAAAATTTCACCGACATAATCACTAGTTGAAATTATTCGCTTCACGTGAAAACCCGGAGTGTGAAATTAACATTATTAATTTTGCAATTAATTTCGAATACGTCATTAAAAATGTAATCCATCTTCAGAATTATTATTACTTTTTGAATTATGGTAACGAAATGTTGCTAGATGTAATGCTGCTAGGTGCTTTCATGTTCTGATAATATTATTTTACCTACATATTACAAGTTCAGGTATATATTAATAATTATTCGTTTTAAATTATCGTTAATAACAGACATAAAATTAATATTCATGAAATGGATAAATACGTAAGCACGTGTTGGAGGCAATATATTCTGTAAAACATGAGGCCATTAATGTACACTTATGTATGTTATTAAAATGTATGAAAAATGCAGAAATTTGGCTAAATAATTTTCCGTTACTAATTATATGAGGAGCTTGCATTTACGTTATTAAATTTAGCCCCCTCCACAATGACGAAGATCATATTTATAAAAAGAGATAGGCTGCACGTTTGAAATTATATTAGGACGTTAATAAATGTAGGTTTTGCATCTAAAAAAATCCTAGTCAATTTACAATCCGATGAACTTAATTTTATAAGGATATATCTGCACTTTAAAAAAAAGTATACCTGTTTGCACACACTTATTAAGTATATAGATACACCTCAGAATACATAGCTGGCTGTGTCGTGAGGTGTCGAATACATTCAATATCGAGATTTGAACTCGTGACCTCATGCATGGGATATTCCGTTTTTAACCAACTGAAGTATAAGAAACTAGAAATTATGATGACTGTGAAAGGTATTCATAATATGGGATATTATTTTCACTTTGACAAATTTGTTTGACGCCATGCTTTTACTCTCAAGTACGAGAAGGTACAAAGTGTGTTGTATTAGGTGATTGCAAAAAACAAGACTTAGTGCAAAATATGATTATTATCATATTTTCATTATGTTAATAGTTATTAATCTTAGCTGCTGAACACCTGCTGGTGATGGTTAATTGACTTCGTGATGGTGTGGACGAACACTAACTTTACCCTGTACTCATACACAACATATCTATACCTATTACAAATTATTAAAAATATGAAATGAACTTAAAATTTAATAATATTTATTATCTGACCCCATGATTCCCCATGCATTCTGTTTAGACAGGTATCGAATTATTTATGTAAACACTTCTTCTAGAAATAATTATTATCATTTTTATTTCCTGATGGGCATTTAATTTAGCAATCGTTGGTTTCATATTATATGATGATGAAATAGACTTACAATAAAATAATGAACTTAGATCGTAACGCGTTACTTATATCCGGTAACTTTGGTTTTCATTTCTTAAAATTCTTCAAAAATAAGGTAGACATCTATCCTGTCGAATAACTGTGATTTGACCAAGGTACAATTTATTGAATTTCTTAGAGAAAATTTACTCGGAACAAGTATTACTGAATTATTGTTGTAATGGGTTTCTTGTCAAATATGTGATTTTATAAGAGAGATGTTGTAGGTATATTTTTATGCAATGTTTCTATGTAAAGTATAGTTATCATACTATATTACATACTTTCCAAGGAACGCATATCAATAGCATTTGAATTAACTCAAAGTTAATGTAGAAATAACTATCCCACGATATAATATTAAATACAAACCGAGAATAACATCATTGATAACATATATTATTTACCTTCTGTATGTGTGTATACTTAATACAATTCACAATCATGTTTTATTGATATGGTATACCTAGCTAGCGACTATTTACATTCGTCGAGTATCTCTTATGTAAAAACGTTAACAAAAAGCTCATTAATATTACATAGACGAGCCGAGTAGTAACATTTAAATAAAGCAAATATTCATATTATTATAGGTAGTCTCGATGCCACATAATATTACCGCGAACTTGTCGTATGCATCCATACTTGCCTACATACATAGAACTACATATTTTTATATTATTATTACGACTCACCTGCTGCACGAAGACAAGAAATTGGAAACAATGTATATAGGTATTGCCATTGTTTCAGAGTTACGTATGAGTATATTGTTATAGTGCAGGGTTGTCATACAAGTATTCTTCTCAAGCCATCCAATAACGACTGATAAATCTATTTATGTTAGTACTATTCTGTATTCAACATTAAAAATAATTAAGTAATTGCAGGCTTAAAATTATACGCAAATTCAAATAGGTACTTTCTTGCACACTATTTTTGGTGTTTGGTGTGTTGTTGGGTTGGGATTTGGTCGTGAAGTCGAAAATACGTTGTTACTGTCAGGATTCAGTCAGCATCTTGAAGTTTGAACCAAGTTTACTGCGTCAACCACGTACTGAAATTCGCGAATGTTGAATCGACAGACTATCATTACGCATTAGGTAAACAAGGATTGTATCTCCATAGGACTCTACCTCTTCCTATATTCCCGATGTAAATCGTAAAGTTCAATGTATGTATCCATCATTTAGTGGCGGTTTGGTCAAGTTTTTTTTATAATAAACACAGGTATTTTGACAATCAAATCAAGTATGTGTGATTGTTTCATTGTCATTCACCTGATTCACCTCATGAATCGTCACATTATAAAGAAAAATAATAATATCTAAAGCGATGGTTAGCCTATAGGTATTATGTTTTCTTTGATTACATCCCAGAAAATACGACTGGAAGTACGCAGTGAATACGTAGATAAGACTGGAAATCCCAAAATATTTTCAGCATTGTTATGATGAGTACTAGAAGATGAGTAGGTACTTGAACGAAAAACTATTGTAAATCCATTTTCCTAGGAAGCTGATGTAAAAAGTTTCCACTTCTTAGGTATAGGTAGTTCTAAAAAATACTTCTTTCCTAATAAAACAACTTTTTGTTCAATGTTCCTTCATTCTTTTGTCTACCCTTTTTCATTCTCTTGTTTTTATTTTCCCACCAATCGGAGGAGGATGGTTGAGATGCCGATTCAATTCTCGAACAAATAATATCACCGCCCTATTGTTTGCATTTCGATACCAAAACATTCTAGAAGGTCTCAGCAGCGGATGCTGTGTAGCTATAGATACTATAGGTAGGTACATTGTTATAGACAGACACAATATAAAATATACCTACTACCATTGTGCAGTAGATTTTAAAGTGTTGAATAATGTATATAGGGATTCCTATATACTGTCGTGGCATCTTATTGGATCGAGCCAAACCATATTTTATTTCCACGTTATTATAATATGTGACTTACATACGTATACATACTATACGACCTATGTATATCCATCTTTAAGTACCTATTCTTTTAGTATTCCTTAAAGGCGCATATTTCGTTTTCAAGTAGCCATTTACAATACAGAAATATTCTAGTGGTAGTTTTAACCAAATGAACTCTATATTTAATACATTTTTTTTAATGCAAGATCTTATGATCAAATGCATAGTAATTTAGTAAAACTAGGTATTATCCTCCATTTCTGTTTTATTCTTAAACGGTGTTGAGAGAATAGATGTACTTAATTATTTATTTATGTTATAGAAGTTTAGATCTTAAGTTACATTTCATCCAGCTCACGCTTATAAAGTACACCGGGTTGTTTTTTCAAATTTGCCCGAGTAACTCATCGGATAACTCAGCTAGTAAGTGTATAATAATCATTGTTGGGTGAGTTGCGAATTAGAAAAATAAATCTAAAAATACTAAAACTATAACAATGAGAATTCCGAGGAGGAAATCGGAAAACAAACAGTTATGGTTCTAATGGTAATTTTTAGTAGTAGATCTAAATATAGTTGTTGCCTAGTATATAGTAGATAAGTTAATTGTTAATACTTGGAGTTTCATACTCAAGAATGATAATCTTGATGTATATACCTAATATTAATATCTTTAATATAATTAATATTTCCTGCAACTACACGGGGAGTAAACATTGAACAAAATGAAAAAAAATTGTGGTTTTAATTATTTGGTATTAGTGGTAGGTATATATGAGTAGGTGATGGACAGATGGTGAGTTAATGTTATAATGTAAGTACATAATATTAATTCTAATAAAATTTAACTTTTATCATAATCCGTCTTAATAATTTTTAACGACAAACCTTTTTATATGAAAATGACAAAATATACGCACGGTATGGCGATGACACCTGTCAACTGGTTTTCGGTAGGAATTCTATTAATATAAAAATAACATAAATAACTATTAATATAATAATGGTTAAATGTTTTCAATTCCCATCAACGTCAATGTTGTAGACATTTCAAATTCGCAAATCTAATGCTGTTTTTTGTAAGATTTTTTTAAAGTCATATTCATATAAACGAAGCGGAAGTACCTACATAAATCGCGGATAGTCCACAGAGTAGTCAAATGAAATGAACTAACATGTTGGTAGGTACCTACAATTTACATATACATATTAGGGTACCATTAAGAGTATGAATACCGACATTTCAAAAATTTCCAAAAACGGGAGACCTTATATCTTGACAACTGTTACTAAATATGCTTTGGAATAAAATAGGGTAGATGCATTGAACATTTATCTAGGGAATAACCGTGAAAGATTTTTTACATCTTACATAGATTTCACATCTTACAGTGCCAGAGGTTTGAAACGAGCTTAGGAGGACGGTCGCCAATCTTCGACAGTAGCGACAAGGAGGAGAATCTTTTGAATTAGTAGGCATTAAAAGTTCACCTATAATTTTATGGCAAATTTTCTCATTCTGTATTGTTTCTCATAAAATATTATTACCATAAACAGAAATACATTTATATATCTATATCCTCACAGAGGACAGAGCGCCAGACAGCCCTGTCCTTACACACAATCCTAAACTCCGTCACATTCATGCAATTTGTTTTACACGCTTTCCGATTCCTTTTACTCAAAACGCGTCCATCCTTAAGGATCTGGTCGACATGATCGGACCAGGTCAGTCTCGGGCGGTCGCCTTTCTTCACCCCTCTCGCTCACTCAAATATATCTTTTTTGTCATCCTGTCATCTTTCATTCTCTCGACATGCCCCAACCATCTTTGTTTATTCACTTTCACTCTTGTCACAACACCAGTCTTGCAGTCACTAATTTCCCTGAAAAGAAATACATCTATGTATTTATTGCAAGCATTGTAAGTATATTACGAATTTCATATTTTGCGTATCTACTGCGCCAGCGTTCTCGAGGTGCTACTGCACATGGTGACGCTATAAATATTATTCGCTTATACAGTATCATCTTGTTTTTAGAACGTATCGTCTACTTCATTAATATGAGTAATTGCTGAAGACTTTATCTGAAACGTTAACCATTACATGTACTACATACATAGGTACAATTGTGGTGGCAACTATAGTCTAACATTAAATTAGAACCTAGCAAAATAAAATAATTTAACGAAGAATGTACTTACGACTGTATCTAATAATAATAACATCCTTAATAAAAAAAATACCCAATCGCTGACTCGCCACATCTACCTGACATTTTGATTACGGGCATCTCCTAATAGAATTAAAACGTTAACAGATAATTTTATTGTTTTGCAGTTAGTCCAAAATAAAGACTGTGTTTTAAATATTATTTGTTTGCTTTTTATTTATCTTTTTTATTTACCTATTCAATTTTTACTAGTCTCCCGTGTAAAGTTTTTTTTATAAACGTTTTGTATAAATATATTTAGTACCGTCCGCACCTGTTTTTTTAAGCAATCACCTTTATTCAGAGATTCCCAAACTATTGATTAAATTTTGATAAGGATAATAAGTTAAAATACTAGGTAGTAGTAGGTATATATCTCCTACATCTCTTATTATGACTGGAATTTCGCTTTTGAAACGAAGCTTCGTTCACCGTTCATTAATTAACCTGGTTGTACCTTCTGCAAAATTATCTTCAGCAGTCAGTATTAAAGCTATTTTTCCATTGCTGTATTTCCCGCAGTTTGGAGAAACCAGCAGTAGTTGTAGGTAAGGGTTTGCAGTACCTTACCAAAGGATACATGCATCATTGCTGGACTCAGCTCATATTTGTTTGTCCATCTTATATCCATATCCATTATTTTATGAACTTTTGTTTATAATACTATATTCAGCTAGTGCGTAAGCGTAGTGTAACAATTATTGTAATTTGACTGGTGTTTTTCAACACTGCATTTCATAGCTTTGTAGATTTTCACGGTCCTTGTTAATCTCTTCTTCATTCTTCTTGGGTGTACCATGTGTAGGTTGTCGATGTTGTCGAGCTTTCGGCCTACTTGCTGAGGCCATCTTCAGAACTAATGTAAAGATGGACTCAACAAATGGGCCGATATCTCGACAACATCCCCAACCTACACACGGTACACCCGAGAAGAATGGAGAACAGACTGCATTTCATATTTTTCTGAGGAAATCTTTTATTTATATGTATTTTATTCTTCATGTGAGTAAAGTATACATATGCGGTCAAAGAACACACTACTGCGTTTTCTTCCAGTTAACTGCAAAACATCTTTACTGTTGATGAAAAATATTTGTATATTTGTAGAAGCTTTGTTGGATTTAGTGATATCTGTCGGTGGGATCTCGTGTGGGTCTTTTAATGGACTTTAGGTAGTACACTATAGTGGTTGGGCTCGATAATAAAATATATATCTATGCCACAAACGACTTGATGTCTTCTTTCTCATGTGACTCCCAAATAATACACGTACCTTCCTACACATAGTAATAACATCTACATACAAAGTAAAATACCTCCAAACATAACATACTGACAATGTCTTATGTACCTACTAACTATAAAATAATATATTACCTATCTATTTCGACAACGAAACTTACAAACTACAGATCTACATAGCCGATATATTATTGTCGTATGAACGTATTGCCGTTTTGTTCAATTTTTGGAATTTAATTTCACTTTTCTTCATTGTTTAAAAAACTGTAGTCACATTTTCCACTTGATTTTTCAATAATCCCTCAAAATTACTCGCGTATTTGGTGTCACTTTTTATCATTTGCGAAGCAGTTTGGATTCTAGGTCTTTTGGTAACAAATAGATAATACAATGTTAATTTAAAAAAAACGGCATCATACCAAGGTATTCTTTAGACCGGATATCAATAATCTAATATTTAGGTATGCATAAAATTTCAGCCTACACATCTCACTAAGGAGATTTTGATACGTAGAGTTGTTGTTATAATACTTTTTTATATTACATAAACGTTATCTTTGTTTCATTCAATAAAATCTATGACACATTAACATTTCATAGAACCCGACACAAGAAAAATAAATGGTAATTCAATACGGGGAGGAATAATTTATACATTTTATTGGATTGTAATTTCGTGTTAAAATAATAAAAATACTAAATAGAGAGTGAAAATGAGATCTTAAAAAAATCAAATCACATTTTTTCGATCATCATGGTAATATTATTATATTTATCCATCTGAACCTATTACATCGCCATCTATATAATGGATTTAAAACCATTATTTATTTTATTTTGTCATCAAGCTACTATTTTATATTAGGTTATTATTCAATATTAGGCATTTGTCATGTGATGATCTTAGGATAATACTTAGTGCCATTATCATTCCTATTTCGTCAGACATATCATATGGAATTATTACATCAGTCTATTGAGACGTTTATTTAAAATTAATGTTTAATAAATTCTACCTACATTATTATTCCATGAATCTAAATTCATGAATTCAGTAATGTTGTATTAAAACATATCATTTTATACCTACACATGTAATAGAGTGTTCGTGAAATTACCTGTTAATAGATTAATTAAAAATACAGCTTCTCCTTCTTCGACTGAATTATATTCGCAACAAATGATAACTTCGTCACTTTTATTCAATGTTAGAGAATACTTGGGTGATGATGATATGCAATCATTGTTAAAGTGTAGCTGAAAGTAATATATAGTACCTGCAATAAAAAAAATGTACATGCTTAATTTAAGTACCGTTTTTCTTAGTTGGTTCTGCATTAAATACGCAGCCAAATCCCCAAGCTCTTATTTCAATACCGATATGTTTCCAATCTCGACGAAATACGTTTTTGGCACATAAATTTGTTCGTACGTACTTCAAACTGCAATAATGTTTAACGAAACAATACCATTCTGTGTCTATAGAAACAAAGTTATCACCTATTGAATTATTTGTGTGTATGACAAATATCAACTGATTATTATATTGAATGGTGGGTACGCAGTCATCTCATTTATATAACAAGAATAGCAGTGCAGATATACACCGTGTAGGTTTATTATAATAGTGTAGATATTATGTTTGTTTATTATTTTTATATTAAGTAGACCATTAAAAACTTCATAAAACGGAAACTATAAAACAAAGATAAGATATTATATTATTTGAAAGACACATAAAAATTATATTAATACTTAGTTATGGCATTGCATCTCTAATTTGGGAGCTACCGATTTTTTATGCGTAAGGGGAATCACGTTTATGAGGACAATAGGTAGATACCCATAATTATTATAAACATTATTTTAAAATGATTTCAGGTTATCATTTTTTTCCCAATAGTCGCTTGATTATGTTGAAATGATATATTTTTGTATGTACTTAACCCTCTGACAGACATTTTTCATACTTTCTTTGCACGTAACAGATTATGATTCATAGGCATATTGGAACTTTTAATTAAACTGTTTATTGCATGCGATTTTTGTGCGGTTGCATTTGTAGCGAATTGTTTCTACAAAATTATGCGTAGTGTTAATTTAATATTGTTATTCGATATTATTTTGTGTTGAATATACATTTTTCTATTTTCCTCAGATCTCAACACTGAATATTTAGACATGGGCTTCTGTCGACCAGGGTCAGGTGTGGGGAACTCTTCTAGGACGAAACGTATGAGAACAAGTTTCAAACATCATCAATTAAGAACAATGAAATCCTACTTCGCTATAAACCACAATCCAGATGCCAAAGATTTAAAACAGCTCTCACAAAAGACTGGACTTCCTAAGAGAGTTTTACAGGTAAATGATTTACAATTTAAATAATAATATAAATAATAATATAATTTATTTCATTAAGTGTACACTTTAAGGATATAAATATTTCACTTGTCAAATATAGTTAAGTTCATTATGGTAATATGCGTGGTGCCTCACTGGACTTGCGTCTGTATTGAATAATATATTATAATCTAATTAACAAAAATGCAATTTGCTACGCGCTTATGCATGAAATATACTCACCGTTCTAATAAAAATTAATATATGTCAGTTTGCTGCGATATGCCTACATATTAAATTTATTGTGAACAATTAGGAGTATAAGAACTTTTAATAGAATAACTAGATATTTTAGGATTCCATTTGTATATTGAAATTTTAAAGTGTATAATGATTTTCAATAGATGTGTACTGGCACAAATTACCCAATTATGGTGGACTGCCTATTAAAAAAAAGATTTACAAATTACAAATTGAGAAATAATTATCAGAATACTATACCTTCCTGTACAAGGATCGATGTATGTCAGAATGGACTATCTCGACATACGATGAATGTGATATTTTTTTTTCCAATTTACGATCGCTTATTTATTCGACTTGAGAGTAAACTATTCAGTCACTATTTCTTCCATAATCTACAAGGTGATTCAATTTACCTGCACTAGACATTTTCTCGAAGAATTAGGTACAAAATTTTGAAAACTGGGGAAAAACTTTCTTGGCATAAATTCTGTACGAATAATTATTTTATAAATCTATGTATCGGGTGTCAGTTTTTGATATTGAAATGAGAAAAGGTTCTCCTGAATAGGTATTTTGAGAAGGGACATATTATGGAAACAGCCTCTACGTATGTAAAATAAGATATTCTTTACTCTATTAATTATCCCTTTGGTGGATTATTTTGTCAAATAAGTGAAAAATTTTCCGTTTAAAATACGTTTCTTTACAAAGACTTATCCAACAATCATCCCTTTTCCTATTTTAAAATTAAAAGTTGACTCCGGATTCGGCTACTTCCAGATAGTTTAGAAGACAGGAAATATCACTAAATGATTCTTCATGCAGGTTTTTTATTACGAAAGTTTTGTCTTTAGCTTCGAAAATCTTATAGCTTGGAATTATCCTGTACCCATATGTGTAGTAGGCAAGTAGGCAAGATATTATTAAATTAAAATAAATGTACTCCTGTAGGTACTACCTATTCTTAGAATTTAGGAAGTAGCATGATGATTCAATAAATTATTACAACAATCATTTCCCTTCAAAATTTACCCTTCTCAAACAGTCAGCATTTACATTTTTTATATTCGTTATTCAATCATAAAGGTGGGAATATTGTTACGTATAAAACGCTGCGTTGTATAAATCGCTCGATCGGACAGCAATATTTCTACGTACGTGAGGATGCTGGTTCAATATCAACTTACCCTAAAAATTAGGGATCGGGATTAGGGATCTATTTTAGTAAATCATAGCTATAGTACCTATAATTGTTTACTGAATTATCATGAAAGTATTATAAAACATATTTGGATATATTTTTTTGGTATACACTTGGATATATAGGTACTTGGACATATATGAACATATTGGAACATATTTGGACATTAAAACATATTTGGATCATCAGATCTTCACACGATTGAACCCGAAAAAGACAAATCTACATATGGATCATCGTGAAAATCTGCAACCACTATATTTGAATGAGTTCAAATCGTGGATTTTTCAATTAATTAGTTGATGAAATTACATATTTTAACGTTATTGGATATTCATATAATGATATTTTTTTCGTACCGCGCTACGGAGATTCAAAACGATGCCGATGCGACTTAACGAAACTTTTACGATTGGATAAAAGAGTAACCTGACGGTATTTTTAAGGTTATTTATCATTAATTTGCTGAAAACTCAAGATGACGTGAGATGATGATTGTCGATTATTAGAAAACGGTCCCTGACTCAGCATATTGTATACTCGAGAACATAATTTCATATTAGAACCATCACGGTTATACACTTTTCTTATTTCTATAATATAATTATGTGAATCATCACTTTTTTCTCTATACAACTAAGTCTACCAGTTATACCTACTAGTTATGAAAAGAAATACCAAACTTTTGACTTTAATTCGACTGTTATTATATTGTGGCCAAATCAAATGTTTATTATTCCCATACATATCTTATGTAGTATTTATAATACAGAAGTCGTGAAGTTCTATGAAAAGTCTCGTTTAATTTGATATCGAATATTTTTTTAGATGTTTCCATTGCAGTACATAGTTTGATAATAATTATAGTAGTTACTCCGCGTAGATTTCTTCTTATCCCATTGATGTATGATTGTTACTTTATCGACCAACTACTTGGGTCAGTTTGTCGAATAGATGATTTCCATAGTGTCTTGATTTCTCGATTTCAAAATCTAGAAAATAATAAATAGCACATATTGAAATTTTGACAAAAACTCGTAATGTTTTTTAATATAAAAAAGTAAACAATATATTCATACTTGCTACTGACAGGAGAGTACCTAACTAAGAGTTAAAAAAAAAATAATTACTGTATTGCTCTCAGGAATTTAGATCATCCTCAGATTTTACAATATATCCTTCAATCTTACCTATAACCAAAAGCTCTGATAAATTAATTCGGAAGTAAGTACCTAATGACATGGATCACTCGCCCATTTTCCTATATTGTTGACAGTGTTATAGGAAAGAAGGAATGAAGAAAGATAATATAATATAAGAGAATAAGAGTAGGCCATGAGTAGAAGACTCACAAAGGAATAAAAAACACAACACACGATTCCCGTCCGGTTGCCTTCATACCATCCCTGTTAACTCTTGCAAAAAGTTGTTTTTCAATCGAGATTCTAGATAATACCTCGACTCGTTCGATACCTTTTTTGGAAAATATCAGAAATGTGAGATCAGGTATTGGACCTGTAGTTTCCTGAAATCGTTCCCTGTCCTGTTTGTTTTTTATTTACGAAATAACTCCAGTAAAAATGGGTTTTGTTATATTGTGTACATATTACGGTATTGTAAAATATAATATAAATTTACAGTGTATTGTTGTATTGGGAGTTTATCGCGATATAAGGAAGTTGAGAGAGAAATATGTGGATAGGATATAGGGACATGTTAAGGTAAAATTTATATAGATATAGTATTGTTTAAACAAGCATTTTTTACTATATTCAACGTGCGATATGACGTGTGTACATTTCCATACTTGAAATAAGCTTCCGAATACGCCTCCCTAATCAAACAATCTACACTGTGTATTATATTACCTACGTATTATTTGTGTAGGTCCTAAAAATTTAGATATTTAGTAAAAACATGCATCGTTTTCCGTTTTCTAATTTCTAATAATTTGGGCTCCTTGATTTTGACACCAAAAAGAGTAGAGCTAATATTTTTTCAAATCAAAACTTTTAATAAATAAATTAGAACAGTGTTTAATTCTTCAAATTCTGACATCTGGCGTAATATAAACGTGAGTGTACTTAAAATTATTCTGTTTCAGATATTCATGTATATGAAACTGTATAGAGCAATGAGAAAATGTTGATACATACTTATAGCTAACACGAAGTAACTGATATTTTCTCAAAGTATATTTGAACAATAGATGGATATATACGTATAGTGTATTGTATGTAAAGAATACATCGGAAACAGAGAGATGTGTAGGTATAATGTGTATAGAGATAGAGAGAGTAGAATAGGTATAGTACTATGTGGAATATAAGACAGTGTATATATTTTTTGCCAGCCGAATGTCGTCGGCGAGCTTGGTGTAATAAATCCCAGGGGCAAATAAATCCACGCCAGCCCAATTATACGGAGTTATGGGAGCGTCGTAGCATGAACGGATGCATCATCCTAAATAACGAATGTGTGCGCTACTTCAACACTGGAGTAACTAACTATTATATTATTATTTCTAAAATATAATCATACTTTACAGAACTACAAGTTATATAATTGAAAACACAAGACTATTGTGTGGTTTTGCTTTACTTTCTTATTGGAAGCGAGGCGTTTAATACTTTTTGAAAATGAAACAAACCGAAATGCGTCACCGCAAAAAAATAAATGGAAGAAATACAAGTAATTATACAATGGAGTTCTGCAAAATAAACTCAATATCAATTTATAAACAACAACAAAAAAAACATTGTTCTAACAAACCTAATTGTAGGTGTTAAATATTAGTACTACGCCGTAGTCCATCGTACGAACAGAGATCGTGATTTTTTGTGTTGCGTCAGCCTGGAATTCTGAGATCCAATAGACAGGGAGTTTGGATGGGTTAAAAGGATGGGATAAAAGAAACTCGCTTGTTGACTCAATGCTGAATGAGTCTGGTCAGATATCTTACCAAAGTTATACCTATTTTATTTGTTTATTTATTTTAGAACCAAGTTTGCTAATTCTTAGTCGTCTGCTTGAACCGTGCTTTTTACTATAAGTCCTAAACTTGGTATACGTGGTTTATGAGAAAAAGTAATCAAAAGGTTCGTTCTAATCGAACTTTAGATCAAATTTAACAAAATATCTCAGATTGTACGAAAGGAAGAATCCTTATCTATAAGTTTTCAACATACGTATATATTTAGTATACCATAAATAATAATTAAAAATCAAGTAGGCTCTACAATCAATAAAATAAATAAACACAATAAAACATGTTTATTTGTAAGATGCGCTACTTTTGAACTGCGGCACAGTTTCAGGGTTACCACATGAAACATATAATTTTTCTATTCCTTTTCCTGTAATGTGGCCCTGAAATAGTCATATTTCCGTGTATCTACATACTACACTACACTAGCACACATCCAGAATAGTATTTACAATAGGGAATGTTTTTATACATGCTTCTAGACGATTAATTATTTTAACTATATATTTAATAATAACTTAACATGAATCCATATGAAGCTTTTATTTTTATTTTAACTGACTTGAAACATACAAGCTTGTAGCAACAGATATAATTTAAGCTTTTTTATAGCAATAGTTAGTTCTACAATATGTGTCTCTTTCTGCCTGATGTCGAGTAGAATTCATTGCAACTGGCAGTTCTGTAATTAGGAGAGCATTTAAAGTTGGATGTTCACAATCTAATCCAATATAGGTAATTGAACCTTACGATATGATTTTTAGCAATGCTAAAGGACCTCCATTACAGGGCAGAAAGAACACTTCATATAAGGTATAATTCAGGATTCTTCACCCATCTCAATACCTAAGCGATTGTCCTTGATATTATAGCCGACATGATACATTTAGATTTAGACGATTCTCGGCCAAATAAATAAAATTCACAAAATATTTCTGGTTTGCGAAAACTTTTATAAGTAGGTATTGATTTACAATGTTAACTTTAAAATTATCACCTTCTTTCAGAGCTTGTAATGTTTAAAAGTTGTCTGAAACGCTGTCTTATCTGAACGCAGGATGCGGAATAATCAAACATATCTCATGAAAATACTTATTTTCGCCTATTCTCACCGACTCCAATACATCAGTTTTTCCAGTTTTTACCTAATATTATTAGATGACTTGATTATTCTATATTTTTATAAATAAAATATAGGTACAGAGCATAAGCAAAATACTCGAGAAAATTCCTTATGTTTACTCGGGGGTACTTTTTTTCAATTTTCTTTAGAAGGCTTTTGTTTGATGTTTAGCGACGAGTAATGATAGCGAAATATTTGTATTATTTTTATTGTGCTATGCACCTACATACAGTTTAGCATTAGCAGGGATAGCGTGATATCATGACTGTAGACGTTATGCTCTGTTTGGCTTGTCTTTTTAATACTAGTATAATGCTTCTAGCAATAACTAAAAGTGTTTGGGGGATAGTAGTTTATGTTTACGTAACAATTAAGCGTTTTTACTGATTTTCAGCAAGTACCCATTACATTACTTCACAAATTTTCTTTCATCTTTATAGTGTTCTCATACGTTTAGTGACCATGACCTACCTTACTGTCGCGCCGCTTCGGCACTCAAGGAAAAACAGTCGATCTAGAAGTAGAAAAATAAAATTTATATTATTGTTCGATATATTGTTCTAGTACCTTGTGTTATCTTGTACCTTGCATAGAATAATAATATGTAGGTACCTTGTAGGAACAGGCATGGGACAGGGTGATGGAGAATCCATACGACATTCTTGCTTTGAAAATTCGTTTTTTTTAATAGCGGGCTATCCCTAAATCGGATTTGCCATCTTCAATGCAGAAAAATAATGAACTTAGGTTACTAAATTTATAATGACTCGTGTTGTACGAACATATTAAATATTTTTCATACGAATTATTATTTTCTGTCTGACATTTATGCAAGCGAATGATTTCAATATTATTCCTAATTCTTAAATATAATAATATCATTTAATAGATATATTCATAGTAGTTAAATTACAGCTATTTAATATCATTTTGAAAGCGGTGTTCTTGACACGAAAAATAAGAAAATTATACTTAATATACAAAGAGTGACTCTTAACCTAAAGCACATGCTTAAGATATGTGTATTAGTATTAATGCTGTGAATTATGTAAAGTAGTTTTCAAGATATAATATGTAATATGGATAAAATTGGTCTGTTCAAAGATAGGTGATTCTACCAACAGATTTACAGATATGTTGTAATTATATGATTATTAGATCTCTCTACACCTAGGTTAGACGTAAGAAACGCCGACAGCATAGAAGTAGTACAAAAACAATTTTGCATCATTAGTTTGTAAGTATGTATCTACTGAATAGTTTTACTTCGTATTTTGATAGGAATATCTAAACATCTCCATTATTTCGTATTAAATATCCTTAGTGAGATTACAAGCGAAATCATGATACACGACCCCGAGTGTTTGTTGCGTTAGAAGCGTTGCTTTTAGATCTTGGAATAGGTCTGATGTGGAAGCAACACATCATTAGCTCCGTAATAAGTGTAGGTATAGGTGAGATAATAATTTCTGGGAACAAAATAATACGGGAAAAGTGTTATTATAATTAAATATATGGAAATAATTCAATTAGATTGGTCTTATTAGTTCGCAGCTATGGAAAACATAAAACAGAACTACGCATGACTGTATAATAATAACAAACAATGATTACCTGTAGCCAGTAGAATATTCTCTAGGAAATAATTTCTTCAACTTAATGATTTCTAATAATCATTTTGACAGACGTTTGTAGATATCCCTCGTATGAATTTTACGTGCTGTTTTTTACTACTCCCGTGTTCAAGGGCTTTGTATTTCAAAACAATTATGTAGGTGTGTAGTCACGTATGCTTTCATTACGCGATACCTGTAGTTAACAAATTCCAAGTACCTAGATGTCCCCCATACCATTAGTCGTATAAATGACGAAAAATTTCAAATATTATAATTGCTCGTGTATTAATATCAAAGGTAAAAAATATAATAAAGCATTTTTCACTTCCCGTTCATTATTACTTAAGCTCGGAGTACTGCTGCGTGTGTACGGAGTGTCATCTTATATGCCTATAGGTATTATTAGGTTATAATATCGTGTTTGTTTCACAACACTATGTAATTGCTCGCTCATTCACTTCTGGAACATTCCACAAATGATTTATTAGCAGCGCTGTCGCCTTTACCAAAGGTGTGACTTTAAAGCGACATTTCAAACATTTTTTTCAATATTTCTTACTACATGTCGACTAAAAGGAGAGTTTTTATTCATTTGTCATTTTCCCGACGCACGCTTATTTGTCATTCTACCGAGTGGGGGTTTATTTATAATATGTCACTTCTTTCGTCTTGGATTCATATAGTTTGTCAACTTCATAAGTATCTGTTTATTTACTCATCATATCTTCCGTAGAATGGAGAAGATTATAATGATTCTACCGTCATATTCTTATTCTTGATGCCAGCTTTCTTCTTACCTATAATTTAAATGATAAATACATTGGCTTGCTCTGTGATTAAGTATTTTATAACTATAACTGGAGTACAAGAATATGTACATGGACATCACATTGTTTAACATAGATAATATTCACTAGTTTATATTTTTTCTAAGAGAATTTATTTGTTTTGTGCGCAGGTGTGGTTCCAAAATGCAAGAGCGAAGTGGAGACGAATGATGACCAAGCAGGAGGGAAAGATGTCTTCAGACAAGATGTCACCGGACGGGAGTGTAGACTTGGAAGGATTCTGTGGTCCTGGTAGTGTAACAGGAGGAATGAGACTTCCTTCCAGGCTCATGGACAGCTTGAGTCCACCGAGCTTAGATTGCTAATAGTTTTTATAAAATTATTTATTTTATCCTAAAATATTATAACGACGTTGATAATTTTATATTTGTTTTTATTAATTATCTATTTATTATTATAACATCCACTCATTTGTAATATAACTTCCTGTATACCTATTTAACTAAAGATTTACATTTTTACATGTTCTTTCCTATTCCTTATTATTTTCATAATCAACATCATGACATTTTGAACAAATATATATCTAATGAATTTACCCAATACCTATAGATAGTATAATTACGACGTACTGATGCTCATCTTGTAGTGTTAATTCAACAAACCATTATGATTATTTCTATTGTATATATTAATACCTACTATTATATTTTATTATCATTTTATACCAATTTAAATAATAGCATTTTTTTAATCCGCATACATAACCAAATATTTTACAAAATAATAAAGTAGCCAGAGATATGCTTGTAGATACCTATCCTATGCAATGCTGTCAACGAAATCAAAAGCACTGTTTCTGAAAAAGGATTCTGTAAATCAATACGAAATGTAATGCTGACTTATTATTTGACTACATCCTTAATTAATAGCAGCAGTATACTTATAAGATACTTTCTTACTTATATTTGTTTTGAATAATCTCTAAATTATTGTAACGATGCCAGTACAGTTTTTTGACTGAATAATAGGTGATTAGTTGTATAATTAAACAGTTTATTTCCGCACACTTATTAGTATTTTCAGTTTACATCTTCTCATTCATACACTATAAAACATAGAAAATAAATTAAAAAATATATCTAATTACTACAATAAAACCAGTAAAAACCTACTGCCATAGATATCTATTGATTAAGTGACTCAATATAATATTTCACATAATTTCAGGAATGATGCTCGCTACCCAATTCAATGACATACCTACCTATACATACATGTTTGCGCAATCTCATTTTATGATTTGATGATATATTTTTTACACTTTTGTCTTCGTATTTTTACTTCTTTCAATTCGGCCTAGGATCACTCGCAAACGAGTGGAGGGCCTTAAATAGAATAAATAATAATGTCATTCTAATGTTGTGTGTTTTTATACTCACTAGTACATAAGCACACACCCTTAAATGTTCTCAGTATTCAAAGTATAGGTAGTAGTAGCTTAAAAAGTCCTTCATTTTGACTGGTCCTCATTCGGATTATTAAAAGCCTGTAATATTTGACTCTTACTACTAAGCAGTATGCAAAAATATTTTGCATAATTTAAAATAATAATACTGAAAACTATACCCGCAATAATATTATATACGCCATAACGTTTTCTAATGATTCAATACACACGTAGGTATACCAGTGAACTTTTATGTGAAAGACATTACATATTTAATATACGTAATTAGTAATTTAATTTATTTAATAGATGTGAATTTAAATACAAATCGTGTAACATTAATATGACATTAAAAATAGTAATTTTAGTGAATTACTATTTAGAAAATATGTTTTAAAATCATCCCGAATACAGGGTAACCAGTGAATAAATTATAATTACTTATGTGACGTAGATGTACAGTTGCTTATGGCTTTTGAAAAGTTAATTGTTTTGTTTGAATTGATTGAAGAGGTTCCTATTAAATCAATTTTCTCATGTGGCCAAAATGTAGAAAAACCCAGTTGTAAAGAATATCCCTTAGCATGTAGTAAAATGTGTAAAATTCTTTTAAAAATGACACAAAATAAAACCATATTTTCTTGACTTAGGCACAGAATCTTTTTAATATATTTTTTTTTGTATTAAGACTAAAGACATTGCAGTATGAGCGCAACAAATCTGTACTCGTTTTATTACATTTCTCTAATCTTGACAAATTTGTAAATTTAATTTAATATAGCTACACCTTCTTATTTTGTTAGGTTGAATTTTGTATTCCCATGGCAATATTTTTTGACTAAACATGGTACCTATATCATAAATGATTATATACTTTTCATTAAAATCTGTCGGATTTGTCATCGTAATACAATGTCTACCAGTCAGATTCATCTTCAAAATTATATCTGTTTTATCTATGTGTGAGGTATCAACATCTGAATGTGATAGATAGGTATAATGTGCCTTCTGCAAAACTGTATTGGACCTACTCTCACACTTTGGTACCTAAATAAAGTGAATTAAACTGCGATTTTAAATAAATTAATGCATCTGGCGTCTATAAAAACCCACTTTGATGTCAACGTAGTGTTTGCAATGTATGAATATTATTTACAACTATGTACTATACTTATTTAATAAAATTGAATTGGAAAATTAAAATATTTAATGAAATTGTGATATATTATGTGAAGCAAATATACTACGTATTGTAGGATGTTAAAAAATCAGAAATATAATCAGAATATATACCTGCATAATAATTCTCATATTTGAAAATTTAATGTGTGAAATTAATAGTAATAAAAAAGTAATCAAAAGTGCAGGTGCACGTATCGCCAAATTAAAATGAATTTTTAATAATGAATAATATTTTCTAAATCAGAGATTTCATGGGCAGTAAAATTATTAATTTATTTTATTTTAACAGATGCAGTTTTGCATACATTATCAATTTCACTGGCATTGACCTACTAGGCGCATTAATCCTATAGTAATTACAGAGTTTTTTGGGTACAGTAATGTACAGTTTTTATGTGCGATTTTCAGTAGAAATGGATTAAAAGTGGAGTTCGAGATCTTTTCTACGAAAAATACTTTTCTATAAAAATGAGGGTTTGATTATTTTTAAAATACATAATTATGGTGTAATTTTCTTGATGGCCCAAACCTCAGTGGTTTCAGAATTTAGCATTAAATTGTAAATTTGTAAATAGGTAGGTACATGATTAATTTATTACATAATACAATAACTTTCCAGTAAAATAAATAATTTATTACATACACGATTAATTAGTGAATTATTGTCCGCCTATTATAATTATTTATTCATTTTTAACACAATTTATACTGCTCTCTAATATTGTTTAAACGGCAACATTTAGGACAAGAAAACTTTATTGTTAGGCATTGATCACAATTGATGGTAATACAATGTAAATATTATGATCGTATGTAGGTGTATGTATGTAGGTTTAAAAATAATATAAATTTTAATATGATTCCTACACGTTGAAAAATAAAAACATCCTATTAGTTTTGTATTCTTTATGATTGTAAAATAGAGAATATTTTTTGTATTCGTATAAGATAAATTAAATTTTATATTGAAACTAAGTTCTTTTTCTTAACGACATCCATACCTACTCATCTCCCGACGGCAACAGTTTATCTTTAGTACTGAACTTACTCGTATGTGTAAGTACCTACCTAGCTGCTATTACGTCTTGTGAGGAAGGAGGAATCTGACGAGCTGACCATTCATTACAAGATAGTAAGACGGGTAAAGCATAGACATACCTACTCCCAGTACAAACTTCAGTGTAAAAAACAACGGCGTGTATTTTAGACAGTACCTATTTGCAGAACTTTTTCCGAAGTACGAAGAAAATTTACTTGCACAGTGGCATATATTAAATAAGCCGAAGAGCCAGACCAACCCAAAAGGAACTGTCCTCGTAGAAATCATATCGTCAATAAATACTCTCTAAATAGTTTTCAATTTCGGGATTTTTAAAGCAGAGTTTTCCAGGACAGAAAAAAATACGTAATATACCTACAAAAGTGCTTTGACTGAAGCCGTGGCTTTCTGTTTCTTTGAAAAATATGAAGAGCAAAGAAGTAAAAGTAGTAGTCGCTTTTTCACACTCACACCATACAGGCGAGGGGAGCCAGATTGCCTCAATTTAACAAAATGTCTGATACAGTTTCCCAAATATTACTATGCAACCGATGGGAATTGGAACTACTCGTGAATTTATTATAACGCTCTCGTTTTGTCGCGACAAACACTTTTATTAATTGATACACGTGTCGCTGACAAAACACGCCTTGTATTGTTGTTGGTGCTTATTATATATATTAGACCTATTTATATAAAATCATGTAATCGAAATCAATATTGCGTTGCTTGCATAGTGTAAATTAAGTGTAGCTATCCATCATATAAAGCTTGGAAAAATGGAAATCGCGGAATAACACAAAATTGCGATATAAGATCACCCGATGATTTCAAATTGTGAGTTCACTTTGTTATTTTTAGAAATGAAAATGTGGATATAAAAATGACAGAAATTAAAACAAACATATTGACTGATTAATCACGAATAGTAGATGAAAATAAAACCCTCTTTTTCGATACTTGGATTTGTATGAAATGCATCGATACCCTCACAAAAGTAACAGCTGCTGCGCTGTCTCATATTTTCCTTATAATTTGTAGAAGTATACCTACACGAGGAGGAGAGGAATATAGTTGCGTATGGAGTTGCCGAAGTGAGGGGAAATCCCTCCCATTGATTTGGGAAGCTACCGGTCATTCCGTTGCGGTAATCAGGTTGTCATATGGACTTGGGTATACAAAACGTTTGACTACAATATGTAGGTACGAGTACATACCTGTTATTTTACAGGAATAACTTATATGGAAGTAGAGTTTTATTCTCACTGTATTATTTGTTTTAATATCGTGTGTGTTTAGGTAATTATAAGCAGTATGGTAATAGCTACTGTTTTTTGTAAACATATACCTATTTTTCCACGTCACACTATCTTAAATCGCAGTTTGAACAAGCGACCATTTTGCTGGAAATTATGCTATATTATCGTACCTCTAATTTTAATAAGTTATGTGTTGAATCAAATAAAAAAAATGTCAACACGTTTCTGTAAGTTACGGAGGTGAATTATTTTTTCCTTATAATAGTCGACGTAACATTATTTTGTAGTAATTGGAAAATGCTTTGTACAAAACAGGTCAAATTTCAATCTGCGTTCGACACCCTTCTTGAATTTTCTTTTATCCCCTATTCCCGCTGTTACCATGGCGACCACCCCTAGTGATTTCATTGGTCGAAAAATTGGTATAAATATATTTTCATCATAGAGAGGCGTTCACTTCTACTCTCACCATAATATTAATCTATGGGAACCTGTTCACAACTATATGACAGTAAAAAATACTAGCCTGACATATCATAGTTTTTCCCATATCTACAGAGATGACAAATATTTTCATTTTTTTAATTCCATTTTGAGGATCTTCTTCTTCTTCAGCCCTCTGTCCTCCACTGCTGGATATAGGCCTGTTCCATATTCCTCCATTCCTTTCTGCTGTTTGCTGCTTGCAGCCAGTTTTTTCCCCCTACAGCGGCTATGTCGTCAGACCACCCCTTTTGGGGTCTTTTGACGCCTCTTTTATTCTCCCAAAGTCTCCATTTTAGGATTTTTAGGGTCCATCTTGAGGATGCCAGTTGTTAATTGAATAAAAATAATATTGTATTCCAGCCCTTGTGTAAATACGAACGACTAGAATCTCGTGTAAATGGAAAAGACTAGAATCTGGGAAGCTATATTTTTGATATGAAGGACGGTCATGCGGAAATAAGATAAGATTGTTCCAGCAATAAAGGAATTTATATTAAAACCAATTAATATCCGTATTTCGTTGGGAAAATTAAATTCCGTAATTCGAATCGGTTGAATATGTTGTACTCAAGAGAAACATATAACTAAATTAAATTAACGAAATAAAGTGCCTACTAAAACATCTTATATATTATTATCCAAGTTATCAAATCCAAGAAATATTATACAGCTTTGCATGATCGTACATCATTAGTTACAATAATTCCTACAATCTCATTATTGTAATGTTCATGATGTAGAAAAACACACCGTGAATGGATTGTTCAATGATTGATATAATAGTCACGTTGATATATTTGTAGTGTTGTAGTTTACAGTCAGTACAACACATAAACGTAACTCGTCAAATTATATTTAGACATTGACGCATTTATGAGACGACCGAGTAATATTTTAATATTTATATAGAAATATCAAAATACTAGGTTCATGCAGAAATACAACTGCGTTACCTATCTGCTGAAAATTCTTTCTAACACAGAATCACAATACAAATTCTACAGTATCCTATTAAAAGGGTAACGTAATGGAATTCAATTGAAATTGTTTACATGCGCTCTACCTCATTACTTTGAATCATTGCTATTTCTTCAGGAATTCAGACTCGTGTGCCGTAGTATTATTTTGTAAGATTAGTTCTGACAAGCTGCTTGTTATACAAAGCGTATATTTTGCAATAAGAATTAATGATTACTTATTTGGTAGTACCACTATTTGTATGCGTCTATCAAAATAATTTATTCGCGTTTAAACATACCAATGCTACATAATACCAAACACGATAAAATCAATAAAGTCGTAACTGCTATATCATGCCATATGCTATACACGAATTCACAACCTTCAACAAGCTTTGACAGCCTGGTTTTACAAGGGGTATTGCTACACTGAGTGGAACAGACTACCAAAGATTTTCAGAAAAACCAGCCCACCACCATCTTTAGGAGCAAACTGAAAACTGCTGATTTCAAAATCCTGCGACCTCTAGATGGAAAATCACTAAATAGCTCCATAGTCCATAGAAATAATTCATCGTCATAAGTTGGTATTTAAATTTAAACCAGCAGATTGATTGTTAACATTCTGATGACCAAATCCAGAATTTACTATATCGTTATACAAATACTTATATATAAAGTACCTAGTTACTAAACTTATAAAAAGATCGTTCAAAACTATTTCATGCTTAGCTTTGCTATTTAAATATGCATCGAGTATATCTATAAAACATCTCACTTGGTGAATTAACAAGTAGTTAAGAAGATATGCAAAGTTCATTCATATTTTATACAACAACATATATCACTTCTTTCTTGATGAGCTTAAACGGGATTAAAGTTGAGAGAATCTCATGGATTAATTGTATTAAAAGATGTATACAAAGTTCCTAACCCTTGTCGGCCTTCATCCGTATATTATATCTACTGAGTTGTCGTGTTGTATGTGTCTCATCGCTGAGGTAATACGATATTTTTACACATCAAAGCGTGTCAAATAATTATTTATTGTCACTTCATCTTTGTGGTACCGCATCATTAGGGGAAGAGGCGCTTCGGATGTTCTCCATTGCGGTTAAATATTATTCTAATTGGGTCTAGAGAACTTTAACAGAAGCTAACTTTAGTTGCTTCATAATACGTATACCTTACACACTACGATCTGAATACAGAACACACATATAATATACATATCATAATAACGGTTCTTTAGAGCAAAAACAAATATTATTAGTAGCTAATTTATCAATGAATGAATGCAGGTTCCATAATGAAAATATTATATACCTACATCAACATGTGATCTGTTCCACCCACAACAACCAAACAACATTTGGAATTTTACGTAAACGACGTTTTCATAAGAATTATCTATTCATTTTAATAAATTTACTGAATTAATTATAAGATGTATCGAAATTAGTGTCTAAAGAAATGCTGAGTTATAAGATATTGTTGGCGTTCAAATACTTAGAGTTCTCTTTAGACAACAATTGAAAAATTATCACGCAGGAAAACGCTATCGTCTTTCTTCGAAAATAGGTCGCTACACTGTAGAGAAAGAAAAAAAGAAATATTACAAACTTCATACGTAGATAATTATTTCATGTTTGCGTGTTTAAGATAGAAATATGTGTTGGATGTACAGAACTAGATGACCCAAGAAGTATTCCAACGGTTGAGATATTCCCAATAGATGGGGTGGGATCTTAGGCATAGCATTGCATCACATAATGTATATAACTCACGGGTACTTTGCAAGGAGACGCGGACCATTTCAAAGGGTTACTTGATCCGTAACAGAAGTTGAAGGGTAAATAGCACATGGATAGATGTTTATCATACTTAAAAGATACAGTCGGTATAACATTTTCTTACTATTTATATTACACTCATAATTCTACTAGGAGAATATACTAACTTGTAGATAGAGATAATAATAATTATCTTTATATCTTGCATCAACAGACTCGATTAGTTTTCACATTATTATTACTATGTATAATAAAGACTAGTCGTATGTTATTATTACACATATATGAATATGATGACTTAATTCATAAATTATTTTCATTCATCCTCTCGTATGTATGTACATACTAGAGCAGACTGTGTGGAGTGTAGGTAACTTCATATATAAATACAAGGTGAAAATATGTGAAGTTTTTAAAAAAGGATCGGGAAATGTAAAATACAAAGCCAATGTACCGATACTGAAGTTCTAAAAAACGATCTCTATCTTCTAGCGGAGATATAAGTTTCACTACTCCAATCAAATCATATAATTTAGGTACCTATGGGTACAACGTGTGTGATTGTACTATTATTATTTTACTGTACTAACATGTTTCGGCTCATTAGGTCATTGTCAAACTGACAATGAATTGGAGAGCGTGTATGAAAAATTATTTGCAAGGGGTCTGGCGTTCTACCCCGTAAGGGAAGCGGCGTGAGGGGTAAATAGATAGATACATACACATTTTTGTGCACTTTTATCTAAATGATAGAAAATTAATATTAAGTAGGTATCATACTTAATTCTATTAAAAATTATATAACTATATTGATGAAGGTAACGTAAGCGCGTTGTCTATTGGTTGGTTATTAATAATAGAAACAACAATATTTCACTGGTGACCATTGATTATAAGGTATTAAAATTTAAGAAATCCGTGTATATCAGATTCTCAAGGACGAAAGTGTTCTGAGTAAAAAGAATCGTAGATTGTGTATGACGAATTGCATGAATGTGACGGAAGGCCACAAGGTAGGCGTAACGTTGGAAGACCCAAACTCCGTTGGATGGATAGAGTGCAGAAGAATGTGGATGCTGTTGGCATCAGGGACTGAAGGAGTGCATGCCAGGATAGCGGGAGATGGAGGCGAACGCTGGAGGAGGCTAAGACTCATAACGGGCTGTAGAGCCACTGGTGATGATGATGACGGAAGCCCGAAGTGGGTGTAAGGATAGGAAACGTTGACGATCTGTTCTCTCTGTCTACCTCACAACGTATGCAGTGTGTATGAAGCAAGAAGGAATGGAAATTGATATAGCAAATCTATTAAAGAATGATCTTTTTATCTGGATTAGGTACTCACCTACCTACTTACTTATTGGCAGGATGTTCCATTGCTGGACGTGGACATGTGCCTCTTTTAAACTTTTCCAATATTTTCTATCTTGGGCTATCAACAGATCTCTAGTATTTACGAATCCTATGCTCAAGGATGTCATATATCCACCCTATTTGTGGTCTTCCTACGCCTCTTTTGTTGTCCCAAGGCCTTCAGGATTCTAGGTGACCGTACAACACTGCCCTGTCTTGCATCACGCCACATATTTGGATTAAAGATTAAAGTATCAAAAGCTCGTATACTTGTATTACGAGTATAAATGCTGTACCCACAACGGTTCTTTACTAGATCCGTCTGTATCCAACAGTCCCAAATAATTTGGTACGGTTCGTTTGCGTTGTCGCATTTCCGCTGACGAATATTGTTCGTCATAATATTATTACGAATATATATCCAGAAATTACTGCGCTTAGGCCAAATCAAGGCGGGAAGCGCAATTAGTGAAATTAATATAAATATGGTGAGACTGAGATTTTTAGAGAACTTTTTGAATTATTATTCTGCCAATTTAACTATATACGAGTAATGTTTTATGTAAATTGGTACGTTAATCACAATGTTGAAGTTTAGGTCATCGTATATAAATATAGTAAAATACAACGATTGCGTAAACGAAGATAAAATAATTTAAACAAATTTGAGTACATGGTTGGTGCAGTTGGTTGAGGCGGCAGTCTCTCAAGTGGGAGGTGCTAGGTTCAAACCCCGGCGCTGGCGATGTATTCCACACTTTGCGATACAGGCTTTTAGCCTAATGCAAGATGTGCAGGAAAGTATTTGGGTTTGTGTATGCAAGCCCAGATCCTTTTTTTTTAAATAAAAAAATAGATTTACCGGTAAATCTCAACATAGTAATGCAAAACACACGCAATATTGTACAAAGATTTCGAAATACTGGGATATCTGAACCTATAATCCTTATGCATGATATCTGGATAGGTGAATGTTTTCCCGCTGATAAGTTTATAGTATGTTGAACAAACAGGTCACCCGACCTAATACAAGAGGAAGAAGAAGAAGAAGATCATAAATGATAATATGTAGACTTTTATGGTGGAAGAAGTGAGGGCAAGTCCTGTATATTATTTACGAAGCCGGAAATAAAATTAAATACTTAGCAAAAAAAATCAAAATTCATAACTCAAATGGATTCGTAGAATAATTATATGGTGTTGATTTGATTGGCGGACAGTTCCTATTTTTAAAAATGAAATATTCGGTATCAGGACATATTCGCTCCGCCTCATTTTGATAGATGATCACATGAGTTCGGTTTAACATGAACAGGTTTCCTTAATTATAATAAAATAAAAATTCTATTATATCATCATTTTTTGTAAGTAGGTACTGAATATTTCAACCAAGAAAAAATCATGTCACCGTTACTCGGCATATTTTTTGTAAATATGGAATTTCATTCAAGAGAAGGTACATTGCCTGTACTATTCAAAGTTTTTTCATCACGTGACTGACTTGGTTGAAGTTTATACGTACCCACAAGTTATAAATAAATTATTATAATGAAATCATCACTCTATGATAAATGAATTTTTGTATGAAGACGTCCGAGAAGAATAAATTCTAATTGAGAGATCTGATCACCGAATTGAAACTTGTATCTGATGGAAAGCTATGTATCATTTAAACTTCTTGTATATTCTTACAGATTATTAGGAGAAACTATTCTTTCAACAATACTAGTGGTTAGTGGAGTATCTAGGAATATGAACTCTGGTGAGCCAGTGATTTATATATATTACTCGCCCTACCAGCTACCATTATTTACCTTTGTCAAGATCTTAATAATTCTGACTGCCATTTTCTTTTCTATTTCGTATGAAAATGTAGATGTTATGGAACAGAGTAGCTGGACGATTATGTGATTTACATAGAGAACAGCATTTCTGATTCTAAACATACAATAGAATTAGATAGATGTTAATGATTCTGTTTTAAAAGCTACCATTCATGTCTTGCAAAAATAATCATTACATGAAGCTTGTTGTTATTGACCAATTTGTTTACTTTGTTCACACTGTTATCATCAGATACAATAGAATAAAAAACACAGTTTATTTAAGATTAGACGATAATAAAAATATCTGATGCGTGACCGATGTTGGCGATCAAACTATGAAGAAATGTCCTAAAGATTAGGGTGTGAACAAAATAAAGGAAGACCTTAGATTTCCTGTACTATTTTCATTACGAATGCTTCGTGTTTTCCAGAATATATTATTTTTATAGGTACTCTAGTTGAAGCAGTGAAGTCATTTACAATTTACAGAATATCCACTTCATGCAGTCTGCAGTGAGAGTATATATAAATACTTTTAGTTCAAGTACATTTTTCTATGGATCAGTCAAGATTGAACGTCTCATTAGCAATGGTAGGTACTATTACTGGTGGTATCCCTCGACGGGTGTAGGCGGATCTCGTATCCCTGCGGTGAGCCACGCGACCCTTAGCCCTGTCGCGACACGACACCGCGTCGATGGAGCGTAACAAGAATCTAGTGAACGAGACTATAATATTAGTAAAGTACCTATGTTACGGGGATGATGTCTATTATTAATACATGCATAAGTTGAGTGATGCATTCAGGAAACTATGATTGTGCAAGGCATTGCAAATTAAGTGACGCAATCTTTAAATAATTTTAACGTAATCTCTCACAAAATACCCAAGACCTAAACATCAGGAAAGCAAGAACCACGAAATATAGGGTGTTTGATAGATGGATGTATATATTTTCAGGGGTGGTAGAAGAGGTCATTTGGGATCTTTTGAGCCAAACTTAGCTTAGTCCAAAGTCGCACGGTTCTCGAGTTATTCGAGATTTTATCTTTTTATCGAAAAACCCCGAATTACTCAAGATTTACCCCAATAGTTTCGTAAGTATAGGTACCTACTCAGTTCTGTAATTATTTTTTGTTTCTTGAATATGTGTTTGGTCTATTAAACTCATTAGTTTCAATCTAAAGAAACAATAATGATAAAAAATATCGAATTAAAGTTTCTTCTTCTTCTCTTTTCTTCTCTCGAGAAATTCTCTTAAATTAGCAGTGCTCTCATGAAGTTATTGTATCATATCTTTATGAAACTAATGTTTTATTATTATGTTTTGTACATCATTTGAAAGAGCATAAATCAGAGAAGTTTTTTCCAAATTTCTGAATCTTAAGGCAATTTTCTTCTTAAGGAAAATCTCACCTAAAGTCGCGACTCGTTTTTGAAATAACTATTTATCGAAACTTTAATTCGATATTTTTTTATCATTATTGTTTCTTTAGATAGAAGCCAATGAGTTAAATAGACCAAACACATATTCAAGAAACAAAAAATAATTACAGAACTGAGTAGGTACCTATACTTACGAAATTATTGGGGTAAATCTTGAGTAATTCGGGGTTTTTCGATAAAAAGATAAAATCTCGAATAACTCGAGAACCGTGCGACTTTGGACTAAGCTAAGTTTGGCTCAAAAGATCCCAAATGACCTCTTCTACCACCCCTGAAAATATATACATCTATCTATCAAACACCCTGTAGAATCTCGATTATTCAAAAAATCGTTTACTATGGATGTAAGTACTTGGGTTATCTCATTTAAATTGTAAAATGCTATGTGTCCCTTCCGCATACAATTTTGACACATTTAGTTTTGTAAAAATGTAAGATATACTTTTCTGATATTACAGATCCTATGTATTTCGTGAAATCATAAATCACCCGTCATATGAAATGGTTGTCACACTGACGTGCTGGCTTCCGAATGTAACTAGCCTAGGTAAATATTATCATGGTGCAAATAAAATCAAACAGATTAAACGCTATAATTCCCGTGTAAATGCTTGTTAATGCTTTGTATTCACTCTTCCTCAAGAGGGTGCCAATATTATAATATCGCGATAATGAAATAAGCTCTCAGTTACGACATTGTATTATACATTCAGCTCTCTTACAATACCGTTTTCTGTGTATTTTCCATTAGAGCCTTGTTAAATACCTACTGTATTTCACAAACGCCGTAAGTATAGGTACTGAAATATTTATAAATGTAAGCAAGATAAATTTTGGGTGAAAATTTTCAAGTAAAATTTCTTGAGAATCTATTCCGGGTGTTACATGGATAACACCCTCTCTCCGCAGCCTTATGGTATAATATTGAGAATGTTTGTTTATCATATCAGGAATTATAAAATTAGGTACCTACTTAATAATCATTTGCAAAATGTGGGTACATAAACTACCCCACGTCAATGTTTTATTATTTTAATATAATAATATTAGTCTTATGGTGTTTTTGATACCATCACATATCACGCTACCTTGGGCAAGGTTAATGGGATCTGTTTCATTAATTTGTATGAACGTGTGTCGTGTGCATTGTTAGAGGCAAATTAACAAAGAAAATTCCCCGGTTTCACGTCACAAGAGAGCACGCGTGCATTTTGTATGCGACGCGACGCACGCACGCCCTTAACAAAAAAATATTATTTTCTCATGTCGTTCATTGATTCATTTCCCTGTACATTTTTTATATCCGTTGCATATTCGCCACCCATCTCTTCTCACAAACTAGTGATAGAAATTTTGAAAATATTAGCAAAGATTACATAGTCAGTTTTCAATATTTAGAAAGTTTAGCATACTTTTCCAATACTGTTACGTAATAGAAGAAACACACAACACTATGCACGCTACGTCCACTAAAGGATAGACATCAATGGGTGAGAGGAGCGAATGAAAAAGAAGAGGTCTAGGTACATGCAATAGTGTAGAAGGTTGACCAAAAATAAGAACTTTTTTTGCCATAGAACATTCATACCGAAAGTTATCAAAATATTTGGAATGACGCGACAATGCTGCCTTTCGAATATGTACTGTGCAATTAATAATTTTAGTACCCACCTACCCACACTCCATTGAATCCATATTAAACTCTATGCCTATAAAAATAACTACTAAGATAACTCGAGAGATTAGGTAAAGATATTTTGTTCCCATCAAAACGGACATTAGTTATACCTATCTGTAGGTATACGTAAGGTAAATGTGTCCTACTATCGAACCGACAATATTTTGAAACAGTTTCAATTTCAACTAGCGAGAATTCTTGGAGTGCTACATACAGTTTGTTATCTTTTATATGAGATAGTATTCCCACTGTGTATAATAATAATATTAAGGTTTTCCAGGTATATGAACTGAATATATTATGCAACCAACAATACGCAAAAACCAAAGGTACGTTTTTAAACTGAGGGTTAGAATTTCAGACAAAAAACTACACACGTGTCATAGAAAATCCTCAACGGTCCGGTCACGTGGCCTGTAGTACGAAAATCTCTACTAAACTTCGCTTGTTAATAGAAAAGTGAGAGTATTGCATACCAAATCGTACAAGTATTTATTTTATAATGCGAGAGACTTTATCTCTGTTCTGTATTTTACAAATATTTAATTTTTTCTTTACTCTCCTCGAAAACAGTCAACCTTAGGAATGTTGAAGATGAATCCTTGTATGGTAACCTAAATCTGAACAGAATCAATACTAGGCGGTGATGAGGTGGCAAAAGCTAGTATCCAACCAGGACACATCTTTTGACCGAGGTCAAAGGTGTTGAAGACATACAAAATTCCAACTTAATATTGTATAAAATCATTGACGATTATTGATGTAAATTCAGTATCTGGATAACCTCATATAGTGACGAACGAGATATAGTGATAAATTGTTGGTTGTAAATAAAACGTCGTTGATTTTCTCAAGCAGTCTTCGATTTTTGAGAGAAAAATATGCCCTTTTATAACTTGATGAGAGAAAACATAGAGAAAATCGTAGAATGATGTGCAAAAGAGTTCGTAGCTCAAGAATCTAAGACAGTGACTTCGAAACATAAGATGCAGCGATTCTAATCATATTGATACAGGATCGAAAGGAGTTCTCTAGCCTCCGTAAGAAGGGACAAAAGAAGAAGCGTTTGAGTCTGGTTTTAAGTAACACACCTAGTTTGCAGAGCTGGGCAGAAAAGCGTTAATCCGTTAATCGTTAATTAACGAAGTTAACATTTTAGTTAACGATTTAACGCTTTTCTCACCTCCAAAATTTGTTAACGGATTATTTAACTTCCGTTACATTTTACTTCCGTTAATTAAGTCCGTTAATATTTGATTGTTTGCATAGACATCATCCACTAGCTGCGCTGGCATTAGATAATTCAAGGGTTGTATGGAGATATGTGTGGTGTTGTATATGAGTTGGGCGTTGGAAAATAAATTCAGATCGAAAGTCAAATTTTGTCGAATAAAAATCCGGATGCGGCGCTTTTAAACTCTGAAGCTAGCGACGTCAATGGGCGAGTGTAATAAAAAATGTACCTAATGTTTGTAAAATTTCTATAAAACATTTTAATTTTTATTCAATAATGAGACTCGCCACCCATTCCGTGTGTTTAATTTTTTGTAGGCATATTGTATGTATTCGTGTACCCACTTTGTTGGGATACATCGCGATAGTGTGATAGTAGTAGTACTTATGTAGTTCTACTTCATGCCATTTAACCACGATTTTTTAGATTAACGCTTTAACGGATTAACGTTAACTTCCGTTACATTTTTCAAAATGTAACGCTTTAACGATTAACGAAGTCAACTTTTTAGTTAACGGATTATCGATTAACGAAGTTAACTTTTTGATTAACGGTGCCCACCTCTGCTAGTTTGTAAAATAAATATAGAGTTCTTTGTCACCCGTCAATTTGTTCGTGTTAACATTAACAACTCGATAGTTTTCATATTAGTTCACGGGTACCTAGGAGTTTAGAGAAGGGAATACAGTCCCGCTTTGTAGTAGGAGTGTGTCACTATTGTATAGAGTCTTTAGTTTATTCGCATTAATGAAATCAACCACTTGATAGCCGGTAAATTTATATTTGACGAGTGGGGAATTTAGATAGGCCTTGCTTATTATAAAAATAATGCGTAGGTACCTATTGCATATATTTTTCCGTTCATATTATGTCTACCAATTTGTTTAAAAAAAATGTAGGTATATAGGATTTATATGAAAAACTCAGAAAGAGGAGTTATTATAATTATACCTACAACAATATAAACTACTTATAAAAATTATATGTTTAAGTATAAAAATATATATTTTGATCTAAGTAGGTGTATGTATTTCTTTTCTTTTAATTTTTAACTGTTCTGTTTTTTCCTCTAACTCTGTAATTTTAGTTTACATAGAGCATACATTATTTTAGGTATTTGTGAGCAATCTTTTAAATTAACACATTTAAATGATACTTATTCGTATTATCAGAAATAAAAATACAGTTCTTACCATACTTACTGCAAAAACACTGTTTCTGAAAACACTGTAAGTTCTAATATAATGACTGTAAAAATATCACGATTCATTCTATACCTGATTTGCTTAAAAAATAAACTGAATTCTATACTTAATTATACAATTCTTTCTTGTTATAAGTAGCAATTTACTTACTTGCATATACATACATAGTATTATAGATACAATGTATACTAGAACATGTAATGTAACTACCTACTTTAAAAGAAGCTACGATTTTGAGGCGCTGACATTTCGGATTCTGACAATTTAGCTTTAATGAAGAGTTGCCATGGTAACGTGCGGTATCAGAATATAGGGGTTGCGATACAAACTTTCTCTGTCTAGGGGGCGTATTCACAGTCATTACAAAATACGATTCATCTTAAGCCTAACGAGGAACATTCCCTATGTTATTTCTAGATTTTATACAAGTATTTTTTTTTTACTTTTCTTTATCCTTTTCACTTACAATACAAGTGTACGAAAAAAAAACTAAAAATTGTAATCTATTTACTTTGTAGCATTGAGCTTTGAGATTTTAATATATGAATAGTTTCTTGTGGTAGAAATTTCCTATAATCTTATGAGGAGACGGATTTACCTTAATAATCTTGTATTTGTTCTAATCAAATCCCATATTAAGAAGATGTTACTACTTTATAGAAATATTGCGTTTAAAATATTGAATAATGAAAAGTTTCAAGACATTTTTTTATTCGTAGCACTGGTTTACAGCTTTTTCAGGTACCCATGAAATTGTCCTGTAAAAGTCAGGTGATCGTAAAACTTTCGTAAGACGTTCAACATCTTTTTTCAGTAATGAGATTCGCTATCCAAAATTGTAGAACAGCGTATAGTATTAGTTTTTTTTAATTCGTAGGTTTCTATTAAGATAACCTTTTTGAGTGTAAAAAAGGGGGTAAAATATGTTAGGGGGTAAAATCATAACCTTCCCTTATTTTACAAGTATCACCTAGTACATAATATAAATATTTTATTTGTTTTTATATAAAGTGGCTCTCATTAAAACAATCAAACAACAATCACAATAATAGAAACAAATACAAAAAAAAAATGTTGAATGCGAAACGTGTGTCCCGCCCGCAGTCCGCACGCTTTTCATTGAGGACCTTTACAAATACGAGTTATTGTTTCCCATTTTTATAACAAGTAGGTAACTACAGTTCATCATTCATATTCATATTTTAATAACTTTTATTTTCAGAGAAATCCGATAATTAATTTTAGATTCACCATAAAGGTCGAAATAAATAAATGAGTAAGTTACGTAGTTAAAAATGTTAATTACTTTAATACCTACTTACTTAAGCGATTACTCTTGTATCCATCTTTTATGCACATACATAAAAATGTTAAACCATTAGGAAATAAAACATACTACGTACTTACCTCTTCTTTTTCAGTTCAGTCTATTTTTTCTCGAGATGCAAATTAAATTGCAGAGCTTATGATGAATTGAAATTCAGTTTACTATTGTACACAATATGTATAGTAATTGGAGACCACTACGGTATAACTAATTGGATTTTGAGGTTGGAATGATTTCTCCCCATATACCTACTAATATTAATTCGATTGACTTGGCGCGATACTGTGTCATACAGTACAGGTGTATAACATATAATTAATGTGTAGTTTCTGTATAAGGCACTATCGAAATAATTATTATTAATCCGCCAATAATCTGACATGAATGAAACTATTTTAATTCCGATATGAATAACGAATCGAAACACCTGTACCATGTAATAGGAACATTATTAACATACTGGTTGATTTAAATAGAGCTTCTGCAAAGAGTAGAATTTCTAACAGTTTGAAAGCATCGTCGAAAGTACGTTAAAATATATTTATTAATTGTTTTCATTTTCAGAGAAACAAACAAAAATTACGTCGCGAAAAGATGAGTAATTTAATTACCTTCAATTACTTCCACACGAAGCAACAATATACAAATTCTAAAGAATTTAAGCGTCGTGTCGTTAAAAAAATCTGTTTCGTTTAAATTTCTTGCATCATCTATATAAGTATTAATTGGGCGTGGTTACAGTGTCTAAGGCGAGTATCTAATTCGTACAGGTATTGAGACTTTATTATTTTCTCAAAACTAGTATATGAAAATAAATTACAACAAATGTGTCCTGAAGATCAAACAGTAACTAGGTACAAAAATACGTAGGTATTTTCTTTTACAAAAGTTGACAATTTAATCCGATAGCATTTGGTACAAGGCTAATCACGTCATGTAGTGGAGGCACCACATACGAGTCATTTGTACTACAGATGAGTACGCATCTTCCCCTTTTCTATTCAGACAATATGTTTGCATTTAATCGAGGGGTGGGGCTATTAGAGATTAAAAGTACATAGCTTAAAATTTGGGGATTAACTAAATACCTATAGGTACTTTCGTTTTTATCCATCTACTTAAAATATCTGATATCAGCTTATGTGTCGTATTTATATTGTTAAAAGTACCAAGTATTTTCGAAACCCCCTTTTAATATTTAGTAGGTACTTCGTGTATTACTACAAAACTTAGGAATATACAAGTTTAAAATCATTTGATGCATGAAATGGTTTGTAAAATGTCAAAGTTCAAGGTGAAACATAGCTTTTTTTCATACCTGTCTTATATACCTGATACCTAGAAACATTGAATACCTGATACCTATTAGGAAATTTAATTCATTTTAGTTTCCCTACCTTATGTATAATGTATATGTTCCTCTATAGTAAAAAATGATGTGAGAGTTGGTTGCTAGAATTGCATAAAAATTGAAAATTATGATCAAGAGATGAATGCAAAAGAGAGTAATGTTCACCTAACCTAACAGGAATGTGGAAAACTGAACACATTGTGGTAAATTAGGTGATGGCTTAAACGTAAGGATACTTGATTACTCAATGAAAGAGAATAGGTAGGTAATAATATTGGCAATAAAAATATATTTTGAAAGTTTCACGATATATTCAGCGACAGGAAGTGGAATCACAAAGTGAAATATGACAAAATATCAAAGTTTAATTTACGGTAGTCGCGTTAATTAAGCGAATTCATCCCAGCAATAAATCTAGCGGACTGGTGTGACATTTATCATAGTAACACTGAATTAAAATAACATACCTCTTTACCTATTACATATATCTGAATTGCTTATTTATACTGCGATTTATTCATTGTTATCTTTGATGTGCAAATTAAGTAACGCCTACCTATAAGTAGTACATATTGTTGCTCTTACTATCAATAACGTAGCTAACAATTAGTGTTATCTGTATAGTAGAAGTCAAGATTGTTCGTTTGTGCTCGTGGAAATTGGAAAATCTAGTGTTAAATCCTGCATCCACTTTTCCTCGATTGTATCTCAAAACTCGGAGGTTAACGGACTATCAATAATGTATATATCCCTCCACACAAGCATTCGGTTGCTTAAGGAGGGCAGTATCCAAAATTATACAGAGTATCTGATTGTAATTCATGTGATATTGTAAATGTTATGTTATTTTGTAATTTTTGTAATATAGATCCTGAAACAATTTTTAAACATTAACATAACTATGAAAATTATAATAAATACACTTTAGAAACAGAGTTTTGTATCCTGTTTTCTGAATACTAATATTATAAATTCTAACAAATGTATATTTTTCATCCATTTTCTTTTATTTTAGATTATTTTATTCATCAATCATTTTTTTGTAGCTACACATCGTACAAAAATTCACTTTGTCACATGTCTTAAATAAAATAGTATATGACTTGGATGTGGGTATCACTCTAATACTTACTATATTGACGGTGATGTTGGATATTCTGTCATTCATTCACTTTTTGTATCTATGTATGCGTTAATATATTTTTTATATGAATATGTATTAGTTATGATAATGTATTAAAATGCTGAACGGTTAAAAGTACCAAGTGCAATATTCATTAGTTATTATTTGACGGAGACTTAGGTTTTCATTGACATTGTGTTTAAAGCCACTAACAGTCGACTTCACATATAATAATTGTTTGTTTCTCGTATTTTGCACTTATTATTTTAGTCTGACACGAAACCCAGCACTTCTTTAATTTGGGAAATTCTACTACCACAATGCAACACTTTAGTTATTTTTTTAAGCGTTTTGAAAATATACCACGGCCACCTAAAATTGAAGACCTTATTCACGTAAAATAAATAAAAAAAAATCCTTCATATGTAATCAAAGTAAGTAAGTAAAAATTTCTCCCAATGTAATTAAATATTGGGTACTTAATCTCATATTATCAACATTGAAGTGAAAATATAAGCAGCCTAATAACTGACATCAAAAAACGTAATGGTAAAGAAAAATATGATGTTTATTAATTATAATACTGAAAAAGGTAGATATTTTATAAATAAGGTATAGAAAGTTGTAGGTTGTTGAATACGAAAGCTTTGTCGAGTGTATGTTATATTTCTACCCACGTCTTTTTCTAACGCTTTGATCTAATGTAATAGAATTAAAAATATTGCTTTGTGAATGGGAGTTTTTCTGGAGCGAAATTTATTTTAAATCAATAGCATAGAAAATTATAATCCAAAATTCATACTTCTTTCAAAATAATTTCAAAACGTGGTGGTCAACTATTTAATATCCAGTGTTTACCACAGTTCCGAGTCCGTGCTGTTGTAAACACTATGTCTTTTCATAATTATTTATTATTTGTTCTTATGAATTATAGTAGATTAATATTTCGAAACATTTTTTACACGTCTCATTGTTCGCGTTTTTCCACTAAGCCACCGAAATATAATAGGAGAGAAGTGATTATTATGAAAACATAACGTATGTTATTTTATCACTCATTCACTCAGTTGACTTGTCAGAGTATTAGACTTGTCCATGAATATCTGAACTGTCGACAGAGGACTTCGTCAAAGAAGACACGTCGAATAAACAACAGAAATAGACGTTATACGTCGGTAGTTATTAGTTGAATTAAGATAGGGCGCTGCTGTTCACAAAATCATAATATGTAATTTTGTTAGGATAATTTCGCTTTTTCTGTCCACAATCGCGAGAGACTTAAAGGAGGCGAGGCTTCGTGCGGAGGATGCAGGGGACAGAAGGACTTGGAGGATGAGGAATAGGAGAGCCGACCCCAAGTAAATGGGACAAAGACGAGGGCAAAGAAGAGTTCAGGTTTTTCTGTCTTGGACACATGACTCCATTCTTTTCTGTCAATTGTTTTTCTGATTCACTGCCGCTCCGTTACTTTTACGATACCTATGAAGTTAGGATAGGTATTAAAATTAGTTAGTAGAATATACCTAAATAGCGGTTTCAAACACTGAAGTATTTTTTGACCATTGTCAAATTAGGACTTAGTTTTTGTCATTAAAAAAATAGTGAAAATCAGGGAATCGGTACCTGGTATGATTAGTAAGTGTTAGGTTGGAACCCTCAATCAACAACAAATGCTCTTTTATTTGTTGAATTGTTTATGTCTTTGTGATACGATCTTTGATTATAGAAGTAATTCCTAACCATAATTATTTTTATTTAATTTCATACGATATGTTAGTTGCAATTTCTTCCGTTAGATCGTTGTGATCGTGAAGTTGTATAATAAGAATTTCTAATAATAGAAACACAGGTGCGCATGGAGGAAAAAAAATATATCGGAAGTGTTATAATTAGCAACAACAACCTAAATAAACAATAATGATAATTGTATTAGAACAGTTACCTTCGGACGCTTGAGACACACTGTTTGGTCAAATAAACATATAGAATAAGACCCGAATATACAAAACATAGTACAACAGATACAGATGACATTTATAAGTGAAAACAGGGCGGACATGGTAAGGAAAAAACACACAGAACAACAGAGATGAAAACGCTGAGTATTTTCCCTTAGAATTCGTAATGACCAGATAGGCAGAACCTGCAACAGGACGTAGAAAAATGGAGCAGACAAGAGAGGCACCACAGAAGGGACCACATGGAAATTATGGATTCTGAAAAACTGGCCAAACCTTTAACAGGTAAGATACCAGGGGGACGTTAACCACCGGGAAGGGCACCAAAGAGATGGAAGAATTCCTTGTCACAGAATCAGGTCTGAATTACTGGTATTAACAGAACGGAGATAAAAGTAAAGAGGCAGATAAAGATGAAGATTGCGATAATACATATAAATATGTAGAAGCATTGTACAAACATAAAACAATTGTACCTAACAGTACATCTGTATTCTGTATTAAGATTTTCTGTATTGTATGGGTGTTGAATTGAGTGTAGAAATGAATTAATGCATTTACGACGTTGTTAGAATCAATTAATGTTTTCAAAAGATGATAGATAATATTATGGGTACCTGCTTATTTCACCTTCCCCTCTGTATAGGTAAAGATCTCTTTGGGACTCCCTTATGTTTACAAAGCTCCATATTATTCAAACATACGAGCATTGATATTATAATTCGTTCAATGTTCATACCTTGCCTAGTATAATATAAATAATAAGAGGTACATAGTATTGGTGTAATTCATTATTATTATCTTGTCCTATTAACGTTTCTGCCAATGTTAAAACTGTCTACATACTCGACTAACTTTCCTACTCACAGCGCCCGCCTCCATTCAAATAAGCTTCTGGGCATTCCCAAATATTGTACGAAAAACCATTATTAATTCCTGTGGAGTAAAATAATAATTACGAAAGAAACATTTATTAGAGTAAAAATAATTATAAATGTAAATATTAAGGTGACACATATGATGAAACGTCGGGTCGCACATTTCTTCCCAGACCACGACTTATACAAGCCTGGAAAAATCAAATACTATTTGTACCGGCCACATTATCGTGTAGGTAGTTGAATGTTACAACTAGATTAGGTGACAGTTCGTCCCCCGACAATTCATTCTCCGACAATTTATCCCCTTGAAATTCACCCCCGATAGTCCATCCCTCCGACAGTTTGTCCCCTGACAGTTCATACTTCTGACATCAGTTCGTCTCCCGGCTGTTCATCCCCCCAACAGTTTGTCCCTCGGACAGTTAAACCCTCCGACAGTTCATTTATCGGGTATTTGGTCCCCTTGGCAGTTTAAATCCTTTTCAATCAATTTTTTCAAGTTGTATACTTACATGGGAAAAATTAATTTTGTTTTTAAAGTTGAGAATCACTGAATCCATGTAGCGTGTACTATTTGAGTAACATATGTTCCTTGATACGAGATAACTAGGGCGAAGTAGGGAGTATCCTAGTACAGGAAAGAGAACCCCACATTAAACAAATCAAAACAAGTCTATGTTGTAAATATGTATCTCATAATAATGTAACAAATAGGATACTTCTGACGCGATGTAAAGACATACGACATGTAACTGTAGATAAGGATCATTAAGATTCGATATGATTGTTGAAATATTTTGGCTACAACTATGCAGAAGGTATTCATCTGTATACTGCTACTACTAGTTCGCTACTTAATTATGTATGGAATGGTTAATTCAACTTCTACATAGGAGGTCTATGGAAATAATTCATAGTAAAGACATGAATATGTAACATTTTTTCATCTGAATAAATACTTAATTACAGAAAATACACGAATTCTCGGTCTTGCTAAGAATTAATCTATAGATTATGTACGAAATTTTAATACGAGTATTTTTACCTAATTTCTACTACATGAATTTTTTGACAGCCTGAAAGACTTTCTATCGTTGTAAACTGTTTCTACGATTGCCAGATCAGAGGGTTAGGATTGGGGATGCCGCGATAAAAAGCACAATGCAGACGACCCTCTCAAATGACGAAACCTAGTGACTGCCCTTAATTCCTGTAAGTAACGTTCAACGTATCTACCTAAGTTATGGTAGGTATACTGTATTCTGAATTAAAAAATCTTGTGAGACAGTTCAATGCTCGAGGTAAATATTTCATATACTCGTATGCACATACATATGTACTGATTTTGATAAAATAATATTTTCTCGGTCAATAACGCACTATCAATATCTGATTAAAAAGATCACTTTTTAAGTGATCGAAATGTATTTTAGCTCACATTAAATTAATCATTAATAAAGATATTTCCAGAGAAGGTATCGAGATAATTTCTACATAGAATAATTTATATCACATGTCCTTTACAAAGAGACCTGCCGGTCGGCTCGATTAAATGCCAAGGCTCGATGATAAATACATTAAAAGTATTTTTTTTGGTCAAAAATAAAGTTTATAATGTATTTTTGTTCAGTGTGTTCGGTGTTTAGAGATAAAATATCAAAATTTAGTAGGAGATTGGAACTAATGATAATGAGCAGTGAAGAATAATACTATCTTTATTATTCTACCGCACTTTTTAAAGAGGAATTCAATCGGTTATGTCGATATCTATAAAATTCTCCTTTTACGGAAACGGGGAAGGTTCGGTTTCCTTGATTATTTGCTACAGAAAAATATCTTAGCCTAAATCACATATTTTTTCCCTATATCATTATTTTATACCTAATTACATTAAAACTCAAACTGTCATCGTCCTCATATTGAGTATCTATTCTTGTCAGTCTTAAGATGCTTAAACTGTAGCAGGACAACAGATTTCATAATTACAAATTTCATTGTCAATTATCTGAGTACTTTTTTTTACATTACATTATTGCAGACAGAATGACTTCCATCCTTTCTGGATCATACAATGTCTTTTATACATAATAACTTACTGAAAATAATGCATCTCTAGTCAGCCGCAGAAACCAAATTGAAAGTTGATTTTTTAAACTGTTGCTACTCATACTATAAATATACTACAAGTATTTCAATCGACTAATAATGAATCCATAATAGACTTGTTCAATTTATATATGAATTAATGTAATTCTTATCTAAGATATCTATTATAAAATACTTTAGATTCAATTTGTGTATATTTAAAATAAATCATTTTATGCTCTATGAGTATTTAATTTGTTACATATTAAATATATTGTACTATTAAATGTATACAATATTATAACATTATAATAAAGATTATACTTATCTATGAAGAAAAAACAAAGTATGCTAATTCAGTATAATATAATACTTGCAATAGGTAATTTTTTGCAAGTAAATAGTTAGGAGGAGTCAATGCATATGATTATCTTTTTCTAATGTTCATAGTAAAATACATATTTTATAACGTATTAATATAATAGTAATAATATACCTGCGCCTTCGTGTTATTAATTACTCTGCTAATTATGTAAATTGCATCAGTATTTTGTAGGTACTTGCTGTGAGGCAATATTATGATAAGGAAGATTCCTATATGTATAAGTGATATTGAAATACCTGCGTACTTAATAATAACGATTATTGCGAAACTGGTGGAAAATTTTCATACTCGTACATACCTAATTAAAAATCCATTACGTTTAGTATCATATCATTAATATTACTAAGTACTGCTGCAAAGTACGCGAACCACTCAGGGTAAATACCTACCAATATTTATTTATCGCGGCCAACATCACGCCTATATCATCTAACATTCGTTATGTCAAAGTGTAAAAAAAGTCAAAAGCGCAGAGTGAATTGCTTGTCAGAGACTTAAATCTAGATTTCCTATATATTATATTGCTTCGTCGCTATGGGTGAAGAAGTCTGATGCATTGCCACTGTACGCTCTGAGTGCACAAAATTGGAATAATACCAATAATGGAGTAACCAATGAGTTTTATGAATGTATAAAAACAAACAGTATTCTTCAGATTTTGCATTGATTCAAATTTATTCCTACGTATCCAGGCAAACCGACATTAGGCAAAATTTTTATGAACGTCTCTAGGACTTTTACACCGTTTAATTCTTAGTACCTGCTGTATAATGATTTCAGATTTATTTGCCATCTATTTAATTAAAAACTGTGTTCATCCACGATACAGTTAACACAATAATTGCCTTGTTTGGCTGAACCACAACAACTCATAACTCCTCCCAAATTTCATGATTTATGATACACACGCGTATAATTGAAATATTACCTATTATTATTTAATAAGATTATGTATATGAATACTAATAATCTATCTATATAATAAAACAAAGTCCGCTTTTTTGTAAGTGTTCGTAAAACTCGCGCTATTTACGATGCATTGTTGTGAAAATTCACAAAAACTTTCGTACCGATCTGCTTTAGGTTTTACTATTTTTGAAAAAAATCTTTTACTAGGAGGTGCCATGATGATGAGAGGATCCAAGGGTTGTGTGGGGTCATATGTGGTATCGTATGAAAGGAGTTTAAATCTTAAGTCACACTTTGTCCAGCTCAAGCCATTGGAAGACACCGAGAGATACCATGAGGGGATTCAAGGGTCGTGTGTGGTTTAGAACAGCTAAAACTTACTATTTTGGATAAGGGATGGATGAACGCGTTTCGGGTCGCGATGTACTTCGCCATCCAAATTTGCGTTGCGAAGCACGGGTAACTCAGCTAGTATAAGATAAAAGCACCCAGTAAGAACCAGGCACCAAGTTAAAAATTGTATTAATTTACTATTAGGAATAAGTAATGGATCACAACTTTTTATGTAATATATTAATGGAATAATTAAAATTACTCATATTGAAATGTATAATTATGCATTTGACACACATACTTTAAAAGTCTCGGTTCAATTCCTGGATGGGAAATTTTTATCTACATACAACATAATGTTTATAATATCCCACACAATATAGCTAAGTAGGAGATTAACAACAATGTGGCAGTTGTACCTTCTAATTAGTAAATTTAGGATTCTAAAGACCTTTACTTATGTAATTTCATAAGTAAAGGTCTTAAAAATAATAAAATAATTAAAAAAAATTCTGATTATAGTTAGGTACTTGAGAATGAACAGGTTTCGGCTGAGAAGCAAATAATATATTCTCAATGTGTTAATAAAAAAATGATTTTTGTGTCAACCAATATTATTTTTAACGGTCTGTTATACTCGTATAAGCATGACTCGGGAAGCCCGCAGTCTAAACAGTTATTTGCAAACTTCAAACAAAATTGAAGTTTTTCTTTGCCAGTCATCACTAGATCAAGATCAAGGGAAATCGAGATAAGCTACAGGTACCCAAACATTAAACAATGATCGATAACTAACCAAACCGTTAGATTGGAATAGTAAAAAAAAAACAGATCGGTTTCTAAGCGTCATTTTAAAAATCATTGTTGGGTGTGTTAGGGAACCCTTTTTGACAAAATAGTTAGGGATATTGATAAAAAAACATATCACTAGAAAAATCAAACACTAACTTAAAAAGGATAGAATGGAAGAACATACATAGTAAATAAATAAATATAAACAGTGTCAAAATAAGGTTTAGAAATAGGTAGGAAGGCTCCATTTCAATATGAATGTGATATTGTGTACCTACCACAATACAGGATCTTATCTTAGACCGATCTCATAGTAATTTATAGGCAATCGTATATTGAAACCATCAATACTGAATGTATGTTTTTTTATTCTTTCCCTTGTCAACAATTTCATTCATAAAATCGGTAGGTATTAATATATCTACATATTAACTATATCTTCATTAGTTATATAGCTATATATATCTACTTGTAAACCACACCACGGATGCCACTTTGCGGTATATAGAATACAGTGTGATTATAAAATGACTTATCGAACTCAGAAAAAAAATGGCTTGGCGAACAAGCAAGTGTGAATTATTTATTTATTTAATCGTCATCTTTGTGTTGAAAAAATATATTTTCATATTCTAGTATATTTTTGCTATTTATATTTTACCTAACAACATTTAACTAAAATATAATATCAACTGAATTAGTACTGCGTTCTGAAAAGTTGTTTACGGTTTAGTAAATTTATATACTTTTTTTTTTATTCTCTTTCGGCAAGGCACCCGATCGCGAGTGATATATGAATTTTAGATACTTTAGTTTAGTTAATTTTATGATAACTTTTTAACTTTCTATATAGATTTTCTGGATTTTCTTCCAATTAAATAATTAAATATATGCATATGATAGTTTATTTATTTATTTCTTTTTAATGAAAAAAGGAAAGCACTTCTATATTGAGAAATTCATAATAAATCCACATTGAAAGGTAATTTTACACAAATTCGGTATTAGATAAATAATCTTCCTGTCTTTTTTTTTACCAAAGATCAAACCCGTGGCAAGGCGTGGTCGGATATTGAAAATCTCGACGGCTTATATTTTTGGCATGCATGTCAAACACAGTATTAAAATATTATTAGTTATTAAAAGTTATATTTCATTTAAAAAAATATTGTATAATATCTGTCAGCCTAACCAAATGAATGTCGGCATGTGCGTTCATAAATTAAAATATATAAGTCACACCCCCTTTCTTGAAATGTTTTAAAGTGTTTGTATATTTAACCGTGCAGGTTGTTCCACATTATTATTATTTCTTGTGATTAAAACCATTCCGATATTTATTTATTTTAATTTATAATTCCTTATTCATTCAATTCAATATAACACAAAGTTATTCAACAGTATTCTTCACTCAAAAAGTGAGCTATAGAGTAGTTCCAATATTATAGCGAATATTATTGAAGTTGAACTAGAAATTGTATGTCATATGAGTGAGGAATAGCGGAGAAAAAAAATCAAAATTTGTGCTAGGTGGCTCCTATCTCCGTTATTCCTCACCTGAAAAATTGGTGAAATCCAGCTTAAGAATAATAATAATTTGTTTTTTTAATGGTTCTGGTAATAAACCCAAATACATCTTTGCACACTTCACAGTTTAAAAGCTTGTGTTGTGAAGTGGAGTAAGTCGGGGGTTGAACCCGCGCCCACTGGATTAACATGTGAGCGCGTTACCAACCAGGCTACCGACCACCTCAAAAAACAAGTACATACCTAATTTCAGGTACACAGGAGTTTGTTTGTATGTTTTGTGTAGTTATTCCTACAGATTCAGCAAACTATATGGTACCTACATACAAAAGTGTGACAAAAATAGAAAATAATAATTTTGATCTTCAGTGAGTTTTTATAAAATAGTGCATATTATGTTATCTAATTTGATTTAAAATGTATCACAGATTTTAAAAGATATGTTTGCCCTCGATGCCGCCTGTTAAAACAACTTAATTCTGGAAATGTATTATTATTACAGGCAGGTATTTTTTAGAAGATGTCGGTAAGGAGATATCTACTCGCTACATTTTATGAATGGTGTGATATGTTGTATGTATAAGGATGAAGAAGACTAGCTTTATGTCGTTACCCGAAACAACACAGGATCCCAATAAATTACATTGATACATTGGACATTAATACTTACTTTACACACAACGCATTACAATCACATTAATATACCAATTGATTATGCTTCCGATTAAACCGGTTCCGAATGATGGACCAGAATAATAATTATTATGTTAAATAGAGTAGACGGTGACCAGTCGGAAAGTTACAAAAACGTCTTGCTTTTTAAAAGAACAGAGTACAAAGCTTCGTAGAAAACTTTTTCGCAATTTATTAGATATTGCGCAACGCGAGCCTTATTTCAGTAAAATAGTTTATTATGATTATCATTTTTGAAAATTATTTTTATAGTTATATAATTTTTTTTATGGCGAAACATCATGAGGACCTTAATTGAAAATTTATTATTTTAGTATATTAAAACGACCATAAAACCTGTTACGATAGATCATCGTAACATGACTATAATTTTTGCAAAATAATATCTTCAACAATTCGGTTATAGTTATTTTTTCTTGATAATTATGTGCTAATTAATTAATTAGAATTCGTGTAAACAACGCTATACAAATCGAGCAGGCTGCGGGCGTGTACCGAATGAAATTTTGGCGGTGTTTGTACGAATAATGTTAAAGTAAAGTGTAAATTAACTTAATTTTAATTTATTGATTGATGTAAGATTAACTTTATGGAAGGACATTGTAAAATTATTGTAAAAATATTGTAAAAATATTGTAAAAATTGCAAAAATTAGCTTTGAAAGATCTCTGGTGTATGTACTCAAAATAAATAGTGGAAGTAAAAAACAGTGTTTTATTTTTACAATAATTTAACTTAATTTTATTTTCTTTTTTGTTCTAAACGATTGAAGTGATTATAATAATTAATATTACTCCCATATATGTGTACTACTGATGAATAAACCCAGATATGATTTATTTACTGAAAACAGTGTTATTGCCTATTATTCACGCAATCCAATACTCACAAATGTAAACAAAATAACAACAGTAGTGCCGAATGAACAAACAACGTAAATAAATATATACAACAGAGTTAGTAGTACCACTCATCCCCTTATATCAACATATTATTATACTTTATACACACATGTATTATTATAGCCATTGTTAGTGGTACAGTAATATTTCAAGTGTCAAGCAAACAAGGTGTTAGATTTGTTCCCGAGGGTTGTTATGTTTCGAAAAACCAAAATAATTCATCATTATTACTTTTATTTGTTTGCCAATTAATAACAATAAAAAAATAACAAATACTATAAGTATATTTAACATTTCTACGAACGAAGAGAACTTCTATAATTCTACATACATATGTGGAGTAGGTACTTCTGTATTCATAGAATGACAAGTATAATGTTTTTTGCTTGCACAATAAATAATGAATGTATGGTTGATATTGTTTGTAACAATATGCATGCAGCTGATGTGTCCTGAACTTTTGAGTACATATTGTACGTATCAGTTACAAAATTACATACTTAATTTATATTTATGTACGAAAGATTATAGGTTATGCTCTTAACTCTCTGAACTCTCCCACTGTAGGTACAATTATCTCGATTTAATTGTACCAAAAATAAATAAAAAAAGTCTAAAACAAGTCTAAATATTTTTTTGTACACTTACGTAAGTTAGCAGATCGCTTCACAATACATTTTAAGAACCGAGAGTATCTAAATAAAATTTACCGTATAATTTAAGAATCACTTCAAAACTCATCCCATAAAAATTCTCTACTCACCAATTCTTGTTTGCAAGTCTAGTACCAATACTATTGCTAATATGGTGAGATATATAAACAACTACACCTAAACCTGACCCTAAACCTGGACACCTAAAATCCTGAAGTGGAGGCCCTGGGAGAACAAAAGAGGCGTAGGAAGACCACAGAAAAGGTGGACAGATGACATTGTCCAGCTTACGGGTCGTAGATGGCAGCAGATAGCCCAAGATAGAAGACAGTGGAAGAGTATAGAAGAGGCCTATGTCCAGCAGTGGAACGCAAGTGGCTAGCAGTAAGTAAGTAAGTAAATAAACAAAATGTATATTTAGATTCAATAGTGTTAATTATATCGAACGTAAGAAATTTCATGCGAGTTTTTTTTATTAAACATTATGCCCAAATTGTATACCTATAAGTAGCATAAAACGATAGCAATTTCAACCCCTGTTTAGGGATTCGCCACATTTCCCAATGGTGGCAATTATACCACACGATATAATAATTCCTGATGCAACAATAATAATTCTATATGCGTACGAGTGTACTCGCATCAGCTCAGATTTATACAAACAATTACCGACATACGTGGTTCGATGATAAAAATATCGTGATGGATTCCGCTTGAATTATCAAAAAACATATTGATATTTATATTAGATTTTTCTTAATTTAATATAATGCAGCGGAGAGGAATATGCTGGGTATTTCATATCAAGGGGTGACATGTAAAATAACGGATGGATAAGAGAGAAAACTAAAATAACCGATATAACTCTTTCAGTTTTGTAGGACAAAAATAATAATTGCGTAAAAAAGTATTATAAAAGTAGGTACCTAACTAAGTAAGCAGAGCTGGGCAGAAAAGCGTTAATCCGTTAATCGTTAATTAACGAAGTTAACATTTTGCTTAACGATTTAACGCTTTTCTCGCCTCCAAAATTTGTTAACGGATTATTTAACTTCCGTTACATTTTACTTCCGTTAATTAAGTCCGTTAATATTTGATTATTTGCATAGACAATACATCCACTGGCGACGCTGGCATTAGAGAATCCAAGGGTTGTATGGGGTTATTTTGCATATTTTGTGCATTTTTATTTCAATAAAATAAACCTAACTACTTGACCTTAGGCTAGCGACTTTCCTAGGTGTTTGTAAAATTTCTGTACCTAAGACATTTTACTCATTATTCAAGAATGAGACTCGCCACCAATTCTGTATGTTTTATTTGTTGGGATACATCGCGATAATGTAATAGTATGATAGTACTTCTATTATACTGTAGTTTTATTTTATACCATTTAACCGCGGTTTTTTAACATTAACGCTTTAACGGATTAACGTTAACTTCCGTTACATTTTTCAAAATGTAACGCTTTAACGATTAACGAAGTTAACATTTTAGTTAACGGATTATCGATTAACGAAGTTAACTTTTTGATTAACGGTGCCCACCTCTGTAAGTAAGTATGGAAATCCACATGCTAATCAGATAAAGTTTATTATACGCGACTAGTTTTTTAGGATTTCCACTATTCTCATTTATTTACAAACACTTATATATTTATTTTTATAAAGCGTGACGTTTGTTCACTAGGGCGAGCTTTTCGCAGTGCTGTGATCTCTGCCAGCTAACTTCTCTAACAGCTATTTTTTTAAAATTACATATTATAGTTATAGTTAGTTATAATATGTACCCTTCTGGCTAACCCTGAGCCCACCTCTTAAAAAGATTTTGCCTAAAAGTGCGGGTAAAGAGGACGCTATATGCGCCTGTGCTACCCGGGGATGCGGAGGGCCTTAAGCCCGTGGGAGTCCTTCAATATAAATATAATATGTACCTACCTACTCCCAACGCTATTAAAGTCATCTTGTGAATTAAGATTTTTTTTTTTGGAAATATAAAATATTATTGGGACATATATTAAACACATACTTACTTGTATTTTTATAGTTTAACTTATTGCATAGTAAATTTTATCATTCATACAGTATATCGAGGTATACTATTTATTCCAAGTGGATTGTTTCATTGTGTTTTTTTTTGTATAAAATAATACCATTCTTTTTATTACTAATATTTCTGGTCGCATATTATTATAATAATCTATTGTATGGGTTCAGGGCAATAATGATGATATCAATAACAATAAATACTACTAGTGGTACTTTTATTGTTAGAGGGATAATTCTACAAGGGGTTTATACGAATAATTGAAACATATTGTTCATATAAATGTTAGAGTAACCGAGTTGTATGAGTGATAATATGTAGATGCAATGATTTTGTTTCGTAATCCTTTTTTGGCTTGTATACAGGATTTTTTATTTATTAAATAGTTACGTATTATGTATTCACGTGACAAACCGCATTCAGGAAAGCCGCTGGATTCAGTTAGCCCAAGATTTGAAAATGACCTCTTGACAGTTGACGAAAAAACTCAGTATCTTTAGCAGTGGCGGATCCAGGATTTGATTTACTGTCACTCAACGTTTTGGGGAGGGAGGCTAAGGGGCTGAAATCCGAAGATTTGTTGTATATAAAGTACTGTCACTCATGGTTTTGGGGGGGCTCCTCCTCTGGATCCGCTAGTGGTCTTTAGTGTTCTTGTTACAGCAAAATCTACGTAAACTTATCAAAATTTTAAAGCAAGCGGCAATAACGTATGTAAATAACCGTCATTTCTAAAAACAAATTTAACTGAGCATTTTTGTTTTAATTTATATTTTATGTGAATACAATTAATTAAACATTACCCGGCATAACGGATCATCGCTTTTTCGCCGGGCAGTGTGCGGTTATACAAATTCATTCAAACAAATCACATTGGAAGATGAAAGATTCAATCATAAACTTTGAATTTCACTTCGTGGAGAGCTTACATAATATGGAATGGAGTAGGTATCAATACTTACATATCTAAATACATTAAGAGACATATTTATTTATGAACGTTTGTACACATGTGAATGTGTTTATGGGAACTAAACCGACTACGAATATTATAATTTTGTTACATATAATAACTTCATACGTTTCGCATGCAATTAATTTAACATATAAGAAAATGCTATATTGCTTTATTTCACTCGATCGATTATTTTTGAATAGGTATTGATTGTAATGGATATAACCAACCACCAAAGATGGTTCGACGCGATGGATAAGTGAATTCCATTAATGATTGTATAATATAATCATAATATGTTGAAATGCCCCAGTTTTAAATGTCATAATAAAGTATTCAAAAAAGGCATTCATTATGAATGTTGTTGAAGGAATATGTTTTCTTTTGGATGTGTGTCAAATTGTCCCCTCTTTTGTAAAGTTTTTCTCTACATAGTTTATATAACTTCGTATTGCAATGACACTTGGATTCTGAATATTATTCATTCTTGCAGTTTGTTTTTTCATACCTGCATTAATTTTGTTATAGAACGAGAAAATATAACCACCAACTTTTGCAACGACGATTACACAATTACCTGAGTATAAAATATCATAGAAAATTTATATTGCATGAATGTCATTTACTTATTGAAGTACATAATAAATAATGCTGGACCGTCAGAAGTACGGTATGTTTGCTATGAGGAAACGCATCACCCAGTGTGGTCAAGAAAAATAAGAATGGTAGACTCTACCATCGTGTGGAATTAATGCAGTCAGTTCAACATGTTGGTATACAGGATATAATGTACTGGTTGCTTTTACTGAATTAATGTTTGAATGTGATAATTCAGATTCCGCCCTTTGAAAGTATTATTTTTTATTATAGGTTAATCCCGGTGGTAATGTGAATGGTTTAAATCAAAGCTATGACGGATTATAAAAAATATCCGCTTTGTAGGTCATTTGTTAAAATACTGATTGCGTAAGTAGTAAACATACGTATTCACTATTCACGCCAATAGAAAAAAAACTGCAAATTAATTATACTTAGTCAACGATAGGTCAATTAGTATGGGCAAGTGGTTGTAATTCATATATATTCTTTTATTCAATGAGGAATTATCTGGTGTGCATAGGTTCTTTGCATTTACCCCGACGTGAGCCAGGGGACCTATAAAGAACGGCAAATTCAGGCCGCTTTGAAGGCGGGAAACAGCGCGGAAGTATTATCAGTCATGACATGACCCATAGAATTACAAGAACATGTGTCGTTACAAAAGCACTTCGTAAGGGGAAAGCAGACTCTACGATATAAGAAGAATGCCCATTTCGATTATGAACATTTTTAATGTAAAACACATTTATCACATTTTCTAATACAATATATGAAAACATGACCCTTCAATCCACTGAGGGGGCGTTTCGGTGCAAGTCACAGAGTTTTGATTGAAGGAAATTTACGTCCCTAATAATCCATCTTTACTTCAAATTGCCCAGAAATATATTGCAAATTTAAATTAGTATGTAAGCCTTCAATGAAAATTGCGGGTATATCTAATTGCCATATAAGTATAGGTGAACACTGAACATGCATAAATCATATTGACATTTAGGTTTTAATCCTCTTGATACGTACAACAAATAGCATCAAAGCCAACATTGTGCAATATGGCATGAATCTGAACCCCAACGTAATGTTGTTACAGGCATTTGACAGTTTATGATATCTTATTTAGTGATCTTTATACATACGGGGTTGAGTGGTATAATAATTTGTTGCAATGTTTCTATACAATGGATTACTAATTATGTTACACTATTATTATTAAGGTTATAGGTACTCTATGCTCTTTACACAATATAAAACTCTATTGTACCTGTGTATGTTTTATTATTGAACGGACAATCTATGTACCTTCTAGTAGTTCGGTACTGCTTTTGAAGTAGGGATATTTAAACTTTTCTAACAAATTCATAAGGACGATAGAATTTTGAAGCAATATTTTATGAATCAGCAATATAGTGCATGAAATGCTGTAAGAGCAGATTAGTTCACGAATTGTTTTCTAAGTACAAATTATATAGCTTCTTCGTGTAACCCGCCAGGCTCCCTCGATGTCGACGATCACCTGAGATAAAACATCCATATCTCGGTCAGTATGCGAAACAGCCCCCGACAGTTGCGACTCCGGTCCATTCTCGGATGTTTCGAAGCCAGGAAAACTGCTTGCTTCTGACCCCTTTACGGCCCACGAACTTCCCTTACATGACGAGCTGAAGTATGGCATATTTTCCGTCTCTAATTACACGTGGACCAATGCATATTTTAGCTAATATACAACTAGGATGGGAAAAGAGGATCACGCCATTCATCTTCTATAAAGAAAAAGAAGAAATATTTTGAAAATAAATTGCAGCACTTTGATAAGTTCGCTCTAGTGAATATTTTGATAATATTTGCTCCCTTTAAAAAGAATAAATAAACAACTAATTTTAAATAAAAAGGTTTACCATAGATGTACCTACGCTCTACACTCTACAGCGCAACTAACTTGTATGAAACTAAAATATTGCATTGTATTCTAGGATTTTTTATCAAAAATGTTGACGTACTTGAACTCATTGTAGTATATTACCTACTCTTGACTCGCTGATGTTATTGTTGTATGATGTTATGAGTTATGATGATAGCCGTGGCGAATAATGAAATAAAATATGGATCGATTATCAACGCGTATGCTATGAGTATAATGTACCTTGTAATTTCACACACAAAATAGACAGAGAGGTTACTACAATTCGTCGTACTGTTTGAAGTTAAAAACCGTATTAGATATTGTAGGTTGTACGGGTCAAACAAAATGATAGAAGCATAACTATTAGGTAGAACTTTTATATAAAATCCTTTTGAAGCTTTAGGGTTAGATCTACTAGTACTACTACATAACAGTTCAGTAACACTTTTCTTCGCAGTTACAATTCTAGGGATAAGTTGGAAGCAAATTCCGGCATCTTGTTCTCCACCGTGGTCTATCTTTTGCAACCTTCTTCAGTTCACCGTGTCTTTGTACACATGTGTTTTGTGCATTTGCAATAAAATTCTGTTAGTAATATTTATAAGAGAATCATTTGGAGGCAGCTTTTGGTTTAGGGGAATTTTCTCTTCGTACGAAATTCGAGTCTAATAAATGTCATCTCTTAAATAATATAGCCTATATAAACGTATCATAAATTATTAATCTAATCTTTAGCTAAAATATTTTGTGCCACTGTGCACCTGTTAATGTTTATATTAATTATTATAGTGCCGGGCATTACCAGAGCAATAATAATTAAGATAACCTGTTTTGTATAACATTTTTATTATGTATTATTATAATAAAATATAAAAACACAACGTCTTTTCTATTAAGCGCTGGATTCAAATAAAAGATAAGGATAAAAATAGACATTTGATGACAACAATTGGAATTCAAATGCGGTAGTTTGATAAAAATATAATCAACAATAAAGAAAAACGAAGGAATTTAACAATTCCCGTACCAGATAGCCATACACATTGTACATTTTACTACTTAAAATATTTTTCTAAAGAATATCCTGTTTCTTGTATCCACATATCGGAACCAACTTTGATTAGCTGTTTTAGCACTGACTTCTTAGATGGGAAATGAACTTATCCTCAGTGCTTGCGTTTCATCATAACATAAACATTGATATTATATAATTTCGTTTTTTATTTGTATGACTCAACATTTTTTATATTAGGCGAAAAACGTTAACATTTGTGTGCATCTGAATTGTTCTGATATTCTTTTGGATAAAGAATAAACCAGCGTTGCACCACTTTCTACCAAATACCACTATAGTTTATTTACTGACCAAATATAGTTTCTAAAGAAGTAAGGCTTATTACTTACGATTTTTTCCAATGTTATTGTGTCGTAGTTTTGAAACTGTTTTTTACGTAGTTTTGTAAATAATAAATTATATAGGATTATTACTAAATTCAAATCGAGTAAGATAGGATTGTCAATATATTTATTATTTAATATGTGTCGCACAACATGTGAAGGGTAATTTGATATGTCTAATTTAATGCTTAATTTAGTTAAGTATCCAAATCACCAGTTCTTCTGGTGCTAAAAAAATAAATTTGCAATCATTTTACCTTAATAATTCCATTTATTTTGCATTTTTTAATGTTATCTACTCGAAGGTAATTCAATAATCCATATTAATATTACTCAAAATTCCTGTTAATACAACAGAATATTATAAGTATTCCATGTTATCAGTATTATGTTAAAACGGAATCCAATAAAAATTAATTATATAAATTATTATTTATATTAGACAATAATATAAATCTACATTACATTAGTTATTTTTACCTGTTGACCGCTGACGTGTTAGATGAAAAGATATGAAAATAGTTACAACTTATTTTTATTATGAAACGGCTCGGTATGACATTATAAATTAGGTACTCTTCTTGTTAGGCCCACTCAGGGCTACATATGTTTACAATTACTCTTTGTTTTTGGGCCCTTGCATAATTTTATTTTTCTGTTTCCTCAACGTATATAAGATAAGTTGGCCCTGGTGAACAACGATTTCTAATCTGTACTATGTCCATTTTTAATGTTTATATGTATTTCTTGTTCACTTAAAGATTAAATAAATAAATAAATATCTTCACGAGAGTAAAGGGCGAAAGCATAACGACCTCCGCAGACATATTATCATTTTTTGTTATCACACGTTTTCAAAATGCGCTGGTAATTTTATTTTGGAACGATCCAAAATCAGTTGTGTAACTTTATATTCTCATAACATAAGAAATGGTTATTCTTCTAAAATATAACGCACTTTGCTTCGATTGATTCACACCGGATGGACGTTATGTATTGTATACTTCCATTTGTTTAAATACACAACTATGAATTGATATTTTAAATACAATTTCAATGTACACCTCAAGTTCGTTATCGATAAAAGTGTCAAAGGTGTTCACATAGTGATGTGTATACATTTTATATGTGTATACACATCAATATATGTAATAATAATATTAGAAGGATTCTGTTAACAGCATTCAAGTGAAAGATAAAGATATCATCCGTGATAAGATGTTCTGTGGGGGAACATGGGATGAGAATTAAACTTGTCTCCGAGAACAAGCAACACGTGATCATCGATCATTCCACGAAGTTGGTATTAATAGGTATCTATCTATATTATACACTTTTATATTATTATTAGGAAGAGTGCCTGCCTATTTAGTCACTTACCTTTACATTAAAACGGAATCCTTTTAAAAATGATATCTACTGTTTTCACTGTTCTCTCTTTTGGTTTTGTAAGAAAATCTGATATAACATATTATCTATGTAAAAATTATAGCAATATTATCATGAAGATCTTGTTAATGCAATAACTCAGCCGTTATCATCAATAAGTTTTATTAAGAAAAATCTAGATTTTTGGAATCAAAATCTTTTACCGTCGACATTGTTTCATATTCATTACACTTTTTATTTACTCTAACTGTAGTCTTGTTTAGCCTTCTTCTTGAGTCCAGTTTTGGACATAGGTTGCTCGTCTCTCCATAATTCATTTCCCACCTTTAACCTGCAACCTTCTTATCGAACCATCTAGTCTGGTGGCTCTTTTTGTCCACCAGCTATACATATCTTTGTTGTGAATGCTATCCCAGAAACATCTCGGAGGTATTTAAGTAATTTCAGGTGTTGCATCCTGAATCACCTTATAATTTTTAGTACCGAGAAGAAACTTATAATGCAATTATTTTCTTGAATGGAAGAATTAATTACGTACAACTATACGCATACAGTATACTTTCACTGAAGCAAGAACGGTGAGTAACAAGTATAGTGTTAAGTCAGTAGTAAAGAGTAGTAGTATTAATTACGTCAACATCATTAAACTGTACCTATATTGATTTAATTTCTCAGAAATAATTCATTACGAAAATTTATATGAGTTTATGAGACTCATAAACGACTAAAAAGGAATGTCGGGTATCTTACTTGTATTTTTATCTGTATGACGAGATATTATAGAGTCGCGAATGGAGACATAAATTCTCGCTTTGGTCTAATGATTACTGCTTATGTCCTTATATATTACGTATGAAAAAAATAATATTTTCTACATAGCAATATTATTCAATACACGTGCTGTATAGTAATTGTATTTTTAATAATATTCAATTAAAAGTATCAACATTATCGAATGTGTAACGTGAAATATCAATGAATCATTCTCAACTTTGTAGGTAGGAACTACGCAGCTTTTTCAATGAACATAAATTAATTGCAGTACACATTTTATATTCCACAACATAATAATCTCTAGTGCAGTTTATATTTGAAGAGGTTATGTAATACGATTTTCAATTGCAGAAACGAGAACTTCGTACATTTCCAATATGAGTTTTTTTTTAATAGGTACCGCACTTACTAAACGGGTGACTGCCGGTGACAGTGCAACCTAAGAGAAAACCGATACTGCATAGTACTTACTGAAATATTTTCTTTTAATAAATTGGAAAATACAGGAAGGAATTTGATATATACAAACTAGAATGGATTTTTCAATTTAACTTCTTAAAATTTACTGAGCATTTTCTTGAAAGAAAAATTAAATATCTAATAGTTATTAGATTTTTAGTTTTCAAAACTTTACGCAGTGGATTAGATTGTACAGAAACGGAAATACGAGTATACAGGTTTTTAAAAATATTCTAAATAATTTGATGTATTTGAGCATTTTCTTGAAAGAAAAATTAAATATCTAATAGTTATTAGATTTTTAGTTTTCAAAACTTTACGCAGTGGATTAGATTGTACAGAAACGGAAATACGAGTATACAGGTTTTTAAAAATATTCTAAATAATTTGATGTATCCACCTAAATCAATCAAAACACAAATTTGATTGTCTTGAAAAGGATTTTTCTCAATTTTGCGGAATAATATAAAGTTAAACAGAATTATGCAACTATACATTATAAATATTTCTAAGTCTGATCGTTTTTTTGCGAGCCACTTTAATCATATTAGGTAAGTATATTAAACGAGTTGAATATAATATGTAAAATGTCAAACGAATATCTAACACTGTCGTCTGTAAAAGGATATACCTATCAGTCCGTTGTACCTAATTGGCATTATATAGATTGTTTTTACTTAGTAAGTAATATCTACTGACTTGTACCTGTGGTTGTAGTGTGGTAGTAGTAGTAGGTATGATTATAATATGAAAAATGTTTTCATCGCACGGCGAGTCAAGTTTTTATCGAATGATGCACATAAGGAGTAGATAAAGACTCTTGGTAAGTTGAAGACCGGTAAATAAAATACTCCATTGCCTAACAAACTGTGATAATTTTATTAGAGACATCTCTCTGTATTCAGTATAGGTTCAATTAGGTTACTGTTAAATTTGTAGGTACCTATACCAATAAATTTGTCCTACAACATACATCAGATCATCCGAAATATCGACGTATGTGGTAAATTTGCAGGTCTTGCTACAGCTTTTTTTTCATATGAAATACCTGCTATTTTTCAACCAAAATTTAATTTGTAACTAAATTTAAAGATTGTAAAAAAAGATCCAACCGTACTTGCAAGTTAGTACATAATCCGACATAAGCGATAGTTTGGTGGAAATCACGCGAATTGAGAGGTCAGCACAACTTCAACCGTTCGTAATAATATTATATAGGTAATGTTAGAGAAGGCAAAGTTTGAGATTGTTAGTTTTATCGAAGCGGGAGCCACTTTTCAATACTTGGACGTTCAGTGTGGTTATGTGACATTTTTTTTGTTTTTACTTTGAAACCTTGTCTTATTGGCAGAACGACTTCGTAAATCTCAATATGGCCGCAGTACGTTGAAAAGCAGGTGCACATAAAATAATTGAAAAGAGAAAGAAACAATTTCTACAGTAAAAAAACATACTGCTGCAATACCAATTGGTAGAAGATTTCTACGAGTTTTGTTACAAAGTTGAGTGGTAGGTAGGTAGGCTCAATATGTCGAACAAAAAGGCGAGTTGTTACATATAAACCAACACCTTAAATTGAAATATATTATTCTACATTATACTTTCTTACATTTACTTCATGTTTTAAATAAATAATATTTTCTTTATAATAATGGGTCTTTCACCTGCTGATTAATGTAAAGAATATTTAAAGCATATTTGTGCACTACATACAAAAATACTTCAGCAACTTCAGTATAAGGAATAACTTGGTACCTACTTTAAACAGCATGATTCATAAGGCGAAAATATGTGAAAGTGTTTAGTAAAATGCCAGCACATTAGATAAAAAGAGTAGAAAATTTTTGTGATAGTATTTTTTCCTTTTAAAGTAAAGAAAAATTTCTCTAACGAAAAATGACTGTTGTTAAAATGGCAATTTTACAACTACAACATTTTACAACTAATGACAAGGTACTCTAACGAAATATTATTGTTGTTGAAATGGCACATCTGTACAAAGCTGGGATAAGCAACTAGACCGAGTAAATAAATCATAACGTTCACGTACGTATGAATTATGAATTTAAATAGTTTGTTGCAATCTGTCAAGAGGTATAAATCACATTAATCATTTTTTGTACCGAGAATAAACAAGTCCATACTGCGCCTACATTTATTCATATTTACCTACTTATCATTGTGCGAGACATTCCCCTCATTCATTCAGGATTATTTTGAATTGTGCAGATTTGAAATGAAAAAAAAAACGATATCACTATTAGACCAAATCTAAGGGATTTATTTAACTAAATCAAAGGCAATCGAACATTCCACTGAGGAGTGATAATAGTAAGATGTTGGAAATGTAGCGAATTGTCATAAATCATTGATGTAGGTTTTTTTTCTTTTAATTCTTATCTTTGAATATAATCTGAATGGTCTATTTTCTTATCCATCAGTTACCAGATTGTTTACTAAAAGAGAAGACAAAAGCTGTAACTATGAGAGTATAGCAAGTAGCTATGTTTATATGTTTAGTAACTGTTATAATTAACTGTTTTTTTCAGTCTTTTAAAGAAATTTAGTTGTCTAAGTATATCTTGCCGTTTTTGGATTATACTAAGCGTGATGGAAAGTCCAACCTAAGCTTATCTGCGTTGAGATAACAACTTACATTTAAATTTGTTTACTGCCGTTATTGTAAAAACTAGGTAGGTACAATCATCTATCTACATTCTGATAACTACTCTGAATATCTTCAGTCATAACACGGATAAATCCTGCGTTCACTCTCACTGCTATTTTTCTAATCACGTCATGTTACTTACAAAGTGTTATTGTTTATAATCATTATTCATTTCGCACCCCTGATCGTTTATACTTACCTATAGGTGATGAGTAGGTACCTCTAGTAACATTTCATAAGGATAGGCTCAAACCCTCACTAATATTAAATTTGGGGTGTTATACAGGGGTGGAATATAGGTACCGATCTTACCCACTACGAGTATATTGCTATTGTGTATAACTGTTTCAGAGGCATTATTATTGTTCGAGAGCAAAATGGACTCACATTTAATCTCCGGTCCTGGCTAACGTTGACAGGTGCGATCAACCAGTAACATGTATGGGGTGATTCAACATCTATTCACGTTCTTAAATAATAAGTAAGTATTAAAATATACAACTTTTTGTTTGCTAGTATTTATTTTAGCTTACGACGTTATTGTAACATTGAGCATTGGTACATGTTAAAATAAGGCATACCTATAGGTACCTAATAATTCATTCGGATTTGTCAACTCGGGTGAACTTACGCAATTAAATCAATCACATAATATTACCACCTTTACAAACGGATTTCCTTCCCGTGCCTATCGTCTGTCAAAAATCTTACCATTACTTTCATATAAGTGATGAAGTGTCATACATTCAGTTTCTTTTTGCTCAAACACATCGTTCCTTGTGAATCTAGTCCACGTGTTTGGGCCCAGTGATTTTCGATCACCGTGTTGCTTTTCCATTGTTCTTCTGGTTGTAGATCTGTCGATTTGTTATACGTTATAGGGTGACTTCCGAGATGTTAAGTTCCAGCTTTCTTTCCATCTCTTTGATGTCGTCTTCCGGACTGACGGCGTCCCGCTGGGATATCGTGGACCACGGATTATGGAATTATAGGGCTGGGATTCTATTCTTTGTTAATCTTCTCCGTCGTTCTGATTCCAAGGCTTCCTCTTCGATTTTCCACAGATTTCCTACACTCATTGTAGGTTGCTATTCGAGAAAATTTATTATTTGTCTTTAATTGTAATTGTTTTAAAATAGTGGCGATTTTAATTTTATTAGACTGATTCACCCTATACGGCAAGGGACGAATTAGGGCGCGCGTGTTTTGTGTGAAGCTCGTTGGTGCATAAAATCTAATAATATTTCCTGCTGCACTCCTCTTCACTTTTGTATGAGATCACATTAGTCGGTATGTATAACATACTCGAATCTATTATAAAATAAATATACCTACCCATCAACTGGTCGGTGGGGTAATTTATGGGGATGAAAATACATATTATAAATTATAATGACTGCCTGGATGAGTAGGTTAGGTACTAGATACTATTGTATCGGTTTTATAACTGTGAATGACGAACACACCGCAGATTTTTTCAATAAGCCAGTATTTGAAATTTGCATTTATGATAAATGGGATTTTGTATCAGCACCTACCCTTTACAGACCGATTGATTGGAACTATTATTCTCTTCATAAGTTGGTAATGATAAATATTTACACACTAAAAATTTAGGTGTAACCTGCTGACATAAATTAAAATTAGTGTAGAAAAAACTTAATTTACTTAGTCATTAATCGTTCTGAATGTAACTCTTATTTTCAATTGAGCATCTAAACGTGTAATTTCAGGAATTACAATCGCAAAAATGATATAATAGCGTTATAGAATACCACAGTTCGGGCGCCAAATTTTATGTCTCTATAAAAAAATATCCTGTTTTCGGTATAGGTACCTATACCTACCATTGTTTTACTTGGTACCAAAGTATGATATAAACTTTAGATTGTGTTTTATATATTGTATGTATATAAAATAAAAGTATTGATAACACTAGTATGTAAAAAGGATATTTTGTACCTTTTGTATGTCAGATATGTCAACAGATTGTATCAAGTCTAACACACAACGATGGGGAACATCAACGCTTATCTCACGTCATACATCGGCAACATGTTTTATTAACTACATTATACGAATAATAATAATATAAGCAAGAGATGTGATCGTAAGTTTTCATTTTCGTCTCAGAATATTTTATTATGTGACGTTACAATAGCTGAGGCTTCACCATGCTTCTGGTGTTTTGTTTGAGAAAATTTACAACATGTAGACTAGAATCTATGTAACTTTATAGTCTTTATACAATTCAAGAGTGGCAGGTTTTATACTGCAGGTACTATAATAAAACTGCATAATTCAATACCTACAAAATATAAACGTAAATTCTCATCAGTCTCTATACTTCATGATGTTGAATATTACGTGTTTTTGCAGATTTCTGGAGAAAATAATATTATAGATAGGTAGTATTATTAAGATGCTTATATTTTAACCATGTAAATGTTTGAAAATATGACTGCGTTTGTAACAAATTTATAAGATGTGATCTAATCTGTTCAAATATAATAGTTTATAAAGTAATTATTCGTGCTGCCTATACGTTTCTTCATACTAGCACCATGCAGTCTTTTGGTTATCGTTTTTCCCAATTTGTGTAATATTTAATCTTACAAATTGTGGATTGTATGTATTATGTTGAGTTGTAGTGCCTTATGCTCAAGCATTCAGCTGTTTATGGAGGCAGTCTTTAAAGATAAATAAATAAATAAATAAAACTAAATTGAAAAAAAAAAACATTTTCAAATGGCGGATTTATTGCCGTTGGCAATGCCTGCCAACCAACCACTTGTGACAATCGTTAGAAGTAAAAAATACGTACATATTTAAGTGTATGAAACAGAAGAAAAAACAACTAAATAAATATAAACACAAAATACAAAATATTTTGCATAATACATGTAGGTAGTCTTAAGGGTTTTACTGTAATTCTTCGTAATATTCTTTTATTTTAATCATATTAATAAATAAATGTTTTCAACCTCTGTTGTTATTGTTTTTTTCGAATCGTTATCTTCATATTTTTTATTTTTTGAACCCATTTTTCTCTATTATTATTTTTATAAATGAATCAATATGGAGATGACACGAATGAGTGAACAGTTTGTTTTGTCAATCAAAATGATATTCCCCGAGATTACAACTGATTAATTAATTAAAATACTCTCTGGCTGGCTTCATGACACACCAGAATGTAGTTAGATAATAATATTTGGTTTTGTTTTATTTTACATCACATTTCAACATTCATGCATGAATAACATAGAAGTATGAATGGACCACAACGAGTAGCATAAGTATTTGGACGTTTAAACTAAATATCTTCTTCTTATTCTTATGTTAGGCCTAGTGGCTTGAGTTAGTTTGAGAATTGTTAGTCTCTTGCGAGGTCGACTCCCAGCTGTGCATCTCTTTGGTGGTCTGCCTGGGGGTCGCCTACTTTGGGGTTGGCCGTGCAGCACAATGTGAGGGAGCCTGGACGACTCCATTCTCCTAACGACATCCTCGACCTCGGATATCTCTCTTATCCTTGTATTCCGTAAATATCGTAAAACTAATAAGATATATTTTCATGACGAACTTCATCAATCATCAATATCAATAGCTTACACTAATTTATGTAGGTATCTTGAATGTTGTGTTTCATTTCATCCGCAACTTTCCGCAATAGGTATAAGATAACTGCAACCATTATGCATGCGTAATTGCGTACATCCAACACAACTAAGATTTTCTACCTATCTGTGTACAGAGTCATGTTCCTGATGTTTTATGGAATGTTTGCATCTACTGTATATTTCAATTACTTAACTAAGGTATACAAAAATCATATTTAAAATTGTTCTAAGTTTCACTATATGCCAGTATAAGGCAGCTTCCAATTCTTCCTTGTAAATAACATTAGTATTGATACACATCTAATACGAAACTTCATATATTCCCATAGTCGAGAAACGCCTCCCAATACTATTGCTTAATTAAGATACATTATTATAAAGTTACGTACCATTCAATGCACACCAATACCCAGTTCCACAATACAACAATTCAATCAGGCTCCAGACATAATCAATCATCAAATTTGATTCTTGCATCGTTGACTACAAGTGTACAACATGTTATACGTACCTAGGTGGTTATACTTATGAATTTTATTTGTAGTAGGTTCAATACATTAATTCATTGAATAATTTTTTCAATAAGTGACAACGTTTGGATAAATCTTCAATGTTGTTGTAATTCACATTTAGAAGTTCAGTTATTCGCTCAGTCGACACGCTAATGGAGGTTTCAGGCAAGCAGCTTTATAGCGAAGTATTCTAAATTATTCTGTGACATGGGAATGATTTTCGGTTGTAAGAAAAGCATTGCATATGAAAAATTATTAAAAACCAAGGTATCCAACGCGGCAGTCTCTCAAGCGAGAGGTGCCAGGTTCAAACCCCGGTGCTGGCGATGTATTCCACACTTAGCGATACAGGCTTTTAGCCCTGTGCAAGGTGTGCAGGAAAGTATTTGGGTTTGTGTATGCAAGCCCAGATTCTTTTAAATAAAAAAAATGAATCTGGATGTAGTTAACTTCGTATTAAAAATGATATAATATTTTCAAATGTTGAGAATTTTATTATGTAGTTAGGGTGTTGGACGTAGTACCGAAAGGGAAGGCATTGGAACAACAAAGCTTAGCGCCGTGACTCAGCAACCATTGGTAACAATACAATACAACACAAAGTACACATTCACTACTGTTTGACTTCACGATATTATAATACTTGAGCATAACATAAAGCAGAATAAAAAATAATGTTATACCTTATAGTAGTAGTGAATACCTGGACATGTACTATTCATATTATATCTACATACTAAATTATCAAGCGTTGTTCTCAATCTATTTGATATTTTATTTATTTACTTATTTATTTACGGAGCAAGCCTTTAACAGTCACAGTAAAGTAAGTACAATACAAATAACAACTAAAAAGGTAAGTTGAGGCATGTTAATATGAGATATTAACTTATTACATTAAGGTGTTCAAAAAATCGAACACATAGGTAACATGAAATACCAAATTAAAAGAAGTACTTACACGAAAAAAGGAACAGTCTGAAATAACGAACAACTGATTTGCAGGTACAGACAGACTGACAATTATCACTATCAATATTTACTTTGTACAGACATGATTATAACACTAATAAAATAAAAATTAGGTATAGAGACGGGCGCTGATAGTTAATAAAAAAAAATGCTCGGAAAATCGAAAATGAAAGCACTAAGAGCAATCTTAAAAACCAACGGAACAGAATCCAGAATCAAGAAATTAGTCGGACCTGCGATATACAAGGCGTAACACTGTGGATCAGAACTACGATAAAATGCTGGAGAATCCACGACTATAATTCAGCAGTAGCTGCAAAATTCTCTAGATCAGTGCTCAGAAGTCAGGAAATTCCAGTTCTGATAAAAGGTCTATCGTACACATGCGGTACAATTATTGAATGATTGGAGTATATAGGTAGATGTAAGTAATTATGTAATTCTATTCGACTCTTAAATAAAACGTATGTAGCCACCTGTGTCATAAATGCAGTTTGAGAACAGATGATATTGGTAAGATGTTCCTCGAATACTTTATAACTAAGGTGGAATTACGTTGTATTGTATTCTGATGTAAGTCTAGAGATGTATGTATGATTGTATGCTATGGCGTTAAGTTGGAGAACTGTCAATTTTTAAGGTGCTAAATATCGTACTTGAGTGTTACGTGAAGTAGGTGACTTGTAGAAAAAAGGGTTCGAACAATAATAATGGCGGTGTTTTATAATGAAACATTTGTTACTTGTTTTTTTAACACGAGCAGTTAACAACCTTTTCAATTCAATGGGCGGTATCTCGAATTTTGTATAATTTTACACAATGGATTTATAATATGGTAAAAAATAAATAAAATTAATAAAGAGGTGTTTTTTTAATACCTGTTATGTGTATAATAAAAATATAAACGAAATTTATTTAACTTCATATGTTTCCCATGTTTTGAAGCCGGTGATCTTTTTATGTAGTAAGCAACTCAATGTGGAACAAAATGAAGGTATGGATACGATGCCTATCAATAATTTTTATAGAAGGTATTTATCTAGAGTAATCCATTCTTTTATTAAAAGAAAATCGCCTAAGAGGGGAAGGCCTCTAGATCTAATATTGCCGCTGGGTCGTCCTAGTGAGCCTGATAAATTCTATATCGGACACCTTAGGCACTCCATCATAATATGAGAATTATATTTTCCCCGAAATAATTTCAAGAAGAAGCTACCAAGTTCCACATGCCAACTTGCATCTAGTAAAATGTATGTCATTTAAAAAATTATATACTTTTGAGATTTCGACACGCAAAACCCATTAGGTAGTATTGAAACAGAAGCAGGTTTTGTGTTTCTTTGGAATGATATTTTTCGCGTTTCTTGATAAATGAGTGAATGCAACAGGGCTGCGCTAAAAAACATCATTTTAAATCAGTTTTTTTTTGAAACAGCAATAAGATTTACCAGTATCAGATAGAATGTAAGGTACTCTTGTCAGATGGCAAAATGAAATATGTTGCGAAAAAATACTCTCTCATGGATACCTACCCTCACTCGAACCGAGCAGTAGCATACAGGGTGTCCCGTAAGTCAACAATATCCCGTAGACTGTAGAGGGATGATAGACCAACTCATAACGGACCAGGAAATCGAAATATGACTTTAGTAAAAAATCGCTCGTTCTCCGTAATGAGTTGGTCTATGAGCCCTCCACGGGATATCGTTGACTTGCGGTAGGTCCTGTATATACAACTTCCAAGAACTACAAGATTGAAAGCTGGGTGTGGTGGAATAGGTGAACGTTGCTCTGGGCACAAAGTGATCACTTAATCCAACCAAAGCCGACATATAAGCGACGGAACACCTATCCTACTTCCTTTCCAAGAGAGTTCACATAACGCTACATCATGTGAATGTAGATCTTTCGCTTCTGTTAAGTTTTTTGTAATATGTATTTATCTTCCAAGTGCATAACCCTATTGCCGCAGATAAAAACGAATGATATATTTTTTACAAATTACCGTCATTAATTGAGATGCATGTCTGAAGGTGAATAAAATAATGGATTCACAATAAAAATATTTGAAATAGAATGAGTTTTAAAGTTATATGGAATAGCTAGTACATACTATTCGCGGAATATCTATATTTTTTTAACTGCAAGACCTTGAAAATCGTAAGGGACTTTACACTGAATACCTAATATCAAAATGTAGAGAAATCTCAAATGTTTAAAACAAATGTGTAAACTCTATTTAAAAAGACAATCATGCCATACACTTTGAATTAAATATTATGAATCGTTTTGGTAAATCCAAATTATTCCAATATCATATTAGCGGAGATTTACTCCTAACTTTAGTTTATCCAAATTTAATAAAAGTAGAATGTAGCTGTTATTTATTGCTCCTTTATTTACCTATTTTTTTATTTTTGTGTAATAAGCCAATAATATTTCAAAGACTTTTATTTTGTACAGAGGACATACCGCAATTCTTGATTACTTAGGTATATTTACCTTTTTCTTCTTCTTTCTCAGCCCTTTTGATTCCAATTCTCCCCTTTGACTTTGGGCTTGCTGCATCCACTGGTTTCCTGCGATTCGCTTCACATCGTCAGACCATCTACCTATGTCCAATTACTTACAATCATTTTTATATCTTCCCTCATCACCAAAATTTGAATAGTGACTCGATTTTGCATTCAGTAAGTGGTCAGCATTCGATTTGTAAGAATAGAGTGTCTGACCCAATTTTTCAATGCGTGTTTTTATCGACAAAAGACTTGTCTTAGAGTTGTCGTCGATTTTTGCTATTATACTGACTAATAATGTAGATGTTGCACAGATGCATTTTGAATACCCCACTTTGTTTCATATACCTATTTGTTACTAAGACGTTGCTACTACACTACGTAGGTACCTAATTAGGTACATATCCACTTAGTTTAATATTGAATCATTTTTCTTCACAACATTTTACTGGTTACGGTGGTAACATCGCAAATCGTCAGGCGTTAAAATAATCATTTATCAAGTAAATTGAGTCAACCGATAAAAGGACAAGACACATTCTCCATTTGTGGTTTAACATCTTGTTATTGCTTTGAGTTTCAGATGGAAAATATACAACGCAGTTGCATCGAAATTTAGATTTTATTAAAATTTTGAAGTAACAAACGAACTCAATCAGTTACAGAAATAGACTTAATATTTGCGAATAATTGCGTAGGTTTTCATTGTCGATTGTTATCATTATAGATTATAGAATATTTTCATTAGTGTTTTAATTGGAGTGAACCATGTTGAATTTCTATAATAAATGTTTTAAAAAATGAAAAAAAGATATAGGAGTAACAAGATGCACAACGTTTTTGTAAAGCATAAAATTATATGAATGGGTGGCAGATCTCACTGTTGAAAAATGAAGAAGTTTTACAAAAAACTGACTCGCACAATACAGTCGAAACAGAATTGAGGAACAGTGGTAGCCTATTCTTCACGGGGTATGGAATAAGTCACTATTCGATTATAGGAGTTTTAAATACATTTTTTTATTATTATAAAAATATTGAAAACCGAATCGGTAGAATTTTCTACACAGCATTTTTTCCATGGTTATGATTTTTGATTTTAACATCGAAAGACAAAGCATCGATTTATTTACTTATTTGGTATATCGGAACATCTTGAAAGTATTTTCAATCATCATTAATAATTTTATTCCCCGAAACAGTCAACCAACATTGGAATATCATAATGTATGTACGTACTGTGTGTTAGATATCAGGGCGGTGTTTTACACTTTGGCAAAAAGGATTTCAAAATGCTACCGGGAATCATCTGAGGACCCACCTACCTGTATTAATACTTGGTGAATTCTCAAGTCGTTCCAATAGGGTTGTCCCTCAAAGCAATTATCATTTTTATCTAATACTGATGATGGCCGATGTTAGGAATGATATGACATAGTAAACTCGAAGATTCAATGTACTCGTAGATACTACGGAGGATTTAGTTTCATGAAAACACCTTTACGTGCATACTGTGCTCATCCATATGATCAAGAAACTGCTTCACTTATACTTTCTGAGATCTAGACAAAGTTTATTAAAATTGATAAATAAATTTGAAGATCAAAACATACACGCGAAGTTGAATAAAATACATATAGATACTACAATACTCGAATTTCTTTCTAATAAAACTACATGATTTAGTTGAATAGAGTTGTAGATATAAATAATAATATTTTCTAGGCATAACCGTAATAATGTAACAATTATTTATGTGTTTTTTTTTTAAGTTTTTTCTTCATCTCGACATCAGAAATAACATATTTGAATTGCATCAATAAAACAGATGATTGGCGATCCTATGTATAACACCGACCGTCTCGTAATAAAATTATTGAGAACTGAGGTATTGTTCAATGCATCTACTATTATATAAAATCTTCACTACCAGATATTATAATGGATATCGTACCAGATATTATAATGAATATCCTAAATGGGAAATTTGTTTACTGCAATCTAGTGTAAGAGAAGAGTCAGTGATGGATTAAAATAATTCACAATATTGACGGTTTTTTTTATGGACACCTAAAATCCTGAAGTGGAGGCCCTGGGAGAACAAAAGAGGCGTAGGAAGACCACAGAAAAGGTGGACAGATGACATTGTCCAGCTTACGGGTCGTAGATGGTAGCAGATAGCCCAAGATAAAAGACAGTGGAAGAGTTTAGAAGAGGCCTATGTCCAGCTTACGGGTCGTAGATGGCAGCAGATAGCCCAAGATAGAAGACAGTGGAAGAGTTTAGAATAGGCCTATGTCCAGCAGTGGAACGCAAATGGCTAGCAGTAAGTAAGTAAGTTGACGGTTTTAAAAATATACTTACATATGTCAAACCTGCAGCAACGTCTGAGGCACTGCGAGGATCGATAATAATTAGGTACTCGTAGTACAGCCATGCAAGCATATTTCATAGGTACATATTTGTCAGTATAGGTTATTTTTTCCTTTTAGTTTAAAACGATTAGTCCATTCATTCAGCTGTCAAGCATGCGCTACAATTATGTTGGGTTAAAACATATGTTGATTCTAGTACATCTCATGTATGAATAATTATGAATTGTCCATCATTATTGGAAAATCCTAAATGATTTTTCCAGTTACCTGTAAAAAGTTCATCGATTTCGTTTTTATTATGAGACAGTGTGTAAATGTTCAAACTATATCCCGCTTAAAAAATGTACATGATGTTATGAACCACTTGAATGTATGTAAGTATGTATGTTTTTTTTATTAAACAACCTGCTCTTACAATTCTATCGTAAAATACAATAATTCCTTTTATGATTTCACAAACATCAATAGCACCTACTCACCAACCTGTACAATACAATAATACCTACAGTCTGCAGTACATATTACATTATATTATTGATATGTGGAGGTCGGCGATGTCCAATAAAACTCTGAACTCATAAAAATTTATACTAGGACAGAGAGCAATTCGCTTGAATCATATTTCAAAATAGGTACTTCTACTACAATCATTATTATTATATATATTTACACCTTGTGAATTCAACCCGTTAATGAAAACTGGAAACTTTTTAGCTTTTTGCATAGGTACTAAATTTATGTCCAGGAATCAGTTTTACACGGGAGAACTTTCGGACTACATATTTTGAGTAACGTTAGAACATAATCCTGGATAGGACGTTAGGTGTTCAAAAATCGAACATTAAGAACGATTAATAAGAAAAGTGGTTCAGGCGCAAGACTACTTTGATATGTTGATATAAAGTCAAAAGCTACTTTAACTTAGGGCTGAAAAGACGGCAAAGAACATCATCATTAGAAAGACAATAGTTGACATTTTATATTTATACGTAATGTGTTTTTATTTGTTGTTAGTTGAGATGAAATAAATCGATTTTATCACAGAGCGGTTACCTAGTGAAGAGTCAGAGGTAATACCTATCAATAAAATGCTATAAAAGTAATATTACCACGCCGTGTGAAACTCATAATACCTTATATGTTGAATACCTGTGATGATCCGGTGTTGTTCTACACGATATAAACGACTAGTAGCCCTTAGTGCTATTCGCACTAACTGATGGGTATTAATTGTGAACAAAAATTTGTTAATGTGCCCATACAAAACCTTTACGTAGTACATATGCGATTAAAATAATCATAACTGTTTTAGGTACTCTCAAGTAATACCTGCCCAGCCTAATGATGAGACTAGAGACGTTTAGAAGAGTTACATCTTGGAGTGTAGGTACACAGGTACATTGTTATAAATATTTTATATGCCTACTTACTATTATTTATAACTTAGTCCAGAAGAAAGAAATATATCATATTATGTAGATATCAGGCGCGAAGCTACCTAAGAACACGTTACCCATCGAGTTACCTTTTGGATAAAATTATAGGTATAATAGTGTCTAATCTAACGTAATCCCATAATAAATGTTAGCCCCGGCTTCCCTTCTGCAGAAATCCACTCTTCGCCACTGGTAGATATAAACCAACAAATTTAACGTGTTAAGTTTTTTTTTACGTAAGAGAATCAACCAAATTTATACATTATTTGTTCTCTAGTGAATCTAGGTTTATCGAAATAAACCCATATACATCTGTACGACATAAGCTTTTCAAGCTTACTGTGAAGTGTACAGTATTTAACTTCATGTCGTCATACCGAATTAGGTCGCCGCCGACACATCGGGTTAGGTCGTCTCTCCATCTTAGTTGTGACCGTTGCGCACTTCTACTAATTGTCTAAGCCTCCAAGTTTTGAAAGGCCCTTTGCCATCACCTATCCGTTTTAAATTGTTAGTGTTATGTTAATATCCAATATAAAATAAATAATAATGTTTTAAATATCATAATTTACTGCGATTGTTATATTAATTGCGACGTTAGAGAACATAACATGAACGAGGAATATGTTGATTTCACATGGTAAAAAATCCAAAAACATCCAACAGCGTCACAACAGTAGCCCTTGTACATTTGTACAATTATTATGACGGAACAGGGGACATTTAAATAACTGTGGTGACCATACAAATTATTCACTAAATTCGAAGGTAAACGTTTTTTATTCAATATTTTCTTTGCTGCATTTGTGTATGATAAATTAATTAACAAATTTGAGTAAGCGAATGTCAAAGTTATACGTAGTTATATTATTTGTCTTTATAGGATGCCAAGTATGAGTAAAAATTGATTTTGTAAATATGGCGAAGAAAGTATAGAAAGTGAAAAGAAATATGGCAGTCTCAGAAAGTAAAGCGTGAACTATGAACGTGGCATACCTCGTGGTAAAAAACAGATAATTATAGACTTAATAGGTTAGTAAAAAGTTAGTCGGAAGAGTTAAATACTGGAATTCCCGTTTGATGGTCCTTACTCCAGCCAATGCACCAACACTCCAGTTTCAATCGTTACGATTGGTATGCAGCAAAGCTCCATGTCTCCTTCTCTACTCACCCTGTCCCGTGCGATTCTTTTTAACTCTTTATATGAGTCGAAGCTCATATCTGTCATCTACTCAACTATTATGTCATACTATTCAACGAATGCCATCTAATATGCATAAAATATTTTTGTTCATATTTCTATAGACGAAACGCGAGTGGTTACCTGAGGATCGGTCTCTGAATTATTTCTCAGGTGAGTCGCACATGTTATGAACGATGAATAATCAAAATATTTTTATGATAAGTGTGGGTAGCTTTGATACTGTCGGTATTTTAGTCTCAGTCTCTCACACTTATGTCCTACTGTTAGGATTAAAGTTTGTTAAGTTTGTTTATGTTTATATAATAATATGGGATTGTTGGTTAAACAAAATATTAATATTATAACCCTTAATGTCAAATAACAATTTAATCGGCAGGATCTAAGGCTCGGTGGTACAATTCTAAGTATTTACATACATACTCAAGAGTGTCTGATACTCTGATGTCTTGTCAAGTTCAGTGTAATTTATTTTCCAACTAACTTTCAATACCTTTCATTGTATCTTCAATATTATTTGTACTCGTACTTGACTTTCTTCATTCCTAACGGAAATTTCTAACGCTGTTTCTTTCTTCTTACAGCTCTTATTCCAGGATCCCATTCAGAAAAGTTCCAGGCACTAGGTTATCCAGTAGCTATTTTCTCAATAACTAAATGTTAGTTTATCTATTGATTAAATTAACGAATAGTTAAAGAATGATCAACTGTTTATTTCGACCTTCTTATCAATCTTCTGTATGATTAGATCAAATTAAAGTTATCCATGGTGGGTGAGGAGCACGGCCGCCTGAGACTGACCTGGTCCGATCATGTCGACCAAATCCTCAAGGATGGACGCGTTTTGAGTAAATGGAATCGGAGAGCGTGTATGACAAATTGCATGAATGTGACGGAAGCTCGGAGTGTGTGTAAGGATAGGGCTGTCTGGCGCTCTGTCCTCTCTCCCTACCCTGCAAGGGACGTGGCGTGAGGGTATAGATAGATTAGATAGATAGATAGAAGTTATCCATATTGCCTGGTATCTTCTCTAAAGGTAACAAGTCCTTGTAGGTACTCATCATACAACGAGTTATTATGTTCAGTTTGTAATAATAATTTTCAACGCTTTTCATTATAATTTGTATTTATTTTTATTTGAAACAATAATCATTTTACATTACGTCCTCCAAATTAATTGTTATTGATATTAACACTGTTCTATACTGTACAATGACATTTCACACGAATAAACTCAACAATTTACAACACTATTACTTTTTATGATGAGTCGGTAGTGTAAACTACTCCGCACCTTATGAAATATTATTTTATTGCTATACCTAATACCTCTTGTATTTCTATACTTGAACTATGAATTCTATGTTATACATCCTCTATTACTGCCATCCTCTATAAGCATGATGTAGTTTTATTGTATGTAAAAAATAATGAGAAAAGTACGTTGACCACCAATTTAAAAAAAATAATTTAGTGTTCACTTATAGAAGATTTACGAATCGCAGAAAATATACCCATAGGTTCACAATCTCGTTAATTTTTTATACTTACTTACTTTCCGTGTCCGGATGCCTCAAATCAAGAACCTCCAATAGTTTGCCACATGTACGGCCCTGTCATTCGCATTTATGAGATCATTCATTTCTATTTGTTAATTTTTTATTGTAGTTGATGTGCAAAGTATTAACTATTTTTATTGAGATTTTACATTCAGCATTCAGTTTGTCTCACCTTGTATCATATCCACTTGAATGGTGCATCAGAAAAAGCAAAATATTCTACAAAATATAAAACGTCTCCGTACGCATACCGACATTTCAAAAATTTGTAAAAACGGGAGACCTTCTATCTCGACAACCGTTACTAAATATGCTTTGGAACAAAATAGGGTAGATGTATTGAACTTTTATCTAAGGAATAACCGTAAAAGATTTTTTATATCTTGTATAGATTTCTCAAAAAAAATGTTTAAAAACACCTCTGACCTTTTTTCCGAAAGACGGAAACTCGTTTCCCGAAAGTCGCGGAGTATTTTTTTTTCTTGTTCTGATAATATGCATTAAAATCTAGGGAATAACCGTAAAAGTTTTTTGATAGACGCAAAAATAACCCCAAAAAATGGAAAAAACGCTATTTTTACCATTTTATCATGAGATTGTCACGCAATTTTGAACCTTAATGCCGTGGGAAAAGACTGTGACGTCATTCCTGGTGCCAAACCCTTAATATACAAGCTCTAGCAAATGGACGGCTTTCTTTAAGTTGACTTATTTAACACATTTTGTGAGAAATGAATAAACGGAGCGCCTTCTAAATGTAACGAATAATTAATGTTATACTCGTATTAGTCTTCTCAATACAATGTGGTAATAAAAATATGAAATTATCGAGTATCCGCGAGAATCCGATCTATAAATTAATCAGATGAACCAGTGGTACCTGTGACGATATATACCTACAATATTATATACCTACCATTAATTGAGTAAAGTTTATAAAGCCCTACTAAGCAGGTGAATACATTGGCAGTTCATGCACGTTCTCTTGGAAAAGTTTGACTTCATCATGTGACATAAATCAACAAAAAATCTCCATCATAGTCTTCTAAAATTTAAACACAGATTATGTCATTAATCTAATTATGATGAAATTTTTCTCCACTTAGAAAACATTTTAGAACTTAGATATTGTGCCTAGTTAATTGATTTATTACTCGTATCGTATCTGAAAAATGGGTAAATTCATGAAAAAATAAAAATAAAATTCCTACTTATACTTATCTTATTGAGTTAGTCCTCGGAGGCAGCCGTACGATGGTTGGATGAGCTGGATGTGCGGGTTTAAGGCCGCAAGAAGAAGAAGTCATACAATTATCCATAATTTATTTTTTCTTCTTTGTTACCAAATACGACGCATTCCTACATTTTTCACGTTTTTTACGATGTTTCTGAGTCTATATATAATTGTTATAAATAACAAATGTGTTTTATATAATTTTATAATATAAGTAGTTATCCATAATATAAGGAGACTCCCAGTAGCTCTGCAGAGACGAGGGTCGTCTCCTCCCACATAACGTCATATTAAACACACACTATTCAATAATTCTCGAGATAATTATAAGGTGTGAGCGCCGCGGTATCTCTATTAAAATATCTACAACGAACTATTATTCCTATTTATAAGTAAATTCTGTTATGAAACTTTTTATCATTATAGATATGGCAAAGAACAATGCTTCGTCCCTTTTTATGTAAAACATTAAAATTATTCGCTAATTAACACTTCGTTTTATTTTTCATAATACCTCGTATCAGAATAGTCAATAGATGTCTGCGAAACATCAGAGAATGAACCGGAATCCAGAGGATTGGGGAATTATTCCGGCTACACCAGAAAGATAGGCGACTTCAGGGGAGCACTCTAAGAAGAAGACCGTATCAGATATTTAGTTGTAGGTTTTCACAATGATCCATATGTAGAGTTGTTTTCCGGGTTCATTGTGTACAGAAACAAGATGTTCCAACGTTTCGGCGAACCTACAGTCCCCTTGGTCACGGAGTAGATATATATAATATAAAATAAAAGAGCTGCGTTGTAGTGGAACAGCAACCAAATGCATCCCTCAGAATTATGGGAAGGCTGAGAAGAAGAAGTACGTATCCTAAACTTTATAAACAACTTATTTACTAGTTTCATGTGATTGTTCATTTACAGTTAGTATACTTTTGACTTGAAAATTAATTCTATCTTCTCTCTAATATATTAAAGAATTTCTATTGCTTCGTGGAAACGGTTCTTATAGAAGCGCACTGATTTGCACTTCATTATTTCTAATAGATAAATAATGTTACATTGTTGGATAAAGCAAATTTATTATTAATATATATTATTAGTTGGTTATGCCAGTAGATACCGGTGGTGGTAATATGTATTTATGATATATATATTTGTCACGGTTTGTTTGTTAACGCACTTTCATAGTTAATATCTATCATTTGAGTCATGCTTGTGTGAAATTAATATTACTTGCGTATCAAAATATAATTCAACAACAATAATATATTGTTATAATGATATATTATTTAAAAATTAAATAAATAAGCGAATTACATGAAATAAATCACATAATTCTATAGTAGTACGGTGCATGTAATAATACATTATAGAAACACAGGTTAATTCGTATAAGAATTTTCTCGTTGTATGTGTGGTAGCATAGCGCATGAACCGTCAAAAAATACTGCCAGATTGAATACCTCGTAGGGTAAAGATAATTATAATGTTCTTGTTACGATACAAACTCAACTGACGACTTACACGAATAATTAATAGTGAATTGTTTTGCTTAAAGTTTTAACAAAATTCACTGATAATGTTAAAAAACCTACTGATGGCTACTCAGAAATTTATTAAATTGATCAACTCTTCTTCTATTTTTTGTTCTTCTGCAGCCACTTAGGTCCATCCACAGCTCCCTGTCTTGGGCACACTGCTTCTATCGTCTGCAGATATCGTCAGACCGTGGTCTTGCCTTGCCTGTGGTCTACCGAAGCATCTTCGGCTTGTTCTTGGTCGCCATTCCATTATCTTTTTGGACCATCGGGAGACTTGCCAGCTGGCGACAATCACCTGGGATCAATTATTACGGACAAAAAATACGAATAAAAATATCGATAAAAAAAACGACAAATTATTAAAATCGTTAGACTTAAATACATTCCAAATTAATTTTTATTTCAAATAGGAATACATTTACAAGATGAAGATGTCGATTTTTAAATAGGATAGGTATAAATTTATAACATTAGAAATATTTTGATTTTACAATTTTGATCTTAATGTTCTTCCCTCCGAAAAAAAAGGGCAATTTACACTCAATTTTAGAGGCAATTTGTTAATTTGTGTACTCTATATTTTATTTGAATAAATTGTTAGTATTATTTTAATTCCAAGTACCAAGTATTCAGAAGGTAAGTGTTCGTACTTACTTACTACTTATTAAAGGTACCTACGTACATTTTTAAGAAATTCTAGCAAATGAAATTTTTGTTTGTAAAACAATGAAAATTTTAAAAAGAACCGGTTTAAGTATTATTAGTTCGCTGGATACCTATTTACCTTTATATCACCTGACCACGTTCGGAGCGTTAGAAATATATGCAGATAGTGCGGCTCTACCGAATTATGGAGCTGACTTACATAACGAAATGTCAAAAATAATTACAATTACTAATCACACAAAATTGAGAGGATTAGTAATTCGATTGGGAATAAAAGTTGATTCGAGTACAGTATTTTAGCGTTTTTAGCAGGATTTTAATCATAATTTAAAAAATATCTAAAAAATTTGATGCTATTTCGATAGTATATATTCGATTTGGTTCAGCCCGCTCTATGTCGTGTGTATTTTCACCGGTTCTCGTGAGAACAATCGAGTGAGAATGTTTTTTTAATAATTAATTTTAATGGGATATGGCTTGTAAGCATTAGCCGGTTTGTATAGAAGCACTAGGTATAACATATCCTATAGTGTCAGCATATGTACCCACCAACTACTCTATTATGGATCAGGGGGTTCGGGGAGATGGACGGGATTTGTATTAGATTTTATGGTAGGGATACCTACTACTATTCATCTATTTTTAACTTTTGCATACTAAAAAGAACAACATTTGACTGTTAGGGTGGTGGTGGTATAAATCAGTTTTACATTGTGAATTGAAGGATCTACGAAAATGTGTTTCTAAGAGCTATGGTGACTCTTTCATTCAATATATTATATATGAGAGCCTGGGAGGAGAGTCAAAATCTTTGTGACTCTCCTGTTTATTCGTTGCTATGAATCTGGTCTTTTAGCGATGGGAAATTGGCAGAATGATTTATTTGACAAGTCTGCTAAGTGATTTCATAGTTGGCTTCTAAAGGTATTTTGGGATTGTATCGTAGACGTTAGACTCACTGATGAACCCTTAATCCTATAATTGAAATTTTAGCTTGAATTAAACGTAGGAGCTGAAGGTTCTGAAACGTCTAGGGGTGGATATGGGTTAACCTAGATATATTCATTTCATAATATGAGCCTCTTTCTAAGTCTTTTCTAACATATTAATTATTGCTTTGAATAAAAAGGCATCTTAATATACAATGGATAATATATTTAATTTCTACTTTATTTTGTATAAATTCACGATGTTGTAGTAATGGATGAGAGAAGCCAATGAATAACACGATAATTATGATGTATGGGTAATTAAAAGGAATAAAAAACAGAATAACTTATTGATTATCTTTGATTACAATTGATAATGCTAATCTTTGTTAAGTATTGCCTCCAGTTGTGTAATTTTCTGGTGCAACAACTGTGTATTTAGTTATAATAATAATCTATCTACATAGTATTAAATATGTTCGGATTAAATCAAGAAAATTTCTTGTTAGCTCTTGTTTAATTGAATTACCTCGTCACGGACATTTTAAACTCAACGATCCATATTACTATAATAGACACAAGAGAAGGTACATTGCACACCTAGTAATACTAATTTATATTTAAGTACTACCAAAATATAATACTAATAAATTAATTGAAAAGTCGCCAAATCATTTCACTTCTATGTCTATTAAATTGGTAAGTTGCTTTTTCTCATCTTACTTCAAAATTCTTACATTTACTGAATTCCTTACTAATTTATTATTCTATCTATTTCTTTGAGAAAGTAGCTGCTTATATTTTTTCTGTGACCGTTATGCTGGATTTCACCAACTTCTTAGGTGAGAAGTAGCGGAGATAGGAGTCACATGTCATTATTTTTCATACAAAATATGTACTAGGTGGCTCCGTACTCCACTATTCCTCGATTCATTCTAATTGTTGTAAAAGTTTCTGGTTACTTAAGGTTTTATTGAAAAATCAAAGCAGCTCGATATAATTAAGTTCGATAAAAAACCATGCGAAATGACTTTGAACCCTTTTTTAAACTTAAATTTTAGAATTCCTGTAATATTTATAACCGTAAAAAATAGATAAAATATATTTTCATTACTTTGAGAATTATTAGAAGAACGAATCTTCCTTGAGCTTAATTTGGAACTTTGTTTCGTAAAAGAACAAAAAAAAAAAAACAATGAGAAAAAAAAACAATATTTATAGTTGAATTTGAGGACCTTTAATAGATTATACAGCACGCACACGCATATGGTCCTCATCACAATTAAAAATAGGTAATTTGGATTGGTTGAATAAAAAATGTAAATGATTATTAGGTATGTACAAAAGCGAGCTATGTGTATTGGGGATAATTTATTTATGGAAAAAAGGTATAATTTATATTGATAGATAGGAGTATAGGCACGTGAATATTGTGTATATTATTATTATTATCCAATGTGTGATTATTATTTATAGATGTGAATTAATACACCTCTAGGCGAAATAAAATACAGAGACAGAATGAAAGATGTTGGTGTCCGTTTGTCAATATTAAGATTTAATTTTTAATAGAAAACATTAGTTATTTTACCTCTGAGCGTTTCGTATCACTAAATTATCAAGAGCCAGGGCTGTCAGATTTTATTATTTTACGTTTGAATTATTGTTATTTGTACAATAATCATTTTGTGCTGTCGTGGGAGAATACAAACGTAAATATTTTGCAGTGTTGGCTAAAGTAATAAAAATGATAAATATTTCACCTCCGTAATGTATTTAATGTAATGTATGCCCAACTCTATAAATTTTTGAACCAACATAAGACTTATGTTTACTTTTTAATTTATTTTTCTATGAAATAATTGAAGAAAGAAAGTTTTATTTTAGTTAGTACCCACTTAATTAGTTACAGAACTGATCTCAATATATCGACAGCCCGTCTCCATTAACGATTAGAGACATATGTAAAACTCTTCGCAACCACGACATATTCTCTCTCCTTCCTCGGCTATCCTCTGCCATATGTGTTCTGTGTCCTCTGCCATCTGGGTGCGGCTAACTTCACTATGTCGTCTATATTTTCACCCCCAATCCAGTCATTTCCTCGCCGTATCATAATACGTACCTGCTTACTGAATGACGCTATTGCAGCTTACTTTACCGTACAAGATGCGAGACGTTGATAGTACTTTACAGATTTGAAAAATACATATTAATTGTTCAATTCAATATTTCCTTCATATAAGCTATCTTCTTCCTGACCATGTTCACTTCTTAGGTCAAGCATAGTGACTCCACGAAGTAATTTTAGATTCCACGGACTCTGCAAGCTTCTCCGACCCCTTCTAAGTGAATTCTAACGATGACATATTTTATAATGTTCATACTGGTACATCCTTGTTATCATTGGGCTAAACAAATGCACAAATCTGTCACTTTACCGACACACTCTTGACCCTTACAAACATACTTCATCACTCTGTAATATACCTACTCTATATCGTACCTGACCACATAATTTTATTCAATACCCCTAGTTAATGAATTCATGTTTCATACACAAATAACCGATGTATGATAATTATTACTCCTATCGTACCACGAAATAAAATGTTCAGAGTTATTCTCTGTTCCAGAAAAATAGGATTTATTAAAAGCTTAGGACCTTTGATTATTGAAGTACCTAATCAAATAATTTTGCTTAGGACGCTAGAGAATAGGGAAAAAATTGTGGATGCACAATCTAGGAAGAAATAACGGTAAATCCATCGGCTGAACTTTTGTACGTATACATTCTTCATCATGAAGATGTTACCAGGAACGGCACCGAAAACTCGAAGTAAAAGAAAGAAACACCTAGTGAGAAAACCCGACAAAACTTTCAACTGATCCACTTGTCGCGCTGCAAAGGGGTACGAGGATAATGGTAAAAGAGCTGCAGATTTAAATAGCAGTTTTTTTTAATACCAACTTCCTTCCAGATATCAACTCCTTCCAAGTATATGTAGTTAATACTATCCCAAAATATTTTTTATTATGTATATCAATAATTACTTTTTTTCTGACAGTGATAGTTTTACCAGGGATGTGTTTGTTTTATTTATTACCATTTTACACTAAGAAAAAATCTATTTTACAAGTCCAACAGGAATAAGCGTTTAAAGAAATATTGCTGTGAAGGGCAAGTGTTTACTATATGAATGGATAATCACAAGATTAATATTAAATATAAAGCGCCACACTTTTATTTACCGATGCGGAGGAAAATTGAACTATTGCTCCATAGAAAATATCATCTTTGAACTTATTCACCTTCAAGTGTATGAAAAATGTTTAATCACTGGACACGATAAAGAGTACATAGAGAATTTGTTCTGAAATTTTCTATGTTAGGTATGTTATTCGGTTTGCATAAAGAAGTTAAAAAAATTACACACGTTACACGAGAATTAGAGTTGGTCACTAAGTAAATATCCTGCTAATATTAAAAATAAGGTTAAATATCAAGTGGCACATTTTATTTAATTAACTCTTTCTTATTTACTTTTATATCGACTACTGCGCCATGTTCAGTGTTCGATATTGTATTGTGAATCTCTACAGCATACATCAATACGGCTATTTGAATCGAAAACAAATAAATAATATGTTAATAATAATTCGAAAAACCCACATTGCTTTTTGGGCGCGAGGGCAAATTACCTTTCAACAGTGCATGAGTGATGATTGGTTCTTGGGTTCATTCATACGCTCCTCCCTGCATACAAACATAGTTCCCAATATTAATTAAAGTAAAATTTAATTTTTAATTTAACTAATTCCATGCGGTCATTTTTCTGCAAGTGATATTTATAAAAGTTAATAATCTATCACTCAGAATGACTAACACAGGGGTGTAGGAAGACCACCACTACGATGGAGAGACGACCTGGTAAAATACGTGGATACCAACTGGATCCAGAGAGCCCAGGATAGAGCGGCGTGGAAGCAGGTGGAGGAGGCCTTCGTCCAGGAGTGGACGGGAGTAGGCTGACGAAGAAGAAGAAGAATTATCTATCTGCCCGCTTCACATCCATCGATTGATTGGATTTGTAGATATTAAAAGTCCACCAATTCTCTGATACTCTTATTGAGGTGCATTAGTGAAAATCTTGGAAATGATTGAGGATTCCAATTGTAAATCCTCGATTAAAAAACACTGGAATTTAAGGCATATAAAAATTATTTACTCGCAGACAATTGAAAGTCAGATTCCTTTAAATAATAAAATGTTGTTATCAAAAAACTAATCAATGGAGTTTGTTGTCTAAAATTAGTACCAATCTGTTTTTAAAAAAATCGAAAAAATATCGATAGACGAAGATTTCTTAATGTTAGGTAGGTTGTGCCTTTCATATCACAATTCATTATGCTCCAAAACCTTGCTGCAATTCTAGATGATGTCCAAATTTTCCGCAGAATTTCCGCCAAATTTGCAGATGTCCGAATGAGCCATGTACTGAATGAAAAGTGTTCATTCATATTAAAATTCAATGTTTTTATTAATTTTTAAATGTCATTCAAGTTCTTGGTACACAATTTGTAAAATTTCACTTCAATTTAATCCTAAAATTATATTAATTGATTAAAGTACACCGTTAATAATTCCGATGTGGTGAACCTGTCCACCGATGAATAATAAAGTCTTCGGGCAAAGTTAAACGTGTAAGATGAATTGTTTTTAATTAATCGATGTAGATTAACCTATTACAATACTTTTATATGATATTACAAACAAGTCAGATGATGCGATAATAAAGTAATATACTTATACGAACATACATCTATTTACTTAGGTTTACAAACATCGATGATAATTACAAACTAATGAATTACAAACTAATGATTTTGCGTAACGATAACCGCATACTTTTGAAGTGGAGTAAAGTTGGATGGGGATTATTATTTCTCATCAGGGCATTGAATGGAGGGATATTGGAGGGCAATGTTAAAGAGTTAGGAGACCAATGGAGAAGAGAAACAAATGCCCAATCCCACCAACTACCACCTAGGAAGGAGAGCCCTAAGAAATTTCCATACAAAAACAGAGATAATATTCTATTTACTTAGTTATGGAGCGTACGTGCAGCAATAATTCCATATGAAATGCAACATGCAACTCACCTACGTTAGGTGCCCAAATATATCTCCGCCCAGAATCTCTCCAACTAGATAAGTCGCATGTTGCATTTCATATGGAATTATTACAGGACTTACGCTCCATAACTAAATAAATAGAATATTATCTCTGTTTTTGTATAGAAATTTCTTAGGGCTCTCCTTCCTAGGTGGTAGTTGGTGGGATTGGGCATTAGTCATGCAGATTCGTTATAAGTACTTCCATCATAGGTGCGAGTATTCTACGTAGGTACAAAATCAGAAAAAGTTCACAAGTATTGTATTTGCTTTATGGTACCTACTTCATTACTGAAGCTGTCGTGATTTTATTATTAGTCAATAAATTATCGAAGATAAATAATCGTTCTGAATGATATTGTCTTTAGAATTATTGCTCGTTAATGAACTTCGCTCGATATAATAATTGTATTAATGTTATAGTTAACAATATACAACGCCTAACTGCAAATCAGTATAGACACGAAGAAGCAAGGATATTAATCTTTTTACGATCATCGTCCATTTGAACGCCAATTTCAAAATGGTTATATCTTACTCTCCTCCAATACACGAAGACGTCATAACGTTTATTATATTGGATGTTTGTTATTTAGTTTAGACATCAAAACGTAACTTCATAAATCAATCATTTAGAAATGATGAAATCTTGTTGAACGATGCATCTTTTCCATGTTTTATGAATTTGCTGGGCGCCAGTAGGTTCAACTTGCACTTGCGCGTATACACCTGCTGCATATTCACATGTTTTAGAAATAAAATATTACGCAGCTAGAAGTTTTTATGGAATCAGTTCTCCCTGACAGTCATTTTTGTTGGTTTAATAGCCGTGTAGCGTTCTTAATTGCAAGACTAATCGTTGAAGAGATTTCTTCTTTTTAAATTACAATAATCATTAATTAAGGTATTTTTTATTAATACGAGAGACACACAAATATACACACAGCGATACTAATATTATTAATATTGACATTATACGTTGAAAATATTATGTAGGCAGGTAATGTTTTCAAGAAATATCACTGTAGGTAAAACTATTTTTTAAACTCTATGAATTAACATAAAATACGTATAAAATAGTCCTTGTAATATATCCATTATACTTACATACGTTAGGCTGTAATAACTTGTGATTCGTGTGAATTTTAATCAGTTCCATGATTAACGTTAGACGCCTCTATATATTGAATATGTGTTCTCATATCTAAACACACTTGGTGTATTAGAAGATGGGAACAGTGTAGGTATACCTATAAATAATAAATATTATTGATTCTGGAGGTGACTAATAAATATATTGCCCCAGTGAGGGCGTAAGATATTATTGCCTTCAAGAGATGGCACATTGTCTTATATTATATGAAATAAAACATCGATAATCAATGCAACAACCATTTCTATAAATAATAATCTAGAAAAGTAAATAAATCATTGTCAGCAAAAACTATTCGTCAGTTAAAGAAAAAAACATATATAGTGTAGAAAAGAGCGGATTTATTGCAAACGTATTGAAATATTATGAGTCTTTCGAACCTTTACTTTTGAGGACGATGTTTTGGTTCTGTTACAATGTGATTCCAACTGCAGAAAAATCCAGTTCTAATGCGTATAATACTCGCAACTTGAGAAAAGTCCCTAAAGTATAAAACACAGTATTGAAGAAGTTTACTTATTATCGAGATTAATGCTTCAATATAATATTCTGTTTCTCCATGTTTCGGAGATGTGTATTTCTTACTTTACTTTTCGTATGGCATATGGGCAGGATTCTTCACCGATTGTGGCTGCGTCATTTTCCTCTCTACAATCTCAGGTCCAGCCGTATTTCGACATATTGTAAGTATGTAAGAATAAGAAAAAAAAATGTTTCGAGACAATCTAAGTAAAAGTAATGATACCTAATGTGATCGACGAATACTAGAATTCTATATCAGTGTATGATAAAACATCGAATAATAATTTCATAATATCGATGTTTTTAAACTTATACACCTATATCTATCGTCTTATGATTAATATTTATTACTGTATATAATTAGGAGTCTCCATATTATATTTTCAAACATCGTCTCTTATGACCCCGGGTTATTTGTTCTGATATTATTCTTTTTAACTCATTACATATCATACAGAGATATCCAAACTTATTTTAAGTTGCGGAGCATTTTTACTGGGTACCTAAGTGCCTATCAGCAATAATAATAACCAATCCTGAATACTATTTCCAACGTCTTCTGGGAGCCTAGTTTAATGATAAAAATATTTTAAGACCTATATGAGAGAAATCTACGTAGGTAGTATCATTCGTTTGATGGCCACCCTGAAAAATGTAGAGCAAATCAGCATTTTGATATAAAACCTTATGCGTGCTTAAAGTTCGTGAATTAGTTTAAAAAACCCTTAATAAAACTTTTATATAACCTGTCCTTCTGAGTTCTCTTATATCTAATCACCACGTCTTACTAATTATGAAAATAGTAGGTACGTCATTTGCGCTGTAAGATTTGACAATCATGTATGTTGGTTTTATATATTTTCAATTGGTTTGTACAAGTCGTTTACGCATTATGTAAAACAAATGTAGATAATATTAATATGTACTTATGTATAATGTATTACCTGAAAACCTCTATCCATGCAAATCATTGTTATAAATCAAACATGAAGCCCGAAGCGTTGAGCCTTCGATTCTTATTCACTCACCACAGTATAACTGCCTTGTAAACTAGTCCCCATAATATAAGTACATTACTTTTATATTTTTTATTGTTTTTATGAATATTATTTCCTAATTATTAAGACGACCGTTGTAATACCTATTCGTCGTAAAAGTGTTTGTAAAGTATATGTCATATTATCAAATTTCTGCGATTTCAATTGTGTACCAAGATGGTAGAGTACATATTAATTATTGCACTAGTGGCACGGAAGATATCGTGAGATGGAGGAGAGCACGAAGAAGATTCTGGAGGGATCATGTAAACAGAATGGCTGACTCTAGAATCCCTTACATTGCAGCCAACGAAATACCGCCTGGTCATCATCTTCCTGGAAGACCGCCCAAAAGATGGAGGGATAGTTGGTTCTCGACATCCCAGGAGTAGAGGAGATTTCTGTCAGAACAGATCAACTGATCTAAAGAAAGGAGCAAGAAGAAGAAGAAGATGTTCATCTCGAAATAAGGTAAAAATCTATTTTGAATAAGCAGACACAAACACATCAAATATTTAGGCTAAGACGTTTGCGTTGAACAACTTTATGGGTCTGTTGCTGGTTGAGACGGTATAGGTGGCGTCTTTCGAAAACTATTACAATAAACAAGAACATTACAGGTATGTACTGGGGTGACTTTTTTTTGCTAGAAATGTGTTTTATTAGGTGACTTTAATAATATTTATAATCCAAAATAAGATACCTAGGGATAATTATTCGAAGAGTTAAAAATATTACATCATTTCGCAATAAAGTGTTTAAAATAATTACTTGTGGGTAGGTACTTACCCACGTAATAATAATTTTAATCGTGGTGTTTTTAATTACTGCATATAAAAGTTCACGACCATTATCGAGGTGAACACAAGTCGACTTGTTGTATTATAAAACAATGTGCTAAAATAACCGACTTAGCTAATTACGGGTAATTAAAAGTGAAACAGGTGTGAGTATGTATGGAATTATCGTGTTCAATGAATTGATATAAAGGAACTGGTACATGTGAAGAATTATACTCCTAATAAATTCTGTATAATTTCTATGAGAAATTTCATTAAACGTTATTAAAATTGTCGGTGAAAATCATTTGTCTCGTACTCACAAATTATATTGTACTCGTATTTACTGATGAAAATACAAATACAATATCATTCACATAACACCTATTTTATACTTGCACACATACCTATATATTTATTTGTTTTATTTTATATTTATTTTATTTTATTTTATTTTATTTTATTAACAGAATCAGACAGTTATGGTAGTAAATTTTACATAGAAGAAACACATCACCAACAAATAAACCAGCAAAGATTCTACATTTCACCTAATTACAATACCATGAACGGAAAACACATAAAGAAAATATATATACAAAAGCAAAAACAAAAACAAAAATACAGCCTGTGGTCAGTGAACAAAAAGCAGATATACAAGTAAGTGGATTCCGGTGCCTATTTTATTTCAAACTAAAAACAATTTAAATATAAGTATTAAAGTTATGGGAACATATAAAAAGAAGGAATGGCGATTTTCTCCTACATTATTTAGTATTTATTATAAATTATATTCTGAACCTATTTCACATTCAACGCTTTCAGTTCCTTATAATCGGTATAAATAACATCGTAAAGTTACCTATCTGCTATTGTGAAATAGCTCCCTGTATACATTATTAATATTACTAGTATCTACATGCCGTACTATAATTACCCTGCAATTATTGTATTGTGATCCTGTTTTAGAAATTATACCAACACTTAAATACAGTGACCGTGCGGAATATGGAAGGAAATTATTGTCTTACTTACAAATAATAGTATACAGAACTGTGTAACTCCAGAGTACAAAGTGACTCGATAATTCCCATGCTTGCACCCATTCCGAATTAAAATAATTTATTTACTTAATCGACAAATTAACAAAGCATCTGCTATAACTAACACGTCAAGTCATTGATATTGTTACTTAAGACTGTGCATACCGACATTTCAAAAATTTCTTAAAACGGGAGACCTTATATCTCGACAACCGATACTAAATATGCTGAATTGAAACAAAATAGGGTAGATGCATTGAACATTTATCTAGGGAATAACCGTAAAAGATTTTTTATATCTTGTATAGATTTCTCAAAAAAATATTTTAAAAACACCTCTGATCATTTTTCCGAAAGACGGAAAATCGTTTCCTGAAAGTCACAGAGTAAAATTTTTTTTGGTACTGATAAAATGCATTAAAATCTAGGGAATAACCGTAAAAGTTTTTTGATTGACGCAAAATTGACCCCAAAAATTGGAAAAAACGATATTTTTACGATTTTATCATGCGATTGTCACGCGATTTTGAACCTTAATGCCGTGGGAAAAGACTGTGACGTCATTCCTGGTGCCAAGCCCATAATAATAATACCTTTGTATAATCCACGGTTAGACTAGTCGCTAGCAGGGTTACTTATAATGAAGTTATTTAAAGATTACTCGCATAAGATGTGGTAAAATTGGAACCTTTGAATATAGCTATGAATTTTTACTATCTGCAATTGAATTAGAATCAAAAAGTTGTCAGATTTGACATCCTGTACTCTAACTATCGCGGGATACTGTCTTCTTTAAATACCTTAAACGTAATGGAAGGACAATTATGGAATTCCACTATCATTAAGAAAAACAGATCGGCAGGTCTTTCGGAAAACTTTCTCTAAAAATTAACAGGACTATATTTAACAATAATAAACGTATTTGTACGCAATGCTTTAACAAAATATATAAATGATATATCTACAGAAATACATTAGCTTTGATCCATTTAATAATAATTACCTATAATGATCTATGGATCGTGAAGGGAATAATATATTTAGTTTTGTCACGTGGTATTAATGTTAAGCTCCGAGCTTTTGGCATCACATTTCAAATGGCGCTACTGGTATCCTTTAGGAATATTCTAAATGAATTTTTATAAAAAAAAATCGTGAGCGCACATGTAGTAGTGGAATGGAAACAAAAACCAAGGATAATATTTTAAAAATATAAGGTAATTTATGGTCGTGCATATTAATGTTTATGACAAAAAATATTGCACGGTTTATGCAAAAGTTATGATGAATTGTATGACATCTGGGACACGCCTTCAATATCAACTGACATTGCAAACATATGAGATGTCTTATTTTAATATTATAATGCCATATATACCACAGGGTTTAGTTCAACACATCTCTATGATAATATTATAACGAAGTTTAATAATATTTACCGTAAAATTTGTACGTAGAGAGACGATTTTTAGTTGTTACGTACTTTTTTTTCTTCAGCCCTCTGTCCTCCACTGCTGGATATAAGCCTCTTTCATGCTCCTCCTTTCCTTTCTGTTATTTGCTGCTTGCGGCCAGTTTTTTCCCCCCATAGCGGCTATGTCGTTTTTAGATACACTTTTCATTAAGGGTAGTCGATTACTATTTTGTTATGTTTTATAGTAAAACAACAGGAGTATTTCCTCGTATACAGTATATAATTGCTCCATATATTTTAGTAAGGTTGGAAGGTTAGGTGTACTGTTATGATGTTGGCATTTAGTGTGACAAGTCGTAATATTTGTTCAGAGTACACGTTGTGTTTATAATATTTTAGTTCTGCAACGAATTACTATTAAACATCGACACCTGGTTGCAAGTGGTTATAATCGTATATAAATATATTTTATTTGAATTCATACGCACGGCTACAGGCACTTGGCAAAGTGCGTAGATTTGATTATCATGTAATCTTATTAAACTAGATGAAAAGGTTTTCGTTTATAAGAGGTCCGTTGTTGCATTGATCGAGGGATAGTTTCTAAGAATGTACTGAGGTTTAAAACGGTCGACCTGAAAAGAAATAAAAACCAACACCATGTTAATGGGTGAGCAAAGCCCAAAGTAGAAAAACGTGGAAAGTGTTAGAAGAGGCCTATATCCAGCAGTGGAGGGATGGCTGAACAAGAAGAAGAAGAAGAAGACCATGTTAATTATTACGGATTGCAGGGCATTGCCTGAAATAGACAGATTAAAAATTATCGGAGTTTAAAGTAGTAGAGGGAGACCCCCCACGCGATGGTCAGATGACATAAAACGAGTTGCTTGTGATTGTATGCAGAGGGCGCAAGATAGAGATATATGGAGGAGCACGGGGGAGGCCTACGTTCAGCAGTGGACAGAGATGGCTGGATAAGAGAGCGAGGAGTTTAAGAATATAAAGCATGCATTGCTAATATGCTCGTTTGTTCCTCTTGTATGATTTTTTTATGTTCCACCTCAAATGAAAAAATAAGCAAAGTATATCTACTATATATTGAGTATATTTTATTTGGGATTTATTTCTACTGAAATTCGGTACACATGACTCGACGCAGGTAAGGAAATTATTCATAAGCATGGAAGTGTTGTACTTTAAACTGTGACGACACGGAGCGAGAAGCAAAACGGATTGTTGGACACGGAAGTGTAATAAATAAGTAGAGAGATATTATTAATACATTTATAATACACACGCATGCGAGCGCGAGCAAAATGTATTTAAATAAAATTACGTATTTATATCCATATTCACTTATGTATACCTACCCGAAATTAAATAATTTGCATTCTATTAATTTTCATACGCGGCTTTAGAGAGATATTTACTCGAATACCAACACAACATTAATTTTTGTGCGTTTGTACGAGAGAAGTATGGAAAGACTGTTATATTTACCATAAAGGGAATTATCACAGCACATGTCGAAGGAATATTTTTTCTTATACAAGACATCTTATTGTTATAAGACGAAATTACGTGAATATTTTAATCTCCAGCAAAGGATACACCCATTTATTGCACCCCGAAATACCCGATGTGATTCTTTTTAAATTTAGAACATAATATGTAGTAGCTTCTGTTTGATGTATTTGTACACACATATGTAACTATTTTGCTGTTACGCTCATTGCAGCCCAAGGTAAGTATATTTTTCAGAAGGATCGTAGGGGTTATCCAAAATCCCACTAAACACTAAACAGTCTCTGACTATCTGTCATTCGGTAAAAAATTGGCGTACCTACTATATACCACTGACTATAGCAATATAAGCAGTGGCGGATCCAGGATTCAATTTTAGGGGGGGGCTGAATGTCGTCACATGGTAAAAAGTACTGACACTCAACGTTTTTGGGGGGGCTAAGGGGCTGAAACCCCTAGATTTGTTGTATATAAAGTACTGTCACTCATGGTTTTGGAGGGGGCTTCAGCCCCCTAGTCCCCCCCCTGGATCCGCTAGTGCATTTAAGTACAGTGAATATATATTATAATGAAAACAATATGAATTTGTTTACACCACTTTTATTTTGACCAGAGTCAATATGTTTCGGGAACAATGTTCCCTTCTTGTATATGTCCTGAATATATATAAGTCCTGAAGAAGGGAACATTGTTCCCGAAACATGTTGACTCTGGTCAAAATAAAAGTGGTGTAAACAAATTCATATTGTTTTAATTATAATATAATGTCGCCACAAAGTAAAACCTTCAAAATCAAAGAAGAATATATATTATTTTCCCTTTATTGTACTCTTAGTTTATATCAACTAATCTTTGAAGTTAAAATGTCGTTTTTCCAAAGTGATAATATCCCTATCGGAACAAAGGTGCCCTAAAGAAAAACACGTATTGTCAGTTTCACCATATAGTCTGTAGCTATTTTAAACATGCCTACTCTGAATTCGTATATAGTGTTCCGTTACGATATAATATCTTAAAAAAAAACATTAAAATAATATTAACTTGTAAATTCATGTAGGTAACAAACGTATTATGTATAATTATTGTTCAGTGCAAGGAGTAATACAACTTCTTTCCCTTAAATAAACGTTTTTGTAATTACATCGAAATAACTACACAACGCCTGACTGAATTAAATTATATAAAGAATATTAAAATAAACAAGCAGAAAAGGCTTTTTATTTTTGACAAAAAACATTTTTCAGTAAATGAATTAGGCTATCTCTATTTGATATACCTAAAATACTAGTGTCCGGACAAAAAGCCATAAGAATATTGCTCAAAATGAATAAATCCCAAAAAAGGCAAAAGCCTTTTAGAAATATACTCACGGGACAAAGGCTCAAAGCTAATTGGATTTTGAAAATACAATTAAATGTATCTATTAGTAGTATCATTGATTGGAAAGTGAACAAATAAGTAAGCGGAACAAAATTGGGATGGACAAAAAAATAGTTAAAATTTTATGAATAATTCATCTACTAGAATCCAACTAGACAGTTTGGGCTTTTGTCTGTTGAGGATATTTCTTAAGAGTTTTTTTCTTTTTTGGGATTTACTCATGTTGAGAAATATTCTTTTGGCTTTTTCACCGGGAATCAATAACACTATATCATATTTCAGTTTGTACCTACTGGTCTTTCCCTGGTTTACTATTGACAGAAAAGATAATCATATGATAAAGTTACAGGTGCTGCACCGGCAAAGTCAAATACTAAGTGAATCAGATATTACATAGTGTGTGTGAAACTTCCTACCCTCTTCTTATTGTTTAAGTTGACAAGTATAAGAAAAAAAGCGATGGTAAGTGGAGTAATTATTATATCATTAATACCACCGAATATATAATGGGTTCATAAATTATTATGAGTATAACACGTTGGTATAACGATTCAACCTGTTGTGTTTCGCTTGCATGACGAATCTCTTCAGCTATAAACTTATGTTGATACGGTGGACTACGCCAAAATGTTTCCGATACTTCGTGAACAATCGTAATTCATAAATATCGTTGAATAGAATCGAAATAATACCATACTTTGAACTGTAGAGTACATTGAATAATATGCGTTCATACTTGTATTTGAAGATTTCAACTCTTAAATTATTTCAATTCATCTTCCCTTCGACTTCCGTACCAAACACTTAAGTTGATAAGTACTAATAAGCATTAGTCAGGTTTTTTTTAATTGTAATAATTTTATTATTCAGAAATATCTTATATTTCGTTACATATATTCAATTTGTTAGAATCTTTAAATCCACCAAGGTACTCTCCAATGAAGGAGACTCCGTGCATAGTCCCGAGGACATAATTTTATTGCTTTAGAGTTTTTCTTTTTGTTTATTGTTTATTGTCCTGAATCGTCCCTAGGCCATTTGCAGGCACTTGGACCCGTCAAAGTTACATGTTAACAATAATATATATAAAAAGAGATAAGACAATAAATTTACAGGGAAATTCAATGCCAAATAGAGTGTAAAAGGCTCTATTGGCACTTCGTCATGATCTCGAAACTAGGTACGTATTCAATAAGCACATACAAATAAAATTCACAAAGAGATAATAATATGGTAAGGTACAGATGTGACATGTGACATTGCAGTACAGACTCATAATCAATTTTAATATCTGATAAATGTACTTCTCAGATAGAAATTAATAAATTCCCGAATACTTCAGGCATAAACAATAACATTAAGGATTATTTTCAACACAGGATATTATGAGATGAATAAATTTAATTATACTCTAGTTTACTTCCCGAGTAACAAATTAACATTATGATGTAAACACAAAACAAGTAAATTGTATGTGTGTGTACTGTATAGTTACATAATGATATTCAAATGTGTTTGACTTAGTGAATGAACATCGTTTTGTTACATTTAAATGTAATGTTGATGACACGCTAGATATCAGAGGTAATTACCATTGCTTGCTCAGTGTGCAAACAAACACAACATACAATCAAAGTTAAATAATAATATTGAATATACCTACACAATAATCATTGTATCTATTACAGTATCGCTAAAGGAACGCCGTAATAATGGGTTTAATGTTGGTTCTTGTATTCTATGTGAAAACAATTTTATATAAACATCATTAGTACCTACATTGTAATAAAAAGACTCAATGTGAATGAAAACTATACAAGGTGTACCTACATATACCTTCTTTAGTAATTCCATTATCATCTAGTCATCCAACTACTTAAGTACTTACATACATACTTACTTCTAATATGTAGGAACATCACATCACCCTTAAACAGAAACATCGTTATCAATACTTCGCAATTTAAATTGGTTTTATGCATCGGTGTGTAGCCAATAGGAATTAACTTACAATACATAAAGTAACAATATTTAAATGCATTCCTTACTAGTAGCTTTCCTTCAGCGCAATTTTCTGAATTTTCTCTACAAGTACCGACCATCTCAACTCGTTCACTTTCATTTTAGTCACAGCATCCATTTTACATTCAATCAACTCTCTGATCACTTAATTTCTTCTCCTATCCTCAACGCTTTTCCACACATTCTTCTCAGCGACCTCATCTCGTCGGCATTTATACCCGATTCTTCCTTTTTCAGCCATGTCCAATTGTCCATGAATCACTTGCATACATTAGCGTTGGCATCCGGGGCCTGACCCAAATTCGAAAAATGCTGGAAACGGTAGCATTATTTCCATGGTGACTACGTAATCACTACATACTGTATTTTTCGTATTTTGTCTCAGGACCCAGGACGAATTGGGTCTCGCGAAAAACATTAGAACATTGACGAATAACAATTAGTTATTAAAATATGGACATTCAATTTAATTTTTCTTTTATGCTCATATGTTAATATTGTTTAATGCTGGAAGTACATATAGGTATGCAATATGTTTTTTGGTAATGTGACGGAAATGGACAGTTTAAATGGACGTGTGAGTGAAGAATGATGAAACAGGTTTACCTGCGTGGTGGAAATGGTGATGGCTGTTATGTTATGACAAGCTTGTTTTGACGGAATTACCTACATGTCAATATAATAAACACCCGGATTCGCACGGCAGAAAAGAAGACGTAATGTGGAAGTATTTGCGTAATGAAAACAGTGGGCTGATGATATGACTTCTGTAGAAAATTTATTTAATTACTAAGTTTTGTGAGTGGCCCAAAAACTAAAGACTTAGTCAGCTTAGGCTAACAAATTGTTAACTAATAATTTATTAGGGCTGCGTTAAATTGAACCATTTTATACTACTTTTTAAAAAAGAGTAAGTAGGTACTGTACAGTGTACAATCTTCAAAAGAAAAAATTATTGAATACATAAATTAAGCATATTTTCTTTTCCAATATATCTTTTCTTTTTGCTGTCCATTAACATTTCCCAAAATTGTTACTTCGTGAGTTGCCATAATTAAATAAAAAAGTGTCTTTTCTTTTGGAACCTCCTCAACCATCTTATACCATTTTCTGGTATTCAAATTTATGAACAACAGCAACCTACTGACATGCCCTCTGATGGGAGAAGGCTACACTCTTGGGGACCTTATAATAAGTATGGGAAACAATGAGGGAGTGGAATCTGTTATTGTGGCGTGGCGGAGTGGCTGGGTTTGATCCAACAATGGATATGAGAGGTTGAAGAAGAAGAAATATTTATTTTATCATATTGCATTTGATGCTTCATTAAGAGAATATTAACTTGATTTAATACAGCGACATATTGTGTTGGTTTTCACCTGCAAAATATTCAGAGCTATAACCCTAGCTTATTATGTAGATGCATATGATTACCTCTTAGTATCTTCTGAGTATGTAAATCTACATACCTAATAGTAATTGAAAACACAATAGGTACATAAGAATTGCATGTTGATATCTAAATTTAGCACAGATGTACCTATTATAATAAGTTTATTGGTATACTTTAAGTAGGTACTTAATTCAGTTCTATCACATAAAGTACCTGCTTAAAATAACAAGAAATAGCAGCGATTCCTTCACTATCATAAACAATCTTATTATTTCTAATTCCATTAGGGGAACGCACAAACTACCTATTAATACCTAATATCTATTTGTAGGTAATGTAAATGAGTTGCATTTCAGGCAGTCATGTAGTATTGTAGTATGGGCCCCATTACACTGTGTTATTTTATCTGCTTATGCATCAATGAGAGATAACGCCTTGATAAAATAACTAGTATATAATTAAAATTACTTAGAGGGAATTTGATATTTACATAAACAATGGGTAGATATCTATTTTGTATTGAGAAGATTTTTTTGTGATTAGAATTTGTTTTAGGCTGATATTAATTGACTGTAAGATGACAAGAATATAAAAAGACTTTAATTAAAAAATCGAGATCAGAGTTGAACGAGGGGTCTACCTCTTATACTATTACTTCACCAAAAATGTAGGAAATTTTTAAGATGACTCAGTTTAATAACGTTTAAACAAATAGATTTTCCGAAGTTGGTACGTATATTTTATCACTTTTGCCAAAATAGCGTTAAAAAAAATTGAATAATTATCACTTTGGTTGTCATATTATGTACAGCTCATCATATAATCAATTTGAAAATTCTTGACACTTTCATGACGATCCTGACGTTGACTGACGCATTCTACTCTCTAAATATCTGACTAATTTACTTTTCTCTCGACAAAACCTCAGGGCTACAGTATGTAATAACGATTACTTATGCACCTGTGAAGAAATTGTATACGTGTGGGTTATTATTCAAAATTCACTTTTCCGAGTATCATGACGTTGATTATATTAAGACACCTTAAGCTATGAACAATGATTGTTACAATCTAGAAACTTAAACTGTAAATTGTAGTACTTTCAGTTATGGGCGTCGCCAGACTCGGAGCTAGTGGGGGGCAACAAAAATTAGAAAATTCGATATAGTGTGAAAAGGCGTGAATAGCGCTGCAGGCGAAAATTTTTGGTGAGACAAAATGAAAAAGGTCGTGATGTGGTTTGGTTTATTTGAAAATGTATCTAATACTTTGCATAGTAATATGTATGAAAAATGACTTTTGCAAAAAAGTAATAAAAAAATTGCGCCGCAGACAATTTGTTTTTATGAAATACTTAATTGTAGTTTACTGGATTTTGATGAAGTTTTATGATATGATGAGAAAACGTATGGTCATAATGTGATTATTTGTGAGGTTTTATCATTTAGTATGAAAAACTATTAACCTATTCCAATCTCTAGGGGAGTAGCTGCCCCCCCTGCCCTCTCAGACGACGCCCATGCCTTTAGTACATACGTAGGACTTTAATAACTGTCGGCGGCGAATCAGTATTGTATAATATTGCCAGTTTCTTTCCAAATTATACAGCAACATGTCCGTTAATAAGGACACCAGATAATTGAATAATTTAACTAAATTACTATATTTTCAAATAATTAAAAAGAAAACACTATCGAAATATAAATAGGTACCTACATTATTTATTGACTTTTTTAATTTGACAGTCTTACCTGCTTAGGTAATAAAAATTAAAAATTAATGAATATTTCATATGTTTTTTATAAATGTCTCTTTATTTAGTTTACGTGATGAGACTCACTTTGTGTTGTGAATATCATTTTAATCAAAATGATCATCTATTTTTTAGAACTCTGGGGGTCCATCGCTCTGTCCCCTGTCTGGCAACATGACCCACCCACTGCCATTTTTGTTTGGCAACCCGGTCCATGATGTCTACGACTTTTGTTCTGCGCCTTATTTCCTCATTTCTTATTTTATCTTTCAGGCACACGCCTAACATTTGTCTTTCCATGGACCTTTGTGCACATTTGAGTTTGTGTACTGTATTGGCAGTGAGTGTAATAGTCTCTAGGCCGTAGGTGATGACAGGTAGGATACATGATTCATATACCTTTCTTTTTAGATTCATAGGTATGTCTTTGTTTTTTAGTACATGCTTCAGCTTTCCTAGTTTGATCTTGTGTCCGAGGTATATATAGTCTTCTGGGGACAGGGGACAGAGCGATGGACCCCCAGAGTTCTAAAATGGAGACCGTGGGACAAAAAGAGAGGAGTAGGTCGGCCACAGAAAAGATGGGCCGACGATATAATCCCAGTCGCGGGTAGAAGATGGGCTCGCAAGGCTCAGGATAGAGGACAATGGAAGAAAATGGAGGAAGCCTATATCCAGCAGTGGAGAGATGGCTGAAGGAAGAAGAAGAAGATCATCTATAAGTTTTGTGCAAGAGATCACATTCTTTTGCGAAATATACCTACTTAAGATACGTCATTAAAAAAAAATAAACCTGCTGTACAAAAAAAACTAAAATTATACAATTATAAGTATGTCCAAAATATTGTAGGTAGGTTAACAATGAACCCTTGATGAGTTGATGATTATTTGATTTGGTTGCAGCATCCATAGTTGCAGTTTGCAATGAAATTAATCATTTTTTACTTATACACCAACGTGTCTGGTGTCTTCTTATACTAATTTATTTATTGATGGAAGATTAACTTTATGGAAGGACATTGTAAAATTATTTGTAAAAATAAAACACTGTTTTTTACTTCCACTATTTATTTTGAGTACGTACACCAGAGATCTTTCAAAGCTAATGCTTCATCTTCAGTGGTTAACTATGTTAACTTCATAGTTAACCACTGAAGATGAAGCATTAGCTTTGAAAGATCTCTGGTGTATGTACTCAAAATAAATAGTGGAAGTAAAAAACAGTGTTTTATTTTTACAAATAATCTTCTTATACTTTCATAGGTACCCACTTCTAAAGCAGGTATAGTGTATGCAAGTAATTGTAGATATTTCGTACTTCGTTAAATTAATAATAATGATACCCCGTGGCTTTGCTGACCAGTTTAGGTGAATGTTTACTCACTTTAAATGTCAAAACTCAACAATGCGTAACAATTACCGTTGTTCAGACATAAAACGGCATTTTTATATCACAAAAATTATTACGTTTAGGCGGGTTTTAGACGTTTAAATTCGTATAATTCTAATATTACTATTATTATTAGTATCTAGGCAGTATTAAATAGTTCTAGATGTTATCTTTTCACTTGTAAAGTTAATGGTGAACCTGATTACCAACTTAAGTATAAATATCCACATATTATTCTTGATAAATAATTAGATGATATTTATGCAGACCATAAACTAATTACATGCTTATAAAACATCAAATCATTCGTCATCTGTTTCAAATAAACTACTTCAAATCTCATACCTTAGGTATTGTTTAGTTATACAAGTTAGATAGATTTCAATGTTAGGTACAAACTTACATTAACCCTTATATCATTTGTTATACTTATTGTACTAGACTAGAAGAGAAGACTATCTATTAAAAAAATATATTCGGTCCAGCATTCCTCTTGGAAAAAAGGCTGAAAAAATCACCTTTAATAATTTTTTATTACTTTTTCTCAAAAAAATAATGAGCAATGATGTTCACTGATCGTTCCAATGAATATATCTATTTAGAGGGTGACGGGTAAGATTTGACGTAGTATAAATTATGTATCATGTGTGTGTTGCTTTGAGTCGATGTGGAAGATGTCCCCCACAGTGCGAGACGAAACGTCGGGTCCCCAAGTTACCAGTAGACCACGGCCTCCAAGCCCGGACACTCGTAATTCAAGATATGATGACTCCGGCCATGAAAGCCTCCGCATATACCAAATAAACAATTATTTTTAAAAAATATGTGGATGCTTTGAATTCCCGATCCACCAAAAAAGCAAAGGGAAGAATACGTTTGACTAGGCATGAAATAGAACTAAGGAGATATCATACTGTTTTAAAGACTTTCAACTAATTTTGGATTGATTATGTATCTTCACTATCCATAATAATTTATATGAGCACACGAGGTCTACGTTGGAGTGTTTGTTGAAAATGTACGTTATATTTTAGATTTGTGTCTATATCAATTAACTTATTTTCTCAAGGATGGTGAAAATATATTTCAATCCTGTTCATAATAATATATTATGTTCGTGAAACCTGTTCGAGACCACTGTTCCAGAACGCGGATACCATTGAGTCCTAAGCAGAACGCTCGAGTGACTTTCTTATACAATATCATGAAAAATCTTAACATTTTTTCTTACCCATCTACTTAGCACCGTCATTCTAAAAAACAGATCAAAATGACCGATTGATTTCAATAAATCTCTATTATTTATAATCCAATGAATATTCAGAAAAAATATGAGCATACTTGCGCAGCCAAATCAAGGTATAAATAAAATTAATCTACATACTTAGGTTGATTGAAATAAACCCAAATATATCTTTATAGATTTCGACAGTCCAGCGCGTTGCAAATCCAGCTACTGACCTCCTCGAAACTAAATCCTTAAGATCTGTGACTGAAGACTGTTTAATAACTTGTTGAACCACAGGCTTTGGGCTACTAGCTGTTTATTCTAAAAAAATCCTTTGACTCAAACTGAAAGACATCTTAATCAGTTGATCCAGTTTGCGGATCCAGGTGGCGGTGTCCCAAGTGTGAGATGCCGGGTTCAAAACCCGACGCAGGCGGTGTATTCCACACTTTGTGATACAGGCTTTTGTGAAAAGTGTGCAGAAAAGTATTTGGATTTTGATACTTTTTGAAATAAAAGAAAAAAAAAAGGTTTCTCTCAAATACTGTATGGTGCATAATATTTTGCTAGTAAAACGTACTTTATTATTTACGAAATAAAGTACCCACTTACATATGTGTAGTGGGACGGAAAGGCTTAGGCTTATATGGTGCACTCAAACTAGTGCTCAAACTATGTAGGTATAATAATTCATTATAAAAGAATAAACACACATTTTCTTCGCGATTTTTTCCAATTAAAAACGTATTACGATCACATATTATGATATAAATTTACTAACAAAATAGTCATGCAATTATGGTGGGAACGATTGTTAATATGTATTAAGTATGTAGTAGGTATGTATGGAGAATACTCGTATAAATGGGGTTAACAACGTGTAGTATAAATTGTGGCAAATTTCAGTGACCTTACTACGTGTAATCACATCAAAATGTAATTAGATATGCAGCTAAATCTATATAAGGGTAAGTTCATATACCTAGCTCCAATAGACACTTTCGTAGACCCATCATGTGACGTTTTTGGACATACCCCCTGTTTTTCTAATTACCTATGTATGCTGTCTGGGGGCATGACTAACAATAATTTCGTATTAAATTATACATGTATATATGTGTAAATTGTAAATTAATATATGATAATATTGTTTGTTAAATAAATTGAAATTGAAATACACTAAAAAACGCTTCACCATCCCCAGCACTGTATGCTATTACTAGGTTTATTCAAAATATTGCGATTATCTTAAGAAAAATATAGCCTGGGACTTCATTATTTTATCTCCTTCTTATGTATTTCTATATTGACGTTATATGTAAGTAAATAAATAGGTTGGGACCAAAAGGTGCTCCTTAAAAGGTCAATAGTTTTCCAATTTTCCAACAACGAATTATTATTGATACTGTTGCGATCTTAGATTATTGAAGTAAGTACCTAATCAAATTATTTTTGTTACGAAAGTTTAGATAGGTGAGGTACTCATCGTATCTAATAAAAAGATAATATAGAGTTCGAAACATTATGAAAAATTAAAGAAAAATTGAAGTAGTGTGGTATGTTAAATCACTTATTGTTTGAAGAACCGGCGTAACTGAAATAATGCCTTAGTTATTTCATTTCTGACGTGTTATTTATTTACCTAATAGATTACTGCCCTCAGTACCAACATTTGATGATATAATTCGCATTTGCAACTTGACGCATATTTAATTAATATTTATTTTACCAAACTCCTCCCTGTCGCATGCTCATAGAACTCTATACAATACAATACCTAATCTAATATCTTTAAAGGTAGTCAACAGGTCGTAGTAGTGCACGGTAGTGTTTACCTGTTACAGTTTATAGTGAAGAATTCATCACCAGTAGGTGCCTAAGTGCTATCTTTTTTATTACATGTAGCTCGTCTTATATAATAATTGTAATGTTATAATAGTAGGTATTATTAATCATATTTACTATAATGCTCGCTTGCTCGTTTGACACATTGATACTCGGATATGACACTTCACGATAAGATTACAAAGTGATAAATAATTTCCTTTTCCAACCATCGGTGCGCTTGACTCACGCGAATCAAACATAACAATTTATTATTAGGTATAATACTTTATAAGTCATAGAAATACTTATAGGTACACCTACTAGTTTCCGGATTGTCGGAAGGACACAAAAGAAAAGGACTGACTACATTGTCCAAATTGCTGGTAGAACCTGGATGCGGAGGAGTCAAAACAGAGACGAGTGTAAGAAGTTGGAAGAGACCTGTATCCAGCAATGGAGAGATGAAGGCTATAGAGAAGAAGAAAAATGCGATGAAAATAGTCGGTTGGCTTTGTCGATTGCGCATACACTAACGCATTGTGTCATACATCAAACAAAATTTACATTCATTAGTTACCATACAGTGAATAATAATAATAATATTTGGAATATTTTATAGCGCCATCTTTGTGCCGGAGCACTTCGAGAACGCTTCACAAAAAAGCAATATTGTACAATAAAAAGTCATCACCAACGACACCAACAAAATGTTTGTGTCCAAGAAATAAAATCATAAAACATACATATAATACCTAAGATACATAATATTATTATGTATCCGCGTCAGATTAACTATAAAAATATATATGTAGAATCTCAATAATGCGAGTGAAAGGATCTCTCATTGAAGAGTGTGCATACGGACATTTCAAAAATTTTAAAAAACGGGAGACCTTCTATCTCGACAACCGTTACTAAATATGCTTTGGAACAAAATACGGTAGATACATTGAACCTTTATCTAGGGAATAACCGTAAAAGATTATTTATATCTTAGGTAGATTTCTAGAAATTAAAAACACCTGATATTTTTTCCGAAAGACTGAAACTCGTTTCCAAACAAAAATGAAAAAAAAAACGCTATTTTTATCATGAGATTGTCACGCGATTTTGAACCTTAATGCCGTGGGAAGACGACTAAAGACTGACGTCATTCTTGGTGCCATGCCCTTACGTAAATGGTTCCAAAGTTATTCCATTTTAAAATAGGGGCATTCTTTTTCGATGATCCTCATGGGCGTAGGCAGCGGGGGTTAGGGGTTCAACCAACCCCCCCCTCAGAATTCAAATTCCTCAGCCAACCCACCATCTGATACGTAGGTGAAATTTGCCAATCCTATCCTATAGCATAGCAATTATCCAACGACGGCCACGGGCGGGATACTTGCAGCTAAGCTGAGATGGAATATAATGTTTTTGTAGCCGCCCGACGACGCCGGAGCAACATGCGATACCCTGGACGCCGGCGAAACGGCTATCCAAAAATTGGGTCGCAATGCACCGAACAAAGTTCGAGCGACAAATAAAATAAAGCACCCCGTACTTCTTAACGAAGCACTGAGCACTTTTGATGGCGGGATAAACATTCAGCGAAATCTATATAGATACCCATGGACAGTTTCATATGCAAACTTTCGTATAGACTACCGACATCTATGAACTACATAAGATAACACAAATTGTATGAGGAGAATAAGGGTTGTTTTACTAATACTGTTGATCGAATTTGTTAGTTTTTTCGAAGATTTTTAATATGACATGGACTATATTGATACTTATGGGCATGGTTGACTAGAAGTAATCGATCTGTATACTATATAATATGTACTTACTTTTGAACACGTTTGTACATAATATAAGTTGATTCGGTGCCTGTCTGTATAAACACTTGTATACGTGTACCAGATAGTTTACATCGAAAATTAAAGTTTTACACTGTCGGGAAAAACATCCAGAACCAAATGATTTGTATGGTATTGCTTCCGGTTCACTAAATAAACCGGAAGTAGTCGTATTCAGTATCATTTTAGGATTTTTAAACGGGAAAGGGTTCGAGTGTAGTATCGTTGGATAGGTTTTTGAAGCACGCACAAACAACACCATGATTATATAAAAACAGTAATATCAATATCTTCTTCTTTTTCTTTTTCAGCCTCACTCTCTCCGCTTCCTGGATAAAATGCTTCCATTCTAATTAGTTCTCACTCGGCTTTCTTACTCGCTATACTATGTTAAGCTGAGGTCGTCAATCCAACTCTTTCTTGACATCATATTATAACCATGGCGGGTTTATTGTCTAAGCTATAAGGCAATTCTTACAACCAGCTCATCTTGCACACCTTTTTTAAGAGTTCTAAATGGTACTACGGTTGTAAATTTTATTAATATATTCAGAATTGTCTATGTTTGTCAGAATAGTTTGAAGAATAGTGAATATTGGGTCAGCTAGAATATTTTGTTGTAAGTACATCAATATAAGTTCGCCTTAGTGAGTTCGCCCTGTACCCAACTGTATTGTATATAAGTTGTCAAATCATACTGCACGTGGATGTTCGCCTAAAGAGTAAATAAATAAATATTGACTAGGGCCAGTTAATCACATACATACATACATGTATCCCGTCTATCCTTGGTTGGGTCGAGGGCCCAAAGCATCTGTATATCTTCGCCAGAGGCCACTGTGACTCGCAGCTTCCAGGACCTCTGGCCACTCCAACCACAGTCTCTCCTCGCACAACTTTGTCACCTGCTTCTGCCAGCTATTTCTCAGGCGGCCCACCGGTTAATCACAATTTAGGTACTTAATTAATCACAAGTACTGTATAATCATATCTAGGTTTTGAGAATATTAAGCTATAATTTATAAGTTAAAATCAGTAGTATCTATGGAACTATTTTTAACAAGTATACAAAGTTCAATATATTGTTTGGATGTTTTAGTCGCATTATCGAGTTAAGTGAAAATGATTGTTCACGTATGAGTGAATACATGTCGGAGCTTTTGTAGTGTCGTGCTGTGAAGAAATATATTGGAGTTTGCTCGGCGAAATCAGTCATGTTGATAACATCAAACTTTTGGATATAAATAGGTGGTACTTATTTTACTTATAACCGAAGCACCATTCACAATGTTCTCATGAATCGTTCCGGTCACTTCCTTGTAATGAAGATACGTACTTTAATGAACGTATTATGGATTATGTATGTACATAGGTACTTCCTACATAAATATCACTTTATTTTGTTAAAAAGTAGGTAATATTTAACATTCATAAGTCCTCAAAGTAATCCTCATATTGTTATATATGGGTATATGGGCATAGGTGTTGTACAATGAATGAACTAAATGTCGTTTTAATTCATTATACGAAGAAACAATGATCTGTGTTTCTTATACACACACAGTCACACAGGAGATATCATCTTTACTGTAAGGTATACCCCAAATAATAGAATATGTATAGTAGTAGGTATTCAATATTCACGTTCATGACTTCAAAATATCGTTGATGGTGTTAGTAATTACCCATATAGGTACTACAAATAAAATAGTATATGAATAGGGTACAGAACAACTTAGGAAGGACTAAATTGTTTTAATTTTATTTACTAACTGAATAATCCTAACTTATTTGAGATATACCTAAATTATTTAGGTATGGAACTGGATTTATCTGTACCTGTTGCACAGATGTAATCCGAACTTTTTTTTTCAATTCAATTCGGTTTATTTCTCAAAACACTGATTAATAATTAATTAAGTAACTTAGCAACCAAAATAATTATTCAACCAAATTTTTCAAGTCATAAGAAATTAATGATAGTGAAGAATTTATTTTGTGTGTGTTTTTAGGCATTCACAGCATTCACTGCTTACTTCATTATTGGTTTGTCATTGATGTAGGTACCTATTATGGATACAAAATTATATGTAAAACCTTAGGTTATCAGGACCCATCACTAGGGTAAAAAAGTAAGGCCCTCCGCATCCCCGGGTAACACAGGCGCATATAGCATACTCTTTACTCGCACTTCTTGTGAAAATATTTTTACGAGGTGGGCTCCGGGTTAGCCAGAAGGAAGCCACCGACAAACCCCACCCCTAACTTACATTCCTTCAGTGTCCTTGTCCAAGGATGGAAAAATATTTACAATTATTTACAGATACTTACAAGAGCACAACAAAAAAGTGGATAAAATGACAGGTGTAATAATGTCTAATCTGACGTAATCCAATAAGAAATGTTAGGCCCGGCTTCCCTTCTGCAGAAATTCACTCTTCGCCACTGATACCTAGATACCCCATAAGAATATATAAGGTTGACTTATTACCAACAGGGTACTAAGTTTTGACCTTTCACGCTATCGTATACAGATCTATGTAGGTGCATTATACAACGTAGGTCGGTTGGTATAACTGACCTATGTATGTATAGGCATATGGATACGTATAGGTAACCATTACAATTAATAATAATTACTTGCTTATTATACAGGAGTCAATAATTATTATTACACCTTGTACCTGAAGGTATATCTATATGTAACATCAAAACTGTTAACATTATGAGTTGAACATAAAAATACTATCGCACCTATCTGATGAAAAAAATACCAAAACACCTGATATCATCTAACGTGTGTGCAAATAATTAAGTATTTTTTCTAATTGCTTACGCAGTACGTTCCACCTATGTTTGCTAAAGGTGTATATGTATATAGTAGTAATTAGTACTTACCTGCATCATGTTGCATATCGTAGCTTGTAATAATAAAAGCATTTTTGAACTGTTCTGCTGGTTGATGTTAGTAAATAGTAATACTAAAGAATAAAAAAAATAAGCATTTACTTTTATTACTTACCTATTTTTTTTTATCTAATCAGGCTGTCCACCCGAACTGGGTGATTTGATATTCTTCTTCTTCATCAGCCTATCCCGTCCACTCCTGGACGAAGGCCTCCTCCATCTGCCTCCATGTTGTCCTGTCCTGTGCAGACTGCATCCAGATTGCACCGACATGTCGGACCAGGTCGTCTCTCCATCTCAGCTGTGGCCGCCCCATTTATTTTATTATATTTGATTTGATATTATTATAAACTTATTCTTATTGTGTCGGTCGGCACTCACTATATCCCCATCCCCTCCCAGAAAGCCACAACCTCTCCTGCGTCATCGTCCAAGGGGGAGCGATCTGCGAGACTCTCTTACTTAAACTTGAAAAGATACATAATATGTAGAAAGAATGGACTCCCAAATTAGCACACCTTACCCTACATGGAAAACCATCAGAGGATATAACATTGCCTGGAAACCCGCAAAAGATGAAAAGACAGCTGGGAGTCCGCATCAGACGGGGCAGCCATTCTGTAAAAAAAAAACATGCTCTCAAAGCATCAGTCAGTATGATGAGAAGAAGAGAAGATTTATTTTAATTGATGACATGATTGGCTTTATAGAAAAAAACATAGGTACAAAATATGTTACAGCGTTTTGTCAAACAGGATCGAGAGGTGTCTACGTACATTCATACAATGCAGTATTCTGCGTGAACTCCCTTGGAGGGGTGCAGGATGGGCGTTTTGATGCTCAAGTGTCGGCACTGGATGGTACATTTAAAACATAACATAATTTAACACATTTTCGTTAGGATATCTTTTATTTTCAACGAGCTCTATAAAAAAATCTTGTTAACTCATCCTGAATTTTCAACAACTACATACATCAATGGATACTTTCCTTTAACATAGTAGGTACCTATTGTCAAGAGAGACAAAAACATCTCCACAAAAATACAGATAGAAACTATAGGCACCTCTACCATTGAGAATTTTTGACAACCCTGATATCCACTTAAGATTCAGTGCATGAGAAACAAAATGACTAAACCCTTTTTCTCCCTTCTTTATTCTAGGTTTCTTGTTAAAACAGTTGATAATTTTATCAAATTTGATTCTAGGTATTGAGGAAATTGTCTCATACTATGACGTCCATAGGGCTTTTCTGATAAGTTCTACCTACTATTTTTTTTTATAGTAACGTAATTAAGTACCGAAGCGACGTGATAACTGCCTGTTGAAGTGATCCTTGAGATCAGAGAAAAAGATCAGAGTTGTTTTTCCATTTTTTTTAGATATCTATACAAGATATAAAAAATCTTTTACGGTTATTCCCTAGATAAATGTTCAATGCACAGTGGCAGATCCAGGATTCAATTTGGGGGGGGGGGGCTGAATGTCGCCACATGGTGAAAAATACTGTCACTCAACGTTTTGGGGGGAGGGGGGCTAAGGGGCTGAAACCCCTAGTTTTTTTGTATATAAAGTACTGTCACTCATGGTTTTGGGGGGGGGCTTCAGCCCCCTGGCCCCTTCCCTGGATCCACTAGTGTCAATGCGTCTACCCTATTTTGTTCCAAAGCATATTTAGTAATGGTTGTCGAGATATAAAGTCTCCCGATTTTAGAAATTTTTGAGATGTCGGTATTCATACTCTTAAATAAAATAATTTTGATAGAATATTATTTTTTGTAATAAATGAGTACTTAGATAAAATATGACGTATCACTCTGCCTGGGAGTAATGTGGATTGATGAGGGGAGGTAGTGCATGAAGTGCATTGTGGGCGGGACGGAGGCGGAGTTAGAGGCTTTTTCAGGAGTTTGAAACTAATGACTCTCGACACATCAAATCACTAACATTGCTTTAAAATACTAAGAAGTAGAAAGTCAAAAAAGGAAAACCTTCGCCCGATTGATCCACTGGTGTAGTTTACCTCTTCTCATGTCGTCGCTAAGGTCTTGACCCTCATTGGTACCTACCGGAATGATATATTAGAGCAAATTTTGTCTAATTGTCACAGAAAATTTAACATTGATGGAAAACTTGTAAATACCTACATATTATAAACATAAAATATTTTGGCAAATTAATATATGTGCCTGCTTAGTTAGTATTTTCAAGTCAATAGGTCCAAATGTCGCTTGCGTTGGCGTCCTAGAACATCACAAACAAACCACGAACGACCTCAACTCCGCTGGAGAGATGACATTGTCAAGTTTACATGTGGAACATGGATCCAGAAGGCGTAGGATAGACAAGAGTGGAGAGGCTTATAGGAGGCCTACGTTCAGGAGTGGACGGTTTCGGGCTGAGAAGAAGAAGAAGATCCAAATCTGTATTTTTTTACTTTATAATAAGTGTGTTATACGAGTATATTTATTTTGCTATAAAATAATTGAAAAAAGAACCTCTTGGTTAGTACTCACATAGAATTGACCATTGACCCCAATTTGGGTTTTAATAATCCCTAGCTTAAATAATAGCAAACTTCTTTTACCTGTTTATTGTTCTCTCTGAATAGGAATCTGCATAAAAGTGCAAAACAGTACAAAAAAAACAGTAGATGTAAACTATTTCTGTTGTTTAGTAGTAAAAGTAGAGAACATCAGTACAAAAAAACCGTAGATATAAATTATTTCTGCTATTTTAGACATGAAACCAAATGTTTTGTATCACATACTATGTTAGCAGTAGAAGTGGTTTACACTATATTCATATTATTCTTTCACATTCTTTTCTTTTGGAGAAATTCGTGCAATAGAACGAGATAACAACAATAATTCACCTACACATTTTTTTTACCTGGTATTTGGTTATTGATAGCAGCGGGAAAGAGATAAAATAAACTGCATAGTAAGTATATAAAAACTAGTGGTGCAAACAAGAAGAGTATGCAAAATATAATCCATTCAATGCAAATTTTCCGATGCGACAGTCGACTGGTTTAAAGCAAAATTATTCTACTGCTGTTTTTAAATAAAAAAAAAATAATAAAAAAAAAGAAAACACACACGATTAACATAAATTTTAATACCGAAGACCAAATGCCAACTTTTCAATACTTTATTAAACCATGATACTATAACATTACTAGCCTGATGGTCATACTCCATTACAGGTGAACTTTGTGGAATCTGAGTAATTTTTGCAAAATCGCAGTAGGTAGATATATTGGATATATTGGTACCTAGAGGTACTCCCTTCCTTCGTATACATACTTTATATAGACCATGTTGGTCTATTTTTAAGAGATATACTCGTCCTGTAAAGTGAATGCTACTCAAAGCACATCACTAAATAATAGTTAATCGGCAAATAAAACTAAATAAATTTTTTATTACTAAATATTTTTTTGCAAGACAATTTGTAATGTGACTTGGTGACTGAGCTTGCTATTCTAGCCTATTATTGTAAGGCCTTCAAGTTGTTGTTCAGTCAAAATATGACAACAGCAGACAAACAAAATATATACAAACAGAATTGTGGATAAATAAAGTTGTCTAAAAATACGAGTAAGGTAGAAGAGAAATTAGACGCATCTTCAACCAAAGGATGAAGGCGTAATTCTTACACCACAAGTTTGATAACCTTGTGGAAAGTGTTAAATTAATGTTTTTAAGTATCTAACTATACGTACTATAGGATAGGCACTATGGATATAGGCAGGTATTGCATTAACATATAGGAATATCCGAATATCTATACGTATACGTTTCATATAGGTCGGATGGTACGATAGGCATACCCATATGTTACCTATTGTAAATCCTTGACAAATGGAAAACAAAGGTTCTGGAAAATCACTCTCTATCACAGGATACCATATATAGAGGTACGCGTATATATTATTTATAGGTATGCAATGCATTCACGTTAATGTAGATGTACCTATTAGTCGAAATGAATTATGAAAGGATTACCATGAAGAACATAAATTGTCTATCTATCTATCTATACCCTCACGCCACGTCCCTTGTAGGGTAGGCAGAGAGGACAGAGCGCCAGACGGCCCTACCTTACACACACTCCTAGCTTCCGTCACATTCATGCAATTAGTCATACACGCTCTCCGATTCCTTTTACTCAAAATGCCTCCATACATAAATTGTAATGCATCCTACATCTGTCCAAGAACCACTTGGCTCGACCATGTCAACCAACTGCTCAGAAACACACGGCTTTTGAGCAAAAGGAGTAGTTTCTGAGCAAAAACTTTACCTACGTGTCTACGATCACACATTTCAAACATTTATCACCACATCGTGTTCCCTCCTGAACTAAACCTCTCAAAAAAGCTTCATTATCGAGTACGAGCGATTCTTTCGGTATAGACGTCAACCCATTTACTCATCAAAGTTTCAGCAGTAGGCCTACATACATACTCACCTCTATTTTTAGTATCACCGATATATTGGTTTTGTCACTCATTAGAAAAATGATCGATGTTTATGTATTTTGTACGGAAAATAATTAATGAATGCAAAATTTATAATGTGTGTCATTAGACGTACGATGAAGGATGAATGACGACAAGAATAAATTGACGATTGAAACATGGACCTAACTAGAGTATAGTTTCAAGTTTGACACAAGTTATACCAATATCTAAGGTATACTCGTACCTATAGTGTACCTATAGGTAGGCAAATATAAAACAACTCCTGGTAGAGCTGAGTATATAACAACTCCTGGTATATCAGTGACGAAGAGTGGATTTTAGCAGAAGGGAGGCCGGGGCTAACATTTTGGATTACGTCAGATTAGACACAATTAAATCTATAATTTTATCCAAACTCGATGGGAATCGTGTTCTTAGGTTGCTTCGCGCCTGGTACCTATCTACCTGTACGTGTCATAATTCTAATGTTGCTAACTTGAAAGACTTAAAGAAAAATCCGCGCTTAATGAAAAAAAGTAAATATTCGAAGAGGAAGATAGAGAGCCATAGTGAGGTCGGAAGAATGCAGCTTTCTAGGCTTCTGAGAATGGACCGAAGTCAGAACTGTGGGGGAGCAGTTTCGCAGGACTGTCCGGGATAGGAAAACTTTCTCCCGAGTGATCGTCAATGTCGGAGGGACCTTACAGGATATATGTGGATCAAGAGGAGGGATAGATGCTGTATGACTCGTATATCTCAGGTAACAATTTAGCTAGCGTCAGTGGCGTATATAGGGGGGGGGCCGAGGGGGCCCGGGCCCCCCCCGAAATGTTGAACAATTCTTTAAAAAACGTTATTTTAAAACATGAAAGCTACTCAAGTTCATCATTTCACCCATTATTCAAAAAAAATTCGCCTGCGGCGCTATTTTTCTTTGTATTTTCTCACACAATATTAATATCAACCTAAAAGTCGACCTTTTTCACTAAAATTCACGAAAAAAATTCGCCTGCGGCGCTACTTTTCTTTGTATTTTCTGCACACAATATTAATATCAACCTAAAAGTCGACCTTTTTCACTAAAATTCACGAAAAAAATGTGCCTTCTGCGCTATTATAATTTTTATGCTGTACGCCTACGTTCAAATTTTTGTTGCCTCCACCCCCCCCCCCCCCTAAGTCAAATATTAGTCGGCCCCCCCCCGAAATGAAATCCTATATACGCCACTGGCTAGCGTCTATATAGATTGGTTCTGGAACGGCTCTAGAACAAATCTATATAGGAGCTAAATTGTTTCTTGGAGAGTAGGTAGGTATAAATATTGTATTGCAATTTTATAAATGAGTGTATCGTACCCATTGTTTGGGATATCCAGTGTTCAGAGTATGCATGGAAGGCTCATATTTTAACATGAGTAAATAATTACATACGTAGTAAATATTAGGGAGTATTTGATATGTGTTAAACGTAATGATGAAACATTATAATACCTATGTAATATGAGAGATTTTCTATATACCTACACCAGTTTTTATGTAGAGAGGGGATGATTTCGAGGGAGGATATAAGGGGTGGGGCGTCGGGACGCTCTCTGCACGACGCCGCGCCGGGACGAATCTCTCTCCCTCTCGTTTATAATATTCAGTTGTACTTCGATAGGTGACGCTGAATAAACGCGATCTTTTACGTAAGTGAAACCTTCATTCATCATATTATGTCGATCATTACGACAATCATTCATTCATTGTGTTAAGAAACTACGTAATTGTAACGGTGACATACTTAAGTTTGAAAAGTTATTTGAATCCAAAAAATATTATCCTTATAAACTATTAAATAAGCATTAACAATATTGGTTAAAAACGGTATAAATCTTATTTGAAGTATTTGTAGAAATTGCAGGTGTAATTATACACACGGTAGCTTCATAAAACGTTTATCGATAGGTACGAGTATGTGCTAGGAAACATATAACATAGACATTATGGGAATAGTATTTTTACCCATGAATCTAAACTATCTACATTGATGGCTTACAATAATTTGGTTAAAGATAAACCATGAATTTTTGATAAAATCTACATAAGATAAATAGTCAGTGAGTCAAGTGAGTGCAATCAACAATGGAGAGAAAAACTGTTTTTTGGTTTTATGTGTAACACGATGAATTATTTGGAAATGCATTGTAGTGGGTATATGATAACTATGAAATATTTATTGTAAAAATATATCAAAGTGGGTACCAATTCAAGTCCAGAAATGTTGAAAGACAGGGAGGGGATTCAAGAAGGATCACCAGGACCTCCGGAAGGATGTGCAGGCTGCGGTGGACAGATTTTGGACAGGTAAGAAATACGTGTGTGAAAATATGTAACTGAAATACCGCGATCCCTAAAAATTTAAAACTGATTTAATAATACTTTGAGAAAAACCTAACGATTAGGTATATTAAGATTTTCAGAAAATTATACCTACCAAGAAATATTCCAGAAAAATGAAAGAAATGTGGAAGTCTGCAATCCTATAAAACTACTCTTACATTTTTATTTAGATATCCTTAGTAATAATTACTTGGTAGATAATTGTATCTCAATCAGTTCGCCAGCTCATTTAAAAGCTAGAGAGAGCCCTGCTTCTTCTATGTATCATTCGCCCTTTAGCTAAATGCTAGATAGAAGTAACAAAACAACGTGAGAAAAAATCTGCGTTACAATCTGCAGGGATTAGTAATTTTATATAGCAACATTAATTTAATACAAGAACCATTTCAGGAAAATACAGCTTGTCAAATTGTCTTAAAAATTACAGTAATTAGTGATATGATTATATAAAATGAATCGGATGTAATTGTTGTATTTCCAGGTATTACTTATTAGCAGCGGACAGGCAGTGGCACGCCAACTGCTTGAGATGCTGTGAATGTCGCCTGCCCTTAGACACGGAACTGACTTGCTTCGCGAGAGACTCCAACATATACTGCAAGGACGATTATTATAGGTACCTACCTACAATAATAATATTACATCAAATCATTATTTTTCAGTACCTAATTGGGAAGATCCGCCTGCGATTTGCGAAATAATGATGTTAGGACTGATAGGCGACAGCAATATATTATATGTAGGTCAATATAAGTTCCAGCTAACCCAAGATGTTTAAAAATGTACCTATAATAACAAATGTGGAATTACAGTGGTAGATAATGTCATTATCTTAATTTGATGAAAGATAGATAAAGTAGCTATGTTGTATTGGTGAGAATTTGCAAAAATACAACCCCGATGAATTTCTACCTACGTGTAAATATATTAAACAGTGAAGCTATGTATGATTAACAATTACGTACTGCAACAAGCGCCGTCTTATTCTACCTCAATTTTCATCACCGATGATGAAAATTGACCTTTAGGTTTAGGTAGGACAAGGACTGAAATCTCTGTACCATCAAAATAAATATAGGTATATTCGAATTAGCTGGTGTATTCTTGTTCTTGCTAATCGTTATATTTCTTCAGCAACGTGTGTTAAAACATTACTTTCTGGTTAAAAAGGAAGTGATTTTTCAATGGTGAGTAGAAATATTTTGGTAAGTTATAGGGAGTTTTGTAAATTTCCGACACAATCGCCTTAGGAAGTCTCATATGTAAATTGTGTGTGTCAAATAATAATGAGTAATCAAGGAATTAATTTGTATCCAATCGATGTTAAAATCTTAAAAAAATACAATATCTTTTGTGTGGTTCCTTATTCTGTCTCTAAGATTAATCCCCAGCATGGCTCGCTCCATGGCCCTCTGGGTGACTCTCAGCTTGTCCGCACTTTTGTTAATTTTTTGTTCACAATAGTGTGATGGTCTCAAATCCATATGTAAGCACTGGAAGAACACAATAATCAAACACTTTCCGCTTGAGGTTGATGGGTGTTTGGGCGTTTTTTAAAATATGACCAAGTCTTCCAAAAGCGATATCAGAGTACCTACTTCATTTATAGGTATTATAGACATTCCAATTAGCATGTTTTCATTTCCTTAAAAATAAACACGAAAAATCTATGTAAGACCTATTACGTTAATTCAAGTCTTGTTAAGCTGAGTAAAATAATTCCTGTTAGTACCGCCAAACATTCGCAATATTATTATAACGTATACTTGGGTACAAAAGATCGCCCTAAGCCATACATCCAATTAATTATTGTTATTCAATGTACTTACGTTATTATTTTCAACATTCTTCGGAAGCGAGAACATTTTCGATGTAGGTAATAACTTAGTGAAATAATAAAAAACAACCCAAGTATTCTAAGGTAACCGATTCCATAAAAATATTTGTTAATATGTCAATTTTACATGAAAATGTTGTTGAAATAAGATCGCTGAGGAAAATGTATGGGAGATTTTTCAGAAGCCATAATAAAAAGGTGTTAAAAACTGCGTCGGGAAAAGGAAGATTACGCCGCTAATACTAAATATATCATCTAATACCAAAAACGTGGATAAATGACAATATATTCGAGGGACTTAAGCGATTAGAAATTAGATTCTTGTAATTTTGTCGATGAAAAATAATTCCAACATTATCTGAAAACGTTAGAAGCCTGAAAACTTTAAATGCAAAGTCTGCATAATATTATTATAATTGACAACTAAAGAAAATCACAGGCAACAATTAACATTCTACTTAGTACATATTATCAGATAATGCTTCACAGATACCAATGTCCAATATGCTCGTATCAATACAAAAGATGTGTTAATATGTGGGTGGTGCGAACCAACAGATGAACTTGACATAATGTTAATAGTCACTGTGATGTACTATGAATAATGAATGTACTCACATTAAAAACATAAAGCTTTTATAGCTTGCTATCTTATATAGCTACTTCCTTACTTTATAATATAATGTGTTTTTTTTTGGTGGGGTACACTTTAAAAATGAAATTAAACCCTTTAAAATCATGGTAATGTCCATGAAATTGACTTCATTGAAAAAGAAATTGGAATTGATTTCGAGCATTTATATGCGCACGTTTTTTTCTGAGGTTCGGTTTTTACACAATTATTTCAGGAAACATTCGATCGGCGCATAATTTCACGTGACGGTTTATTAATTAGCCACCACGGCCGAGTGATCTCACTCCTATGGATTATTTTCTGTGGAGATATGTGAAGTTACTGGTCTACACAGATAAACCTGAAACATTGGATCACTTGGAAGCCAACATTTCCAGAGATATTGGCAATATACATTATACGGCCTCAGATGCTCGGAAAAGTCGTCGACAATTGCACTTCCAGATTATGTTTCCTTCAAGGCAACCGAGGCCCGAAATCATATTTAAGCATTTTAAATATAACTATTTTTATGAATATTACCATGATTTTAATATGTTTAATTTCATTTCAAAAGTTTATCTATTAAAAAAATCACCCTATTAGTAAGTTGTTACTAATTTATTTCTATACATTCTTAAGGATACGTCATGATTTTGACATTTAAAAATATTTGCTAAAGAGTTGAAAAAATACATGTTGATATAATTCATACAAAGTTCAAGCTGAGTGAAGAAATGTGTAAGCATTATAATAAACACCTATTGACTGACATATTGACACAGTTTAAAATGATTTTTTTTATTATAACCACAACCATTTGATTTTAATTATAACCACAGTAAACAGGATTAGTAAGTATGGTTATTCAATACGTCCTAATGAGGGCAAAACAAATTGTTATGTGTGAAAGATTTAGTACTGAATGAAAACAAACTCCTGTAATTCTTATCGATAAAAGAAACATATTTTCAAGGGACGCCACTATCGATGTCTGTAATTTTTTTTGTATAAGTCCAATTTGAACTAAAATGAAGCGTTTTTTGGATTAGTTCTTTGTAAATGAAATTTAGAACACACTTCAAAAAGTTACAGAATTGTACCTGTGTTTTGCTCTATTCGTCCATTGGAAATTATTTCAAAACTATACGCGAATTTCGCCAGAAAAAAATCTTTGGTAAAGGTTTCATAATATGAAATTATAATGTAACTATAGAATATTTCTAGGAAGATTGAAAATAATATAATGAAAATATGGTCTGCATCACGACCTACACGTTTCCATGTATTGCATACTGTTCCCTGGAAGGTTTCACTGTGCATATTTTGTCTTATTTTTCTTTTCATGAACTTCTTTTCTTTCGTACGCATGTGAACGACAATTGTACAGGGTGTCTGAAAGTCAGTTGAATAAAGCTCTGCATCAATATTCCTGAAATTTATGGCCCTTGGCGTCCAAGTTGGACACAGAATCATTTTTGGCTTACTTCACTGTAGTAAAATTCATTTATTCATTATTCTCTATTTTTTTATCTGGCAAACTTCCGTTCGTATTGTCTCCTCATGCATTCGCTTTGTTCGTACTATAACCACTTTCATATACAATTCTTTGAAATCACACCGGGACCTGTATTTATTTTATGCCTCGTGTGAGGCAAATTTTTAGTAATTATTGATAATTATTATAGGTATTATGTTCTTCAGCGTGGTTAATACTACAAAACATTGAGTACCTATAAAGGTATACACGAGTACCTGTATGGACAACATGTAATTATTTTTGTCGGTGTTAATTTAAATGCCTTATATTATCAATATAAAAATTACATTCATCTTTCAAATATGAAGTGCTGAGTGAATATCAATAAGTAAAAATGATAATTTTGTGTAATTGAAAAACACATTATACTTTTACTAATCTTTTAGCTAGAAGCAGAGGCCGCAAAATTGAAGCATCAAAACATATCTAACTTAACTACTGAATATAGATAAGTGTTAATATTATTAAATAAATTCAGGCTGTTTGTTTATCATATAGTAGAGAGGTGTCCTGACAAGAAGTTTGTAGGGGTTCTTGAGGAAATCCATAAGGTGAGGCCAAGGGCAATAGATTGCTTGCAGAATATTGACGCGGAGCTTTGACTCTTAGATAACTTCTCGAAGATAACTTCTACAATGGTCATGTGCATACGAAAGAAGAAGAATAAATTCAGTCGTGAAGTTTGTGGAAACTTTCATCAAGATATTAAAGGCTATTTATTACAACTATGTAACATGCACGCCTAGATTGTGTAATGCGCTTGTTTGTATGGGAAATGCGTTGCTTTTCCGAGACCCTACGCCGGATTTTGTAGGCATAATATGGCCACTCTGGCCTTATTGATATCATGATTTAGAAGAAGTGCAATAAAATCCGTTTAACAATTATTCAGTAACCTAATTCAGGTATTTAAAATATATGAACACTCTAAAAAATATGTTTTCATAAATATATTAATAATTTTTGATCAACTGACAGGTTATTTTAAAGATTAAATTAAACTTTACGATGATTTGTCAGATACGTTGGTATAATAATGATTCCCGTAATACCTACTGGACCATATTATTAAATAAAGGGTGCAGGACGGAGATGTTACCGCGGCCAATAATAATAACAAAGTATATTCCCAGAATATGTAAGTTGGTGTTATATTTTCTAAGAAAACATTACGATTTAACCAAGGGCTGGTAATTATTATTACAGCTGTTATATTCGGTTTCTAGAATCATTAATACTTACCTGATACTATTTTGAAAGAATTACCTACCGTGAAAATTTTTCTGGGAATATTATTGTGTTTTTCATCAATTAAGAATGTTTAACATTATTCAATCTATTGAATGTTTTTCTACAGTAGAGCTTAATTTGTTGTAATTATTGATATTGCCTACATTTATTAATTTACCCAAAAATATACCTAATTGAAATTATGAATACTTACGTTTTCCACGAAAACTTTAGTAAGTGTAAGTATTTAAGCGTGAAAAATATCCAAAATATTGTATCTAATTAACGTTGTTAAAAGCTTTCATTATACGAGTATGTATAAAAAACACATTAGAGGTTTGTATACAGAAGCTTCAGTTACTGCAGTGGGTACCTAATTCTTTTGAACTCGTGAAATGAACTGTTTTTTTCCGACAATTTAATTTCATTATAGAGAACTGCTTAGATTAAGTTTGCTTGCGATTACTTTGTCTTACTAACATTTTGTGATTCTCCTTCAATATGACATTATTGATAATGAAACATTTTACTTCTTCTATAATAAACAGAAGGATTTTCTTGATTATTATGAATTATTCAAAATACTACAAGAATCCTTCTGGTATATTGATCTGCTTGTATTATTTAGTGTGATGAATGGTCAGTTTCCAGTAATTTCATACTGAAGGCATTTACAAAATAAAATAAACAAACATTACATTGGATTCCAAATTAGGTTTCGTTTATGTTTTTAAACGCCTCTGAAGTTGGCGACGCAGCGTTTTGTGTTGTGTTGACTAGAATAATTTTTATGTGAATCCAAAATGTAATGTTCAAGTTTCAAATGATGCAAACCCAGGATGTTCTGCGTGAAGCGGTGTGCTCGCTGCCAGGCGGGGATCTCTGCCAACGAACTGGTGATGAGGGCGAGGGATCTTGTCTACCATCTGGCCTGCTTCACTTGCTCATCCTGTGGTGTTCCACTCACGAAGGGAGATACTTTCGGCATGAGGGAAGGATTGGTATACTGCAGACCGCATTATGAACTTATCTACAGTGAAGCATACTGTGAAGAAGAAATAGCTGCAATGTTCAGGTGGGAATCAAATTTTCACAATTCTTTCCAAGATTTTATTGTAGTTCATATATATTATTTTAATTTTCTTTTAATTTAGTACATAAAAGTTGATAAACACAGGTACCTAAAATAACAAAATATCCACCTACAACAGTAAAACTATGCAATACCCCTTACAGGGACAATTTTTGTGTAAAGGGGGTTTAACACATTTTACGTAGACTTAAATTCAACACCTAGCCCTAGTAGCAATTTAGCTCCTAGATTGGTTCTAGAGCAGTCCTAGAACCGTTCTAGAACCAATATAGAGGCTAAATTGTTTATACAGAGTTTCAGACCATTTAGTCGTTACACAATTCTTTCTAGTCCTCAACCATCGCAATGAAACGAAAGTCTCTAGAACTATGGCTATATATAACATTTATTTTATTTTATTTTATTTTACGTATAAGGGACACTGAGAGAGAGTTAACAAAACATACCTACACAATAACAAACATAAAATAAGAAACGCGTCAACCCTCCAATTAGAAGTGTCCACAACTTACATCAAAATTTTGCTATTTCGAATATCTAAGGTTGGCAGAAATATACATCAATTTTCTATTACTTTGTTATACTAAGCAAACAACTTAATTTTATTTTCAGAGCTAGTGGATCTCCTAGTCAATATTTCTCCATAGGACCTGTGCAGAAGGGACGACCGAGAAAAAGAAAAACTCAAGCAGCCTCTCCGGATTCACTACAAGTTCAAGCCATGAGAATGTCTGGCACTTCATTGGGTATGTATTGTGTTAACTTTATTTTCATTTTCCTATACAATTGCAGTTACTTCAGAGAACGAATCATTATGAAATTCAGAATCGCTTGAATCACATTCATTAAATCATTTTCAAATTAAGATTCAATTATTTTCAAAACGCGTTCGTTGAATCCTTACGATCTTGAATTCTTGAATGTTAACAAAATACCTACTTATGTTTACGGATCTTACATTTTCGGGTTGACTGTAAGATATTGCGCATGCAATAAGTCCGCCTTTTGGCACACCATCTTATTTTTGTAATTAGGTATACATATTTTGTTCTGGCCAATAAAGATTTATTTATTTTCATACAGTTTTTTCGGTATCTACGAATATAAATTATGATGAATTTCGATAAAATAATAACCGACGGTATGCACTTTTAACACACATTCGCAGTATATTCGGTCAAATAGTTATTCATTTCATGAAATTATTAGTTTTGTTAGTGTGTGTCATACAAAATGAACTGTGAACAAATCATTATATTATGCTGGTACAACACTTTACACGCATGCACTTGATAAAAATGTAATGATGTTCCTAGGTCCTCGAACGTATATCCATTGCAATGGAATAAATGGTGATAAAATAATATTTGGATGATAATAACAAAATCATTCCAACAACAGTTAGGTATGGTTATTTTTAAGAGCAAGTTTAGTTATAACTTTATACTCATCTTCTAGTAATAACAATAGCAAGACTGGATGTTCAGTAGTTAGTTATTAAAGACTAGCTGTATTTCCCGTGCTTCGCAACGGCTAAAATTGTGTACGGGTGGTGAAGTTACATCGTCTTAGAATTAAATACCTAATGGAATAAATTTTTGGCATATAGGAAGGAATATATTTGTTTTACCTAGTAAAATTATTTTTTATGTATATAGGATTCTGCTAAATTCAAATTTCACAAAAAGATAGTAAAAAAAAGAAGAAAAAAGCGTTGGGTATGGAGTGGGATCGAACTCGTACCCTCGCATCGCATAACACTCAATTTAAGTTAAGTACGCTAGCCCCTACACCACGCGAGTCAAAACAGATGACGACAGAAAGCGCCGCGGAGCAAATGTCAAAACTATTTTTTAATTATTATAGACACATTTTTAGTCATACAGAAGTATTTGTAGAGCAAAAACATTGTATAAAAATAATCCTTAGATGTATATCCTAGTTCTAGATTATGTAACGACGCAAACAAATTTAAAAACCATATTAACGGGACTACTTTAAATGGCTTCTTTCATTTTCATACTAACTTGATAGAATTCAGTATCTTGGGAAAATTGATAATTTTACCAAACCACGATACAAATCATATATTTTAATAGCCTATGTTGAAGCCGAGATTCCATTTATAAGTTTATTTAATAGATGGATGTCTAAAATCGTCTGGTATTAATGTTTACTCCGGACGCGAATCGTCATTTTTTTCAGGTTCTTTCCCGAGTCATTTATGATTCATAGATGGCGGTAGTGATGTTTTATAAAATCAGAAATGAAATAAAAAATCATTATAAATCAATGATTCCCTTTGTTGCACATATTTTTATCCAAAATATCAATACAATCTCGTGCAAAGTCAGTGGCGTATACGAATATCTACTTTTTGTATTGTACGTATATAATTAAAACAAAATTAAATTAGGTGCAATGCGAAATGTTTTTTGTAAACAGTATATATACAATTTTCAAAATAACGTTCCGATGTGATTGTGACGGCGTTTTGTCAAATACTCAACGCTGCCGAAAATCCACAATTATTAAGGAGATTTGCAACGCTCTTACAATTTTACAACATAGAGAAAAAGAATAAGAGATGATACTCTGAATCACCAGTCTCGATCTCTATAATTTAATTGTACTTTATAATCTATATTTATGCCACAATCAACTTCAGTAAAGAATACCCTTTTCTATGTACTATTTTACGCTGTTAGCTGAATGTAATTCTTTTAATTATTAACCAAAAACCAGAAATATTGTATTTTATACTTACGTTTAGTTTTTTTACTAGGTAGTACATATTACGATGAAACGTCTGTCTATGACATTTCACTGTACTCTCTATCCCTGTACGCCTCTATGGCAATAACACCAGAGTATTGGCATGGCTAGGTACGAGGTTAGTATGTTAAACTGAAAGCTGTATAGACACCTAACTGTGTAAAAGTTTAGATACTTGTCATGTAGACCAAACGTGTCAAATCGTCTAGATCAGCTACAGCTACGAGTATTGTTGTACGTTAAACAAACAATATGATCAAGTGTTCTTGTAGAATAAAGGGAATGAGTAAGTAGCTATGTACCTGCGTTATTTTCATAGAAAGGAGAGAGTGGCGCACTTCAAATTGTCAAGCATGACGGCTTACATAAAAGATCACATCTTAAGGATAGATATTTGTAAGAACTTTTTACTCTACTAAATTTTAGGTGGGCTTAACAATGACGGATTTTATGTGTGTGGCGTTTTGCTTGTTACTTTAGGCAACCTTAAATGTCTTACGAATTAAGAAAATAGTCAATAATAACAAGCTAAATCATTACCTTTTTGTGAAGTTACAAATTTTAATTACATAATATATGTTCTTATTTTAGAGGATTGTTTTTACCAATTGTCAGTATAAAAGTATTTATTCATATTTGATTTGAGTTCCCTCGCAACATACCCACCTATAATCTAACAAAGCTACTTGCTGATGGAAATTTTCCATAAACTCCATTAATGAACTCAATATGATTGAATATCTCCAGATATTCTCCATCCTGCTGATCTGAATTCTTCAATGGAGTCCTTGTCTTACGATTCCTCAGTGGCCTCTCCGGGCAGCTCATCAGGACGACACTCCCAAAGGACGAAAAGGATGAGGACAAGCTTCAAACATCATCAGCTGAGAACAATGAAGTCTTACTTTGCGATTAACCAGAATCCAGATGCTAAAGATCTCAAACAATTGGCGCAGAAGACTGGACTCTCCAAAAGAGTTTTGCAAGTAGGAGACATTCAAATTATTTTTTAACAAACTTTTTCTCGTTTAAATATTATAAGCATTTGTACACCGATACTTCAAAATGTATAGGTTTCCAAATTCGTCTACGGAAAACTCAATATTCACCAAGTAGGAACCTACCATAATAATAAATTATATCCAAACATATTATTTTGAAATAAGTTCTCCCTTTAACACCTCACAATTTTCTTGTTTTGTAATTAATGAGCATTTTCTGTCTAATACAGATTTACTCATTTATATTGTTAGGTTGGAAATATGAAACATGGAGAGTTCGACATTTGTGTTATCTATATTCTGATTCAAGTTGACGTTGCATTTTCAATTAGACAGATTCTTCATTAATTTACGTCACATAATTTAAAAACGACCAGTTCATTTTACTTTCTAGTCTAGGTACTTTGGTAATGTTTTTAATATACGTAATAATTATAACTTATTTTCAGGTATGGTTTCAAAATGCACGAGCAAAATGGAGAAGAAACATGATGCGTCAAGACTCTGGAGTCCCCAATGGACAAGGAGGACAGAATGGTTCAGTATCTGCAAGTTCCAGTACTGTCACTGGAGGATTACATCATCAACATTCCCATTTGTCTTCTACTCCATTCTCTGATATTTATTTGCAACAGGAAGATGCACAGCATGAATATTGTTAAGGTTCTTTGGCTTTCCACAAAAGTTTACTATTTTGCTAGAATAGGTACCTATATACTGATAGGTAATAGTGATATTTACACAAACTCAGTTGAAAGGCATTAGATTTAAATTCGAAAGCATGTCTTTCTAAAGACCTTGATGGCTTGATCGGGTACAGCTTAAAACTAGATAATGACTAGCAGATGCCCTCTTTACATTGTTGTCAATCTGATCTAATATACTGAAGGTCTATACGTAGGAATTCTAGTTCTTGGCAGTATTTAATTGTGTTTTCTTCTGTCCCTTCAAAGACAACAAAGCAGGTACTTTTTCCTGCAAATCCTGTGATGGTACAAGAATACAATCTGAAAATATGGGTTCTAAAAATTTGGTCCACCACTACGATAATTTTCTGTATTAGTACTTTTATTTGTACATTATGATTATTTACCCAGTTTTTCTAGCAACAATACAATAATATTAAGTTCTGCTACAAACATTTTTTTCTATTAGAATTCATACATAAATATAAGCGCCTGTATGAATTCTCTTAAATATTTTTGCAGTCCAAGTACCTAAATCTAAATTATAACCATACCTACTAACTGTAGTTTTACCAAAGATAAATTGTTCTAAAAAAATGGTTTCTGGACTCTCACCATATTATATTGACTAAGGATTCTGATTGATTTGATTAGGTACATAATGAATGTTGATAATTAGCAGTAGGTATGTTATTTTAATGTAGAAAAAATCTTATAGTCATAGAATTTAAGTTTGTACAAAATAGTGTAAGATATCTTTACTTCGTTTAGACATGGTATTTTAAAATCTGTAAGTGTTTCCCGTTAAAATTTATAAAAAAAATCTGAAGCTTATATCACCTAAGTCCTAAATGGTTCGACGTGATAAATATTTTTACTATCACATTCAATATGTTATTTTCGGGATATTTGGAAATATACAAAAAAGCAACGTTGGAAGATCAATTTACATTCATGCAACTATGTATGATAGATGATATGTTAGATGAAATGCATAGTTTTTCCATGTCGTTTCTGACATACTTAAATAGGCAGTAAGATGTAAATAAGCAGGTATTATGCTATGCTAGAAATGTACGAATAGTCAGAATTCTTGCTTTATTCAGTAAGTAACTAACTACTCTCTTTTGTAAGCACGATATTAATACAACACAGCTATCTTGAATATCGATAATTTTAATTTATGTGTAAAATATTTTATTTCATCTTTGTGATATTATCTATACAAATACTATGTATTAAATATGTATTGTATTTAGTCAACAATAAAATTATTAAGATTCACCCTCTTATTTGATTTAAAACTCTCAAAGAACCCTACAATAAATCATAACAAGACTATCATGATTTAGCAAACTATTGGGTGTGTCCAATTTTTTTGACGAATCTTGGATTTTCAAGACCTCAGAAAGTTGACGCACTTACATCGTACCTATATGAATTTAAATTATCAATTTTAAACTCTGCCTGTATATGACCTCAAGGTAATTTCTACTAGCTTAATAAATTTCGTCCTACTACAATATGTAACAGTTTTTCAGCAAGATAAGAAAAGTCCATAAAAGTTTATAAAGTGGCTGGGATTTGAAATTGTAACCCTAATATTCTCGAGTGGAACTAGATATAATACTATCTTTGATACTTGATTTCGTACCCTCCAAAGAATGTTACAACATATGATAAGAAACGAAGTGATCAAAGAGTTGAGTGAGTGTAAAAAGGATGTTGTGACTGAAATGAAAGTGAACAAGTTGAGATGGTTGGGACATGTGGAAAGAATGAACGATGAAAGGATAACAAGGAAAATTTACCTGGGTGAAAGAAGAGGTGTAAGGAAACGCGGCCGTCCAAGAACCACATGGCTGGACCATGTTGACCAAATCCTAAAGGACGGACGTCTTTTGAGTAAAAGTAATCGTAGAATGTGTATGAGGACTTGCACGAATGTGACGGAAGCCCGAAATGTGTGTAATGATAGGAAAGTCTGGCGATCCGTTCTCTCTGCTTACCTCGCAAGGGATGTGGCGTGAGGGTATAGTATACTAGATATTATAGCAAAGAATGTTTACACACAAAATAATTGAGTTAGTTTATTATTAGAGAGTTATTAGAGAGCCATCTGATTGGAACTTGTCACGTCTCTATTTTTTACGTTGTACCTAGTTGTTTTAGAAAACCTCCTAGAAAATATTTGGAGGTTCAGTTACAATCAAACGAGCATCAGGTTTTGTTTTAATTGGGCAAAATAAAAAGAAGTCGGAGAGTACAAATATTTTTTTATGGATGATGATATTACAATATTTAAAAAATATACAGTTTTTTTATTATAAACAAAAAAGTTGTGTACTTTATATAAAACATCACAAACAAAGTTCCTCTTCTCCATGTGAGATATTACAGTATGTAACATAACAAGTAGTAAATACATTTAGATTAACAAAATTTATAATTAATAGTAATTAATCACAGTAAACATTCATTTTGTATCTACCTTAAATAAAATGTACATTTCATTATTTAAAATAAAACATTCAATAATTATACTATTAAATACATTCATAGTATCTATATTTATTTCAGTTTTACAGTAGGTAACTTCTTACCTACTGCACATTTCAAAGCTCGCATACAGTATTAATTTTCTAATACCATTAAAAAAACTTATAAGTTGACCTGACATTCTTTCAATATTTAGAGGTGTTTCAGTTTTTTTTTATCGAAATAGTCTCAGACAAAAAGTCCGAGTTTTAATTAGGTATATTTTCCAACACAGCTATTCCACGTACACGTATGCACTTTTTTACAATTTTTACAATTTTTCGAAATCATCACAATTTCAACTAATTGCGTGGTTCCTGCTTAGGAAGGCGGTGTGACAATAAAAAAATATTTCATGTAATTTACACAATTAGAAAATATTCCATATAATTAGTCTATTTTTCTAGAGAACCCTCAATCCCAGGCAACAAGATAAGTATTAATTACAATAAGTTGTATATTCCCTGTAAAATTTTCAATTTGGCACATTCATCATAAATTCTTACTTATTGGTATCAGTGTAATTTATTTTAGGCATTTATTATTGGTGCATAATTCACTTATTAAGTATATTGGACATTAGTTATGGTCATTACACATACAAAAATACTTGTACTACCTACATCTTCACTGGACCCGCACACTTCATTTCAGAATATAACATTTAATTATTAGTTAACATTGTGTATAAAATTTTGGCGATCAAAATATGAGCCACATTTCTTTAATTTTTCGTTAAAGTTATTGTTAAAGGTGTAAAATTTTAACTTAGACAAGTATGGGAAATATTTATTTATCTGCACATTACTAGTATAATAAAAAAAAAAAACGTTAAATTAGAGTAGATATATATGACGTACCTACAATTAGTAAGCATATTGCGATTTCCAGTTTCAATCGTTACAATTGGTTTGCAGCAAAGCTCCATGTCTCCTTCTGCACTATCCCTGTCCTGTGCAGTTTGCGCGAGTCTAAGCCCATATTCTGCCACAGGTCGTCCAGGTATACTTTCCTCGGTCGTCCTCTATTTTTATCCCCTCCTTCATTCCTTCAATTAATTCAAATGGGAGACCTTCTCGACGCACTATGTGGCCTATCCAATATCATACACAAACTAACCTCTACTATACCTCCAAACAAATACGATAGTAAGTACATATACTAACTATTCTGTACCCCTCATAATAATTAATTTTTCAAATTGACTTGTAGCTTCAAGAATAGGTATATCTAATAACGTTGCAGTGAGTGGCAAAATGGCCTATAGCTGTAATAACAATAACTGTTTCTTTACAAAAAAATCAATTATAATATTAATTCATTAGAATATATTATTTCAAAGGGGCTTTATGAAAATATGAATACGTAATTTGTCTACGAAGATCTCTTAATCTTTTAGGAAAAATAATTATAGAACTATAAAACAATTGGATAGTGAATATAAAAAATAGCAATAATAGTCAAAATTATCTAGCTACCCTACATCGCTGCCACGATCAGATTCAATAAAAAAATATTTACAAGTCATGTAAAGTAGAAGTTCTAAATAATAAAGTATCCTATAAACCTAGAAATCTATACAATGATCATCTAATAGAATATTGAAATAATAAAGGAAGACTAGAAACTTTTAACATAGGTATTATAGGTACACGAAAAATTCAAATGCATTTAAATTTACTCATAAATCTAATCAAAAATCACAGATTAATTAATGAAATTATCTAACTAAGGTACTCGTATTTTGCCTATAAAAATTATGTAACTTTCATATTATATGCAACTATAAAAAATGTCTTCATATAATATAGTACCTTCTATGTGTGTCACTTCACGAAAAAAACAGTACCTACAACCTGTAAACATACAGGTACAAACAGAATTCGATGATATAAATGAAAGGAACAATACGTTTGTTTTCGTATTAGCGCATATTACAGAATAACAATTTTATTGTATTTTCTCTATTAACTGCGATCGTGTCACATATCCCTAGAATAGCTTTGATTGTGATTTGGAGACGAAAATAGTAGTTGGGCTTGTTGTTGGGACATTTGCATGGGTATGTATTCGTTGTTGTCATTTGGTAAGACAGGTTCCATCACAGGTCTTGGTATCATGCCTGGCATGCCTGATGTATAGACGTGTGTGGATGTTGAAGATGTCCCGGGTGAACCTTGTGAACTGTATGGTACAGGTACCTTTAGCAGACAAAAATAATTAAAAATAAATAACTATACGTTTTTTTAATTACAAAGTTGGGTAAATGAAAATAATAATTAATTTAACTCACATTTATTATTGGAGGTAAAAGTCCATATCTAGCCATGACTAATTGTTCAGAGACTCTCCTTAATTCTTCCTGTTGCTGAATAATCATTTGTTGTAATTCTTCGTGTTTTTTCTGTAACTGTAAAGTAATAAATAATGTAGGTATATTTAAAAAATATCGTTACATTAAAATACTAGAAGATTCTAAAGTCTGTATGAGCATATTATATAAACTTGCCTGTTCTTGAATTTGCGCTTGTGCTGGTGTTACTAAAATACTTATATCTGGAGATGTAGGAACTCCCGGAATTTGAGAAAACCCGATAACAGGCTGGACTGGAACGGCGACGTACTGAGAAGGATCTAAATATTGAGGAGTATGTACTGGAGCATGTATGAGTAAGTTCTGTTGTGGTGGATATGGACTAGGCGTATGCATACTATCAATTTGGTATTGATTTTGAGGATATGTGTTCACCAATAATTGACTTGGATGTTCCTTTCTACTGTATGTATCTTGAGATTGCTGAAACAGGTAAAATACAATCTTATTTTAGTACTATTACCGCCATCTATTGAATTCAAGTCATAATACTTCATGCTGTAGTAAATAAGCTATGTATAATATGAGATGCGGTTCATTTATTTAGTTCCACTTTACACATTATTTTGTCGAACTTCCGCAGGGGCGCTGTAGTCGCCTATGTGTATTTTACACGGCGGTTCAGTTCAAATCTCCGGATTAAATTGCAAACTTTTCTCTATGTCTAAATATATCTACGAATAACCGGAATAACTGAGGATTAAACATTAGGTTTTGTCCTTACCAAACTTCCGTGTGTATTAGTAGACTGTTTAGAAATAATTGACTCCGCAGACATCGATCCTGTATCAGACGTTTGTCCAGGACTCAACACTGAAGATTGTCTGTATTTCCTTTTAACATTTGTCAAATCATTTGTACTCAGATTATATCGTGACGAACTATTTGATGCTCTGCTCCAATTGCTATTATGTGAAAATGATATATTTTTCGGTAACAACGAAGGATTATCTTGATTATATATTTGAGATTCCTTTTTTTTATCCAAATTGTAATCTTCCCTTTGAGACAAAGGAGTGCATTCATTCTTGGCATTTTTATAAACATCAACGCAGCTGGAAAAATGAAATAAAATTATGAATACAAACTCCAAGATTAACGACTAGTCGTAAAATTGAGAAGCAGAAAAAATGAAGTTGAATCAATATATCTTATCTGTTACAATCATCAATGTCTTACCTTACTACCCTGTGTGTGCAAACAACGAATTCTGGTTTAGAGTTCCACTGATGGTAAGTTATATAAAAGCGCGTTTGTAACCAAATCCACTGTTGGCCCTTTGTTAAAAATCTATAATAACATGACGTGCCTTCACCTTTTTGCATTACTAAAATATAATTCATAATAATGAGGAGATAATTCGCATGAACACAACAATCGCATGTATTGTTATCATCAATACTAGGGGTAAATCACCGTATTGAAAGTTGTGAAGTCGACACATAAAATCAGTATAGGTACTTACGGGCTTCATGGCATGAAATCACATTTTCCAAGTCATCAAAATGGTAATAATCATATCCAGAGGTGCCCAATACTTCGAATGGCAAATATCCTATAATAGGTGGAGCTCTGTGGTCCAAGAAAAGAAATTTCCATTCTAAACTATGTCTAGATGTAAATTCACTATTGGAATAATCAAGTACTGGCATTTCTCTAATCAGCTGCGGAATTCGAAGCCTTCCCGTACAAACAAATATAATTCTGAAATTGAATAAAACGAATGTATAATTATGTATGCAAATATTTGTGTGTACAAATTTGTATCGATAATGAGTACAGATACGTACCTTACATCTGCACTGTTTACTCTATAAGGTCCATTTGCGTTATCCATAGGGTTTGGAGGTACACTATATCTCTCTAGAAGAAAGAAGAAATGTATGAACATGCAGTACGTTCTAAAATAGTTAGTTAATACATGTAACATTTTCATTTTACTAGAAAATTACTTACTAAAATATCCAATAAATTCTACTAGATCAAAAGACTCGTCTTCGTCACCTTCCATACAATTGCGCTTCAAGTGACACGAAAACGTAACCTGATTATCTGAAAAATAAGACCAATAAGTTAGTTCTGTGTGGACGATTAAAAAAATATGAAGAAGTCAAAATCAAAATTTCTAGTTTACATGAAATACTTTACCATTAAAGCTTTCATCTTGAAGATCATCCCATTTGTCTTCAGCATTTTGCAATATATTATAAAGTAATGATCTGTCATCAGTATAGGTGAGATTATAAAGAGATGTATTCAATATTTCATTCTGTAACAAAGTCGAAAATCTATTTACGATAAAAACATTAGGATAGATATTTCGCCATCTCTTTTTATAAACTTGCAAAGTATTATTCAAACAATTGTATTACTTATATCTATAAAAAACATTCGCTGCAAAAATATAGTTAGTATTTAGCGGTACCAGATGAAGAATAACTGAGTATTTCTAATATTGTCACAAAGTTAGTGAACTTCTGCTTAAAGTTAGTGAAGTATAGTCAGTACATATTATTTCTATGTAAATCATAGGTGTAAAAGTATTTGGTCTGTATTATTCTACAGGTGAATAATCATGTCTATAAATGAGTGCCTATAGATGTTATTTTTAGAACAGATTAAGTATTCAATTGTTGATGGGAAGACCTACATTTTACAATGATCATAGTGCATTTTAATTCGCAATGTGTTAAACATAGTATTATAATATATAGATATATATATATATATATACATATCTGTTTATCTTTGAGATATGTAGATATTTCAATGGTGATTATTTTATTATAATAAACGGTGATTTATAGACGCATGAATAATTATTATGTACGCTAAGGAGGCATACTTGTATTATTATACTATAACAATTAAAGTCACTCACTCATCAAGAAAAACTATGAAACATAGTGTAGTATTTCTTATTTTACCCTAAAATACTCGTAGACAAGTAAATGGCCTTAGTGTAATAGAACAGAATTTAATGATATTTTATTTGAATGCAGAAAAAAGGTTCTATAAAACACGCCCATGCATGGTACTATATTAACTGGTAAATTAAAATAAAAACCACTTTAATTCCAAAGTATGCTTTTTATTAGTTCATTCTTGGGTTTAATTTTATTTTATTTAGCAAAGAGAGTAAGTGGCAAAGAAGGAAACGATTATTGGATATTTTGAGGCCTACGGGTATTTACTATGAAATAAGCGAATTAAGAATGTCCTTATTAATTAATCGCAGTACCTAGTAGCTTTTGAGAATGTGTTAATCCCTCTATCAAATAATCACATCGCTTGAGAAACACTGTTATTAAAGGTTTACAATAATTATACATACATACTACTATGCATAGAAATAAAACAAACATTTTGCATCTATAAGATAAAATGTTGGTAGGTAGGTATATATTATTAGTAGGTGTATTATATTATTATAATCCAATAATACATACCTACTTACCCCCTCTTGTCCACAGCATACTCATATAAAGAGATCAGTGTAGGTATATCATGGCTATTACATAAACAAGACGTAATTATTCTAATGTATATTACGTAGTCATATCTGTGCATCACAAGTATTATGATTATGAATATTTGCTGCAGCCAAAGTCTTGCATATTGTATAACATTATGCAATATATAAGTTCTATCGACACATATTTTGTAATGTTAAATAAATAAATAAATAAATCTTTATTGAAAAGAAAACATATCTTCCAAATGGCGGGTTTATTGCCGTAGGCAATATCTGCCAACCAACCACTTGTGACATTAATTTGATATACACATTACATACAAGTGTATGAAAAATAAGAAAAATATAAATAAATATGAAAATAATAATAATATATAGAATAAAAACATAAAAATACATACATAAATAGATATGTGGATGGGATGAAGGACCAGGAAGGAACCACGGGATTGTCAGTTAGATGGATTATAGTAGTAGGTAATGATGCCTCAGTTTACTTTTGAAAGAGAGAATAGTTGGAGCTAGTCTGATAGGAAGTGGAAGGTTATTCCATAGTCTAGCCGCGTGTGTAGTGAAAGAAGAAGTGAAGAAAGATGTGTGATGTGAGGGTATGGTTAACAAACGGCGTCCACTTGAACGTAGAGATAAGCCATGAGATGCCAGGGGTGTGAAGTTGGACTTAAGGTAATCAGGTGAAGCAGGATTATTCAGAACATTGAAAAGAAGAGAGAGAATATGGAGATGACGACGCTGACAATGTTAATAATGTAAAGAAAGAAAACAAACCGGTAGATGACCCAGTAGAGAAGTTATACTCTCCGATGAGTATAAGATAGTTCCAGCTGATGAAAATACTATAATAAATCCATCTAATGCTTCTAATATGAGATGTGTGAATTCCTCGTTTGATAGAAAGGAAGGTTTCCAATTCTCTTGTATTTCGTTTACTCGGGATCTCACTGTGATCTCTGTAATAAAAAAAGATACATTATACTACACATCAATCAACTGCATTCTTTATAAGCATTTCTATTTCATAAAAAAATAAACCAAATTTATATTACGACTTTGGAACTAATTTTTTGAAGGCGGCGCTAGTTACCTACTCGTTTGCCTCATGCAGTATAATCACATGCATAACTATTGTAAGATTACTGGGTTCTCCAATTCACCCGTTTGTCCTAATCAATTACCCACCATTTTATACAGTAGAACGAAAATAATTTGATTAGGTACTTCAATAATCACAGATTTTTTACAACGTGACAGAAAATGAAAATCAAATTCTCATACATACTATATGGTACGTATCTATACAATGCAAGTAGAGATTGCAAATCGAACTCTTTAATGTTCCCACCATATATATGTGTGTAAAGTAGCTATGTATGTAGGTAGACATATGAGAGGAGTTTTGTGGCTTTCAGGGGTAGGTACCAACTTAAAAAATCGACAATGCGATTCTGGTTTTACGACTTTCATGACGATATTGGAGAAACGGGTAAAAGGCGGAGCTTTGTGATCTTCCAGTGTTTACTCGAGGAACTTTGAAGGGTGGAGTAGTAATAGTGGTTACACAAAAACATATTTAATAAGCTATAGGCAAAAGAAAAATCAACATCAATAGCAATCTACGAAATAATAAGCCATGGTTTACAGATGAGGTGAAACAGCTTGCAAGTGAGAAACGACGGAGTTATTTGACATACAGAAGTAACCCAACACCTGAAGAATATAGAAAGTAAAAGGAAGTCAGAAACAGAACAAATGCAGATATTGATAAAATTAAGAAAGACTTCTGGATAAAGTTCACTAAAGACATGGATCACGATCTGTACGGTGCACAAAGGAAGGTTTGGAAGATGCTGAAGAACCAGAAGAAACCGATAAATGAATACTCCCAAACTAATAAAATTACAGTCGAAGCATGGGAAGCATATTTTAAGGAATTGTACAAAGACGAAGAACCCTGGGAAGTTTTGAATATAGATGTGACAACACCAGAAACAATAACGGAAACAGAGATGGCATACGCTATTAAAAAATTAAAAAATAGAAAATCTCCAGGAATGGACAATATTTCCAACGAAATGATTAAATATGCAGGTGAGGACCTAACTAAGGAGATAATGAAACTGTTCAATAAAATACTGGAACATGGTGAAATCCCAATAGAAAGGTGCACTAGTATTACAGTCCCAGTATTTAAAAAAGGACAGAAGAATAATCCTGAAAATTACCGTGGAATAACCCTGCTAAGTGCAGTACTGAAATTGTTCACAAGTATAATAAAAAGGAAACTGGAACGTACAATAGTAAATAGGGAAGAACAGCAAGGTTTCAGGAGAAATAGGTCCACTACAGATGCAATATTTATCCTTAGGCAAATTAAGGAGAAGGCATTAGAATTTAACAAACCGGCATTTGCATGCTTTATCGATTTGACAAAGGCCTTCGACAGGATCCAGCTGAAAGATGTCATTGATGTATTAAGAGAAAAAGATGTCCCAGCAGCAATAATCAAAACCATTTATAATTTGAACAACAGCGGAAAGACTAAAATAAAAGTAAATGGAGATCTTACAAATGAGATACCTACTACAACCGGTATCAGATAGGGAGATAGCCTCAGTCCTTTTCTCTTCAATTTAATTATGGATAAAATAATAGAAGAAGTAACATCCTTAGGTCTGGGTTACCAAATGGGAAACAAGCTGGTTAACATGGTGTGTTATGCTGACGATGCTACAATAGTAGCGGAAAACGAGGACGATCTGCAAAGAATGCTCTACAGGTTCCACATCGCATCTAAGAAGTATAACATGACAATATCAGTCAATAAGACAAAGTGCTTGACAATATCCAAGGAGCCACTTAGATGCAAGTTGGTTGTCGATAATATACCTGTGGAGGAAGTCATGCGGTTTACTTATTTAGGTATAGAAATCTCCAGTAACAGTGACCTGTATAATGAAGTCAGAAACCAGACTAATAAAGCAACAGCCGTGGCTGGTTGCCTACGGGACACTGTATGGGGGAATAAACACATGTTAACCACCAGCAAAGTCCGAATATACAAGACATGCGTCCGTCCCATCATGACATATGGGATAGAAGTGAGAGCCGATACCAACCGGACAAAAAGTCTTCTCAGAGTAGCCGAAATGAAAACCCTACGATCCATCGCGGGCAGAACACTTCAGAAACACAATCAGAAATGAGACTATACGATCTGACTGCGATGTCGAAGATATAGTAAGGTGGGGGAGAAGTAGAAGACGCTTCTGGAGGGACCATGTCGACCGAATGGATGACACCAGATTGGCAAAGGTAGTCAAGACGGAAAACCCCACTGGTAGAAGATTACCCGGAAGGCCACCCAAGAGATGGAAGGACAGCTGGACCTCCTCATCCCATGACAGCCCGCCGTCACAAACAGGTCACCCGACCTAATACAAGAGGAAGAAGAAGAAGAAGATATTTAACAAAGCCTCCGTGAATTTTCACGGGTAGGTGTGTACTAGTAAATAATATTTTTGGTATACATATTATATTAATTGAATAAATCAATTCATAAATTGACATTATTTATAATAAGTTTTCTTTTCAATTCAATTTATATTTTAACTTGTTTTCAACGATTGATGAGGAGAGTTCCCATTTTTGACAAAAGGTTAAAACTTTTGCGTTATTTTCCCCTTTTATAAAAAAGTAACTTCTGTCCACCAATTATTTTGTTGTGTTCGTTGAATTTTGTATAAAGAAAAACAAAGCTTTGTGTATCAAACTTTACAAATTTTCTTTACGATAACGCAATTATATCGTTCCTTTATAATGTTTATTTTTAAACGTCGCATTGAAGAAACCCCTAAAGAGTCAAATACAACTGGTATAGAAAGAGAAGAAGAAAGTCACTAGCACTACATATAAAATATGAATTTCGGGGTACAGATGCCATATGACTGTAATAACTTCTCCGAAGATGACGACGCAAAAAGCAATCATGTTTCAAGGTAGTACTTTGTTCACTTCGTTGTGGACTGCTATTTGTATAGGACTCTACCTCAAAACTTTGTCACTTGAAGCTTATTCAGAAATCAATTACTTTTTGACCTTTTGCAAATCTATTAAAATGTGGACTCAGAAATTTCTATGTTTACGTAATTTTAACCTTAGCTAATTAATCGACAACATGATTTCAAAACATTATTGTTTACTTGCAGATGTTTTGGATATGTGCAATGAAATGAAAATGGATTCGCCACAAAGTTAAAGAAGCATTAATTCTTGCAACACTTTAGGAAAAGAGCTACCCATGAAGACCAGAGAAGACTAAAATGTACAAATGAAGGTAATAATCTGATGAATTTGAAGAAAATTGAAGAACTTGTACTATAGTATATTGAGATCTATTAATTCTCGATGTTTTCTTTTTCTTTTTTCTTGAAAGTTATATTAGTGAAATGTTTATTTATGTTAGTGAAGCGAACTTTATTTATTCATGTTGAAATAACTTATGGGTATAAAAAAATCTATTTAATAAAGAAATATACTTATTGAAAATTATTTCTTTAAACCTTTATCTTGATTTGAAGGGATGATTAACATTATAATACTTATGCCTAGTCAGACATCTAAACTGACGTGAAACTACGAATGTTAATGAACTTGAGTCGTACATAGTAAATATTTCTAATAACATATTGAACGAGTACAATACCTATCCAGTATCCTTACATGTTGCTATCTGAACCAAAGGCCTAAGATACTACTGCAATTAAAGGATTGCAAATATTACATTGAATAATATATGTACGTTGATAAATAGGTATAACTTGTTACCTACAAACATGAATCAAGTACAGCATTTGTATAGAGATTGTCTATAATGTATGTCCATCAGTAGATCTGAATACTTACATCGTTTTTTGCATGTAAATAATGTATTACGTAGAGGAACGATTCAGTTATGCAGTTTATTGTGTAATAAGCAAATAAATTAGTAACAAGCAAACATTATAATATTCCACTACATTATGCGACGTGTTGTCTTAATAGGTAAAGTGAACATTTGTTAAGTGTTAGTATACTAGGTATTTTCCCACTCATCTCAAACGCTGTTTTTATTATTGTAAGTAAAATTACAATAACGCTATGAAAATGTTTTTTAATATTAAATAAATATTTACAAAATTGTATCATATACTCACCTACAACGGCGATAGTAGGAAAATCTGATCGAGATTCTGTTTATTAAAATTTTTACTATGTCGTCAATATAGACATAAATTTTATAGTATCCTACATATCGTGATGATTCTTTCTATTTTAATGCAAATGTTCGAATTAAGAGTATACATACCAACATTTCATATTTTCTAAAAACGGGAGACCTTGTATCTCGACAACCGTTACTATTAAATATGCTTTGGAAAAAATAGGGTAGATGCATTAAACGATTAAACATTTAATATATCTGGGGAATAACCGAAAAGATTTTTTTATCTTGTATGCATTTCTCAAAAAAAATAAATTATAAAAACACCTCTGATCTTTTTTTCGAAAGGCGGATACTCGTTTCCCGAATGTCGTGGAGTATTTTTTTTTGTTCTGATAATATGCATTAAAATCTAGGGAATAACAGTAAAAGTTTTTTGATAGACGCAAAATTAACCCCAAAAAATGGAAAAAAAACGCTATTTTTACCATTTTATCATTCGATTGTTCACGCGATTTTGAACCTTAATGCCGTGGGAAATGACTGTGCTGTGACGTCATTCTTGGTGCCAAGCCTTTAACGATCAAATTATGTATAGATGTTATACACCCGTTTAGAAAGTTCTAGAGTAATACTGAAAAACTTCTAGTTAAAATGAAAATGCGTGGTTTGAAATCCTGTCGTATGTATATGACAAGGTTGTCAATGTCATACCCTATAGCAGGGAGTTCAAACGATTTTGTTAGGATTCACGTACGTATAAACGAGTAGAACATTTTGAAGCATCAAACAAAACTTTTCCACTTACCTTGATGGTTTTTCAGGAAAGATATTGTAGACTTGAGTACAGTCGACTTATCCATTTTCCGAGTATTGCTTGATATCATTGAACTAAGCTCGTTGACAAGCATATTAAATTGGTCCCTCCTTTTCTTTTCGCTGAGATTCCGAGATTTTCTGAAACAAATTGAAACAGGATACTATATTTAACTATTTGTAATCTTCGTCTACGATAATGATAATCTACATTCTTCTAAAACTTTACTATTTTTTTCGTACTGTGTAACAATCAATTCAACCATTTAGTGAGATTTTAGCAATAATATCGTCGGATTAATATACAGGAGACAGTGTTTTTCTTTTACATACAACTCCTACATCATCACTAAAATGAGAACAAATACGTTTTCTTTTAAAGTTTTAAGAAATACTTGGTTTATTCGTAGAACACTACTTTTAGATACTGTTCATTTGGTCTTGTTTTATGGCCCACATTATGCACAGAGGTATATTGGAATATGTATCACCTACTGAATAGTATGTATGATGTAGATTCAGTGAATAAATAAATATATTGATGGAAAAGTGATTTAATTTGTATAAATTTGAAATCTCTTCCTGATGGAGACAATAATATTATGTTAGGTCGTTACAGTTTCGGTTAGGTTAGGTTAGTTATTGAATGATAAGTGTCTGTTTTACTGTAGGAATATTTTACTCATATTGTGAACACTTTAAGCTATATATGTCATGAAAAATCAAACAGGACTAAGAACACTACTTAGTCTGAAGATTATTGAATTTAATTATCAGATATGTTATTAAAGACTTGGTCTACTAATAAAGCTTAGAAAAAAAGGATACGGTATTACCAAATGCGATAAGAACTATTAGGAAATAGCGCCACAGACAAACTTTTTTTCAAAAATGGGTGAGTTCATGAACGGTTGACTTAAATCAAGATTGTTTTTAATAATAAGGATATATTTCTGGATATAGCATGATTATATCCAATCTGGATATGTTTCTAGGTTACAGCATGATGAAGGACTAGCGAGGAACGCCGCAGGCGAAATTTTGCTATGAATGTAGATGAAATTAAATCGTTTTCAAGTCCAGTTTATTTTTCAAATTCAAATAAAATTATTTATTTATTATAATTAATAAGGCAGGCAAATTTTTTTCATGAAATAACTGTGATTCTTGTATTTTTTTCCCATGTATAAAATGGTGGGCTGGCTGAGGAATTTCAAGGGGGGGGGGGGTTGAACCCCCAAAATCATGCGATTTTGAACCTTAATGCCGTGGGAAATGACCTTGACGTCATAGTTAGGTCGGGAGCTTTAAATTGTTGGTTTCGTATACAAGTATGTACCAGCTACTCTTTACGTTATAGATGAAAAGTCAATAAATAATTATACCTACGTATTATTAGTTTTGGTACCTACGTCATTACTTTGCTCTAAGCTTGATACAGATTCATCTTGCGATTATATAACAATAAATTAAGAAAGAAAACTATATAAAACTGCTGCATCGTAATTGGTAATATATTATTAGAAGGTAGACTTTTGATGCTGATTTCGGAACTATTCTAATGCAGAAAATAAGATACCCTATACATATACGAAGTCTTAGTCCGTTTCACCTTAATAGTCTTCAATTACTATCTATAGATATATGTTCGAGTATCTTCAATTTTATCAAATTAAAAATATCTTGTAAATAAGAATGATTAATAAATGGAAACAATATTCAACAGTGAAAAGATAAAGGGTAAATAAGAATATTGTTAATTCTTTTCTATTCTATTCACTCATCACGTCTCTTCTGGGGTGAGCAGAGAGAACGGAGAGCTAGACTCCCCTGTCTCTAGGTACACACCGTCTTGCTTTCGTCACAATCAACGATTCCTTGTGCTTAAGAGACACTTTTTTTTAAACAATAGGTACTTTTACATTTTGTGAAATATGAGTGTTGTAATTTCAAGGTTTTTGACCGTCGGTACATGGTGGAAGTCCATTTTTACAATAAAAATAAAAAGACGATGTATTTAGTATGTTAATCCACATTCATGACTTTCAATAACTTAAATGTGGATTCAAAAACTAAATATACAGTGTATAGTCTTTCCATTTTTACCTGTAGTGTAGTATGTCTATAATCCTGTATCTTACATATAATAAAAATGGATGTATGTATGTGGGTATGTTTGTTCCACCATAACTCTGGAACTCTTGTAGCAATTTCGACCAAACTTGGTATACACATACCTTGCTATCTGGAAACGAATACTGTGTGGTAGAAACTTCTGGAAATTCAGAACCTTCTGAGAAATTATGCTGATGAGGGGGTCCAATGGTTATACGGGGCCATGTGTGATATTGTATGAAAGGGCATTGGAAAATAAATTCAGATCGCAAGTTTCAAGCGAACACGGCGAACTTTGTAGAACCTCCTAGAAAATTGTGGAGGTTAATCGAACATTGCAGAACCTTCTAGAACCATCTGGAGATTTACAGAAATTTATCGAACATTGTAGAATCTTCTAGAAACTTCTGAGGATGAATAGAATTCGAACCTTCTGGAAGGTGAAACGAACTTTGCAGAACCTTGAAGAAAGTTGTACAGGTTAATCGAACATTTATTTATTTATTTACATCAACGGCGTGAGCCTTTTACACAACTTATGATACAAAAACAAGTAAACAATATTCACACTAATTAAAATTGGCAATATAACAAAGTTATGAAAGAAAAAATAATAATAATAAACATTACATACTTGTACATTACATATGCACACACACATGCAGAAAAAAGTTAAACAAGATAATAAGAACAAAATTCTAGGCATAATGTTCCCTCAGCCCCGTAAAAAAAGCATTCATTCCTCGCTTCAGTGCAGGAACCTGCACATCACACACGTCAAATCTGTTGGCATGTTCGTTAGCAAGTCTCTGTATCCTAATTAATGGCGAATTGAGCCCATAGGACGTGCTAGATGACTTGCAATAAAAAGGAAGAAAATGTCTGGTATTCCTGCTGGGCACATGAAAGTTTACATTTTCCAGTAGCTCAGGACAGTCCACCCCGCAGTGAACGATCTTGCAAAGGTATAACAACATTGCTGGATGTATGTGTGTGTGTCATACTGTCGATTTACTTCACCGATCAAATTTGCCGTTACGAAGTACGGGTAACTCAGCTAGTGCATAATATTTGCTGTGTAGCAAATCTAGTTAGGTAGGTACTCTAGGTAGGTACCTGAAGTAATACAATAATGTTATCATTTTACATATATCAATCATTAGTACGACACAATATAGGTATTTATTAGTTCTAGTAATAAATAGTATGTATGGAGATTGTTGCATAAAACTGTTCTACAATATTATAGTACAACGTATCATTCATGTTCATAATATAATGGTACCTATATGCCCTTTAAAGTGTTATGCAATAGCAAATATGTAATCATTAGGAATATTATCATTTACAGCAGAGACTGCTGGCGGATTGATCACGTGATTACTTTGCGCCGCGCCGTCCATACAATAATCATCATAGAATGACACATATCAATATAGAGAAATATTCATATTATACACACGTCATAATAATGTAATATCAACATACTAACGAAAGTATTCAGTAAGGATTCCTAATGCCTAATCCCACCAACTTTTACCTAGGAAGGATAGCCCTAAGAAATTTCCATACAGAAACAGAGATAATTTATTGTATTTATTGAATAAAGGACATCAGCTTCCAGCTAGAACACAGCCTAATTCCACATGAAATGCAACATGCAGCTACTCAAGAGAGCCCTAAGAAATTTCCATACAAAAACAGAGATAATATTGTATTTATTGAATAAAGAACATCAGCTTCCAGCTAGAACACATCAGCCTAATTCCACATGAAATGCAACATGCAGCTCACCTAGTTGGGGAGATTCTGGGCGGAGATATTTGGGTACCTAACGTAGGTGAGCTGCATGTTGCATTTCATATGGAATTAGGCTGTGTTCTAGCTAGAAGCTGATGTTCTTTAATCAATAAATACAATATTACCTCTGTGCATTGTATGGAAATTTCTTAGAGCTCTCCTTCCTAGGTAAAAGTTGGTAGGATTGGGCATTAGAGTATTATAACACCAGGCTGGAAGGCACAGGAAACTTACATTTAATGAGGATATATACTTGGCTTCTCCAAGATGGAAAAAACTGCCGAATTATTGCTGATCTTACTGTTCCCCATAAAGTTGTAAATAATATGACTCGAATGGTTGTTTATTTTTCATAATGAGGACTATAATATTTTATTTTTTGTTATGCATTAGTGAAATGAAGATGTCTTCATTTTGATTCATTGTCAATCCCGATACAGGTCATAACCTAGTGGGGTTGGCAATTACCTATATACTATACTGTGTACAGATGTATATTGTATTATTTGTGTTACGTATATGTTGAGAAGAATAAATAAATAAATAAATGGTTAAAATTTTGCGCTCCAAATCAGCGTATCCGCAATATAAACACGATTTTAACGTCAATAAGCACCTATACCTAATATCTACCATTTGCATAATGAGCAGGTGAAGGGATTAGAATCTGGACATCTGCGTAGATTCTAGCAAATCTGTTCACATTTGTAATGAAGCTGAATCAGGAGAAAAAATGGATAACTGTGTATATATTTCAAGAGTACCATCTCCTATGTTTTCAAGACTCTCAACCAAATGCGTTTTTAAAGGAAGGCTCTATGCAACGGATTCAGACAATTAGGCGACAATCACATTTCTTCCGAAATTCATCAATGGACTACAGAAATCAAACAACATCCATACCGCTTTATAGATAATTCCGCAAAGGAAGTTTTTCAAGCAAGGGTTATCCCAAAACATTTCACTTTCATAAAATATTCGACAATTTTTCCATTTCATTTTTCAGGAATCTATACAAGATATGAAAGATTTATTACGGCAATGCACTAGAGGAAGATTTTTTTGTTTGTAGGGGAAATTGTTTAAAAGAAATTACCTCTCTCTCTCTCTTTCTCTCTTCAGGCAAAGTACTTGGCCTCGAGTCATGTAAAGGAAATTATTCACTTAAAAAAAACGCAGTTTTTTCTGGATTACAAGAAATGAAACGTCTGTTCAAGCATTTTACTATCCTGGCGAAGGTTCAATATATCTATCTTATTTTTTACAGAGCATATTTAGTAAAATTGTAAAGATATTCGTTATGAAAAATACTCTTTTGGCGACACTTCACCTTAACACTACTAATTGCAGTTTACAATCAGATTGCATAATTCAATGCAATGAAGTTAATATGCAACTAGTTAACTTACATACACACCACGCACTGTAACTACAGATGCTAACATAAAGTAGATAATAACTTAACTAGTACGTATAATACATTCATAATTATATCGGAAATATTAAAAATAATTCGCACGACATTGACTTAGTTTGTCATTGTATTGATAACAATAAATAAATAGTTAAGTAGGTAGAAGTATCTATATAGCTCAGTCATCCTAGGAATCGATGTATGGGGAAGTCGGCAAAATTAATAACAGATTGGACTCTATGCAGTATGATACCTTAGGTTGGGGTGTTTCAGAATATCAGGTCTCCCCCCTCCTCCCCCTGACGCGTCACCCCCGTGCCCCCCCGAATAGGTCCCCCTACGTGGTTTTCCTCACTTCATCGAAAAACAGTAACAGATGGAAGAAAACTGTAAACGACGAAAATATTCCTTAATAAATTCTCTACAAAACAGGTCCGACATATTTTTTGATAGGACTAGTAATTTACCCGCAATAGCCGGTGAAAGTCACGTAATTTTTTTGTTGAGAACAAAAAAATATTATACATACTCATATTGTTGAAAATTTATAAGTGCTACAAGAAAATGGCCAAACAATAAATTAATTGTTATAGTTTTAGCTATAAAATGAGCTACTATTTATTTTTTTATGACTCATAGTTTGTGAGTTATTACAAAAAATTACAGGGACAAAAGTCTTTAAAATGGAACTTTCATACAATTTGTATTGAAATGCTGTAATATTAAAATTTAGGTTACGCCTGTTTTTCACAAGTATGTGAAAGATAAAAATTGTAATGGGGTATGATTTGATCTTTTTAATATTTTAAGATATAATCCTTTCGACAATTTTTCCAGCCATATTTCAAAGCCATTATCCCAGTTTTACAGAAGGATTCGTCAAGATCTTTAAAGAAGAAACTTTAGTGTATGTCTGTGTAATATACGATGGCTGGTTGAACACTTCGTAGCCCTGAGAAATAAATGTACTGGCCAGTTTCAGTTTATTATTGATATAGATAATATAAACCTCATTAGGGCTTTTTACAAAATTTGAGATCGATAGGACGAATCTAGCACTCTTGACACCATTTTTTTTTCAACGTGGTTGACATTTTTGTGAATATGTAAAATTTTCAGCCGCAATCCGTGATAAAATATTATTTTATATGAGGTTATAGACCAATACGAACCATAAAAGAGATGTCGTATTCATTACTGGAGTCTGTTCCATCATATGCCATGGTTAGAAAGTAAATGGCAGAATTTGAATGAGCACAGCATGTTGTCAAAGACAATCCTCGAAGTGGAAGGGATAAAATGCAGTAGTTCCGGAAAACGTCGATAAAACCATAGATTAATTTTTCAAAGTTCGCTGAATTATTGCTTAGGTGATAGCAGAGATTCCATTGATCTGATTTAAATCAGAAATGTTCATCTTAACTTCAGAACAGGACTTGTAGAAACCCTCGAATCGCCGGGTGCCATTGCTTTTGACCCATCCTAACCTTGAAGAATCCTTCTGGAAAACTGGGATAATGGCTTTGAAACATGACTGGCAAAAGTGCATTCAACTTCGAAAGGATTGTATCTTAAAATACCAAAAAGACCCAATCGTACTCCAATACATTTTTTATCTTTCACATACTTGTGAAAAACAGGCGTAACCTAAATTTTAATATCACAGCATTTCAATACAAATTGTATGAAAAGCTCCATTTTAAAGACTTTTGTCCCTGTATTTTTTTGTAATAACTCACAAACTATGAGTCGTACAAAAATAAATAATAGCTCATTTTATAGCTAAAACTATAACAATTAATTCATTCTTTGGCCATTTTCTTGTAGCACTTATGAATTTTCAACAATATGAGTATGTATAATATTTTTTTGTTCTCATCAAAAAATTACGTGACTTTCACCGGCTATTGCGGGTAAATTACTAGTCCTATCAAAAAATATGTCGGACCTATTTTGTAGAGAATTTATTAAGGACTATTTTCGTCGTTGACAGTTTTCTTCTATCTCTTACTGTTTTTCGATAAAGTGAGGAAAACCACGTAGGGGGACCTATTCGGGGGGCAGGGGGGTGACGCGTCAGGGGGAGGAGGGGGGAGACCTGATATTCTGAAACACCCCAACCTAAGGTATCATACTGCATAGAGTCCAATCTGTTATTAATTTTGCCAACTTAGGAGTGCAATTTCACTGAGCTAATATCACTAAATGCATGTTTCATTGTTTCATAAATATAGATACAATTTTCTTATTGTAAAGAATCTGCATACAAATTGAAAAAGCGAAGAGAAAGATTTTTCTTCTTATAAGAAAGGAGAATGCTCAAAAATAACCCAGGCCCGGCGCAAACAAAATGTAACTCAAATGATAGGTAATAATTAGTAATTAAATACTGCATAGGGGGCATCATCGAAATCAATGGCTTAAGGGGTGAAATACCTATTCGAAGTTTTACAGGGGTCACACGAATATATAGGAAAATGAGCATTAAACAGTTACAATTGCAATTCAAAGGTATAAAATATGATAAATATAAGGTAGCCCGTCTTCTTCTACTTCATCATGATCAGCCTTGGTCCCTCACTGCTATATGGAAATAAGAAATAATATTGTTTGAAAGCTCTTTCAACCTACCATTCCATTCCATTATGCAATCTCTGTGTCTCGTGAATTTCAAATAAGTAGGTATTTCACGCATTTAGCCATTGATTTCGATGATGCCACTCATGTAGTATTTAATAAAACATTTTTACCTATCATTTGAATAACGTTGCGTTTGCGCCGGACATATTTATTTTTTACATAATTCATGAGCATTGTCCTTTGAGCCTAGATATTCGGCAGTGGAGGGACCAAGGCTGATGAAGAAGAAGAAAAATCAGATGGGCTACCTTACACTCATCATATTATATACTTTTGAATCGCAATTTTAACTGTTTAATGCTCCTTTTCTTATATATTCGTGTGATCCCTGTAAAACTTTGAATAGGTATTTCACCCCTTAAGCCATTGATTTCGATGATGCCCCCTATGCAGTATTTAATTACTAATTATTACCTATCATTTGAGTTACATTTCGTTTGCGCCGGACCTGGGTTTTTTTCCCATACAAAATGAGCATTCTCCTTTGCGAAATGGTAGATTAATTGTATTTTCTTTATTATTTTTTATGGATTAAAATGGCAGTGGGCTGGGCATATGGCTCGACAAGAGGATACTAGGTGGGCACCCAGAATCCTACAGTGGAGGCCCTGGAACAAAAGGAGAAGCGTCGGAAGACCTCCCAAAAGGTGGTCTGATGACCTAGTCCAACAAGCCGGAAGAACCTGGATGCGGAGGGGGAGAAACAGAGATGAGTGGAAGTAAATGGAAGAGGCCTACGTCCAGCAGTGGAGGGAGGAAGGCTGAGGAAGAAGAAGATGGATTAATAGTACTTCCAAGATATTAATTAATTAATTCGAACACCGTGAAAGTACTTATTTTTCACTTTTTGAAAATACTCAGTCTTGGTTCAAATAATCTTGGCTTGTGTACGCAAACCCAAATACCTTCCACTTGTGTCTTAAAGTGCAGAATACACAGAAATTCACAACCGGCATAAGAAATAAGTCAAAACCATGCCATCGTATTTAAAAAAATCTCAACTTATAAATACAGGTATGTTTTCAATTATGTATATAGCTTTCAGAAAAGCTTCTGAAGCCGAGGGATAGATAAAAGATCTAGCAGATAGATCTTGAACTATCTGGTAAAGGTCTGATGACAAAAGTCTTTGAGAAGAGACTGTGTTTAAAAACCAAAGTTTCTGGAAACTACAAGATGACACATGGATGACACCAGAGATAAGTGAATCAAAATGGTAGAATCGAAATCTTTCTGAAAACTTGCACACAACCCAGCTGAAAGATTACTCAAATATAGGTCACACAAAATTAAGAGTTGAACCCTAATTAACCTCCGGGGGATCTGATTTTGGGGATCGACAAGGCGATATCTGTCGCCGCATATCGGAGTGGTAGGGTATGACCCAAAGTAGTATTAAAGTATAAGTATTAGGAGTAAAGAGAAGAACAAATTCTAATTTTCAATCCTTATTATTCTACAGTATGGAATAGCTGGCAACAGGTGTGAGGATGTGGGGTGGGTGACCCACTGGGTTAGCTTATTACATAAATCACGACTTTATATATTGTAAACTTTACTTTATTTATTGTAAACGTTATTGCTGTAATACTAGTAATTAAGTTTTCTCTCCCCAATGTTACGAAAAGAAAAACGAGGTACTATATATCACGTTTTTCCACACCGTATTTCATACGTAGGTAGTGGTAACCAAAATATGATTTATTTATATCGTTTCAATGTGTGTATTGGGCACAGAAGAAATGGAACACTATCGAATTCATCCCGGAAAACCAACAATATCCTATGCGTCTATTTGCATATTATAATAATGTAGGTAGTAAGTAATTAAAACTGCAGTTGGGAATAATCTGAGATTTGAGATCTAATTAAATTGAAAGAGAGTAATGGTAAAAAGTTTTTCGCTAATTATTATTGTACCTAATTGTTTAGACAATACATATCGACACGTTGACCAAAGAAAATTTTGTGTCTAAAAGACATAACCTTAAAAACTTCTGGAATAGATAACAAGACGAAACATAGTATATCTGTAGTATTCTATTTTATTGTTATAGAAGAAATATTAAGTATAAAATAATATAAATACCTTTTTGTATCATCTTTATCGTCTCCATCATCCTCCATGATAGAAGATATTACACTAATTGTGATAATTAACTCAACTAAATTATATTACACTAATAATGTCAGTGGTTTTTTAGAATTAAAGTTTCACAATTCTCATCGAATAGGTAATTAATTATGTCAAATACCTGTTGAAACTTTACAAAATTAAACGTCTTATTGACATAAAATTGCATGGCTAATTTAATAGAATTATTGTTGTGTCGGAGTGGTTGAAAATGCGACGTCGCTCAGGTATCATCACCACTTCAATAGGCTGTCCTCAAGTTATTGATTAATATCATTCCAGTACACAAAACAATATACATGGTCATTATTACGAGCGCCACTCAACTATACTACCTATTACTATTTTATCCTTCCCATACGAAATTTACATACAAAAATATGACAGCTCCATACATATTATCTCGTTATAATCTATGCACGAAAATATTCTCAGATAATACCAGATACAATTAATTAAAATTTATAACAGATTTCATATTATTTTCGTTGCTATTAAATTAAAAACCATTATTAAATTATGCTATTAGTATTAATTTTAATTATTGTCGATGTTATGTGCCTACTTTATGAAGTACCACTTTTTATTTATCTGTATTTAATTTATTTATGATTGTTATAATACAAAATAATTATGTTATTATTATTTCCACACACATGCAATTTGTTTATCACCAAGGTGAACATGGAAAACTCGATAATTTTTCATTTTATAACACAATTATTGAATGTTTAAAATATAATTTAAAATGTAAATATTGCATAGATTGTAATTTATTTCACTGGTTGTGTGTAACAGTATTTATTATTTTGTAAACGTTTTGCACTGTTTTTATATTTTATCGCGTTGTTTCATTCAAGTTGTGGGTAATATAAAATAATAAATGCGACAAGAGTAATCGGGCGACACTGAGAAATAAAGTGATGCAGTATTGTTAGTTAGTAGGTAATGTAGGTATAATATTGTAACGTCGGATTGATATTATTCTATGTACATATTTCGCTCATGCGCTATCGTAGGTAATAGAAATATTATAGTACGTATCAACAGTCTACGTAATCGATATAGCTGTAGCTCTACCTACAGGGTTTCTCAAAAGTCCTTTAGATCAGAAATATTTATTTTGTCAATATTAATAATACGGCAAATAAGGAGTGGGTCCGTAGATTAGATCAAGATGTACATTACCAATTAGTCTACTTTCAATATTGTGTGATTGTTGGCTTTTAATTAAAATGTAGACTTTTTCAGACGAATCCCCAGATTAAATAACTTATTGAGGGAACTGTAATTAAGAAAAGCCTATTTGTGGATCATGTAGGTGCGGCCAAGATATCTAGACTAAACGTCCTATACAGATTTGCAGAGTCCAAATATTTAGACAAGTTTCACCATAGTTTTCCTCGTGAGAACACAGAGAGGTTTATTTGCGATGCACTTTATTACTTTTTCCTACATCCCTGCTTGATGAAAGAGGGTCTTCCTGGTTGGCAGAAATCTTGATGCAAAAATTGACATCTCTTCCTCCATTTAACGAACTCAAAAACTTACCGATATATTTGTAAATTCACAACAACTATTAGGAAATCTCGAAAGACTTGCGTTTATAAGAGGAGATCCCCTTGACAGTAGAAAACCCTTTCGGATTCGGACCACCGCCGACCGTCTTCATAATCAAAATTCAGAATCTTTAAATTATCAAATCAGGAGTGAGGAAATAAGGGTGTGAAGAGGTGTGATAAAAATGGTAGTGAGTAGATTAACGTGGTTTGGATTCGCTGAGAGAATTATTGAGGAAAGCACAGTGGCGGATCCAGGATCTAATTTTGGGGGGGCTGAATGTCGTTACATGGTAAAAAGTACTGTCACTCAACGTTTTGGGGGGGACTAAGTGGCTGAAACCCCTAGATTTGTTGTATATAAAGTACTGTCACTCATGGTTTTGGAGGGGGCTTCAGCCCCCTAGCCCCCCCCCTGGATCCGCAGTGGGAAAGCATAACAAGAAGAACTTATATTAATGAAAAAGGAAGCATTAAAAACGTGGCCATTCAAGGATAACCCAACTCGAACAGATTCTCAAGGAGTAAAAAAACTGACCAGCACATTTGATATTTTGAAGAAACGCATGAACTTGAAGGATGTAACGATAATATGTAAGTTCAGATAGGGTAGTGTGGCGTTAAGAGATTCCATATTTTTTCTGGTATATTTTTATGTAGGTAAAAAATCACTGGGCTTGTGTAGTTACTACTTACACGAACCCAAATGCTTTCCTGCACACTTCACAATAAACTAAAACTCGTGTCGCGAAGTGCAGAATACATCGTCAGCGCCGAGATTCGAACCCGACAACTCCAGGCTAAAAGTCCACGCTTCAACCTACTACACAATCATGTATTTTTTTCCGAAATATGTATTTATTTTTATTTTTATCAATAATGCTTTATTTTGTGTATCTAAATTAATATTACGTAGGTAGAAAGCAATCCTTGCGGATAATTTGAGAGTACGCCTCAAAGGATTCTGTGACATTCAAGTGATAGGCTTACCCTTCACACTGCGGGACAGATATCTCTTTCATAATGTAGTGGGTGGATTGGAAAATATTAAATTTAAAGTAACCGCTGTGTAAAGTGGGTATAGACAGACCGCAGACAAGTACCATAGCTGTATAGAACAAGGGTGTTATAGGCAGCTGACAACTTGTAGGAATATTACAAATATATCGTTTTAAAAAAAAAAAACAGGATTTATTACTTCACATCCTAGAACTATTGCAATGGAACCTTCCACGAAGAACGGCCAGAATCAAAATTTGTAAAAAGATGTGAGTTGTACTCGTGAAGCACTTTACCAAAATACCAAACACGACGGTATGCGATGACTGGATCTTCTCGATCGCTCGGTGTCTCCCGAGGCTTGACCTAGAAAAAATCTTACTTTAGATCTGGATTTCTTAAAAAAAAAAAACAATTAAACTCCATAGCGAAGTTAAATAAAATCTTATAATTAAAAGCGAATAAATTTGTGGTGGCTAAATTATCATACGAAAATGATTTGTGGCCCTTGTTTCTAAATAAACACCTCCCACATGAGCTTTCAGTAGTTTAAGGAGAACGTTATCCAAAATATGCAAGTCATATTATTGCATGTTCAGATTTTAAGACAATATTTTGAATTATATACCTGAATAGGTATTAAATAAATATTAATTAGGTTCTTCTTCTTCTTCTTCTTCCTCAGCCTTCCTCCCTCCACTGCTGGACGTAGGCCTCTTCCATTTTCTTCCACTCATCTCTGTTTCTCCCCCTCCGCATCCAGGTTCCTCCGGTAAGACAGATGCTCGGCGTGAGCCTTCGAGATAAAATTAGAAACGAGGAAATAAGACGCCGAACTAAAGTTACCGATATTATGGACCGCATTGCAAAATTAAAATGGCAGTGGGCTGGGCATATGGCTCGACAAGAGGATACTAGGTGGGCACCCAGAATCCTACAGTGGAGGCCCTGGAACAAAAGGAGAAGCGTCGGAAGACCTCCCAAAAGGTGGTCTGATGACCTAGTCCAACAAGCCGGAGGAATTAGGTTAAAATTGAAAAAATACTACCTACTTATGCAAATGTATCAAAGTAACTAATAAAGTATATAGCTAGAGTAGTTACTTCTGAGTACTGTTACCATAAATGTCCGCCCATCGCCTATTAGATCCCTTAATTATGACCATTGAAAAACTTAGTACTGTGGGCTTTTTTAAAATACTTATTCAGAATTTTGCCTATAACTAAAAAGGAGTGATCCCTGACTGAGTGATAGGCGCTTAACTTCACAAGAGAATGACAACACTAAGTAACTTCTTGAACCAGAGGCACTGAATTCTTGGTCTTAAATATTTTGTGGTATTCATTCTCATTTTCAAAAACCGTCATTACATAAAGCCGCGAAATCGTGGAGTCTTGTGTTCCTAAGGTATACATATTGAGTGCATGATTGGCACAGTTGGTTGAGGCGGCAGAGATCAAGTGGGAGGTGCCAGGTTCAAACCCCGGCGCTGGTGATGTATTCCACACTTTGCGATACGGGCTTTTAGCCTAGTGCAATAGTGCAAGGTGTGCAGGGCAGTTTGTGTATGAAAGCCTAGATTCTTTAAAAAAATGTTGAAGGGTAAGTGGTTTCAATAAATAGAATAAGACTTTTGTCATATTAAAAAGATATTTAATGAATTAAGGTAGGTACACATAATATGAGTAAATAAATTTTAATGAATAGGTATTCATTTTCTTCAAAGGATACAATAAAATATTGATTTTACTAAAAACATTACAAGAATATATCACATTTTCACATTCACTGCGCTGTTAAATAATGATATTAAATAATAAAATAAATAGTAACATAAAACTAGATCTCATTACACATTAAAATACATAATAATAATTATTAATAAAAATAATGTGATGAAGGATGTATATAATAATAGGTATAATAATGTGAGTTAATATATTAAATATATTAAATATATATTTTAGTATTAAATTGTGGGTAAAAAAGTACAAAAGAAATCTTCAATGGAAGAAGTAAAGTTCTTTCTTTTAAATTTTATAACTATACCATATAATATTAAATTTATTTAAGAATAAAGTTTTTATATATATATGTACGAGTAATAATAAAGTAATATAATATATTAGGATAGTATATACTCGTAATAATAGTAGGAAATTTTTTAATAAATATTTTATAATAATACTTTGAAAGGTTAAATATTTGAAAGTCAAATAAGTGAGACAAATATAGAATCAATTGGTTATTATTTCATCGAAAATAGAAGAAAGGGTTTAATAAAATGTATTTAATTGAAAAATTATATATTATTGTGATGTAAATAATGTAACATCCCTATAGACAAGTCCAACTAAAATTCAAAACCTTTGAATAGATTTATTTCATAAAATTAATGGAATTGTACTTGTTACCCTCTGGAACAACCATGAAAACTTATGGAGGGACAGTTGGCAGTCAATTTTCGAGAACAGAGCGCATAAGAAATTGACAATAGACTACTACAAAGAGTGAGAAAAAGAAATTGAGAGAGAACTGAATTTTTCAATGTAGATTTAAAATATAATTAGTTGAATCGTATCTACAGGGAATGTCAAATAGTATTTTATGTTTAAATGTTTATTAATATTTTCATAATAATAATAATTTAGAATAATGTAATTTTGATAATATAAATTGTAATTGGCAATATGCAATAGGTATATTATAAACAGAAATATAGAAAGGGATTAATAAAAATTTAATAATATGATAGGTAAGTATATTTATGTAAGTTATATTTTAATTTATTATTATTTAGTTATAAGTATAGAATATATTTCAGTTTATTTATCTAACATTCAACGTAGGTATTAGTAAAAGAGATACATTTAATTGGCATCAATATTATTATACAATATAAAGTAGAATATCTGCGACTTTAGTATGTAGATAAATAAATATAATATGTACTACGATTTCTTTTAAAATGTAGGAATAATTAGGTACTGAATAATTTTGAGGTGGTCGGTAGCCTGGTTGGTAACGCGCCCGACTGTTAATCCAGTGGGCGCGGGTTCAATCCCCGACTTACTCCACTTCACAACACAAGCTTTTAAGCTTTCTGTGAAGTGTACAAAGATGTGTTTGGGTTTATTTCGATAAACCCAGATTCATTTAAAAAAAAATAATAATAATAAAAAAAAAAAATTAAAAAAAAATACTCATTGTACAATAGTAAATGTACCCTCTGATTAAAAACAAACTTCTTTCGGTTCTGTTTTCAGCAATTTAATTCATAATAAATTTTACCGTACACGATGAATACAATGTTGTATCCTTTACTGCAGAAGTAATGTAATTGAACTAGACAATTTAATCAACATTCTTGTTATTAATTTTCAATAGGTATCTTACGTTGTTCATAGAAACGCAAGCGGACTTTCCTTGAACTGAGTGTCAAAAAGTATTTCTGATGACGTTATAAATCTGTGATGAGCGGATGACGATCAAGTTAGTTTATAAAAAAGTACCTCTTATAGTTTTCTGAATCTGTGTAATACTGAAGTATGTACGTTCAAATAAAATACATATTATCTAATAAATTGCTGCCCAGCAGTACTTCTTATCATACCTACGCGTTTTATAAAACATTGCGTTTTCACAATCAATCAAACTACATTTTCATAACAAGTATATCGCAATGATTAAGGATTGTCAACATAGAATATACAATACATATTTCTAACCATAAAGTAATATCTCATGTACACATATAATATTGATATTCCTCACATTTATTCTCAGGAGATGTATACGTATTCCATATACATTTCATTACAACACCATCTTTCTACATTTTAAATAATAAATAATTAATATATTATTCTAGCAATGTTACTACATTATAAAAAATAGATCATTCAGGAATAAAATGTTAACTTCATATATAAGAGGTGAATCATTATTATTCAAGCAGGTATAGCAAACTGTGTGTAAAATCATTAGCAGTTCCCTGTACGGCATTCACCTGTATTCATGTTGTACTTATTTTTTTACATTCCATAGTAAGTCCTATCATCAAAAAATATACCGGATATTTTATTTATATATGTAGCTACTTCGTTAAAATGTTAATAAATAATGGTTTAATGTACATCCAATTTAAAGAGCGGAAATACTGGTCCGGAAAAGTCCGGGCTTGGCATATAAACTTAAAAGACTTATTAAGTAAACGAAAAAAAGTACATGGAACAATATATGAAAACAAACTAATATTGCACATTTTTTTTAAATAATTAAAACACATAATGATTAAAACCTTTGGTAAATTATATTAACTTCCATTAGTAGTTCCTTGTACATATTTACAATGTTCTCTTATCCGACAAACTTACAGGTCTTTACTATAAAAACATTACAATAAATAGTTAGAAAGTTTAGCTACAAGCCGTCGCCGATTTTCATCATAAAAGTTATGTTTCCATTGAAATTCAATCTACTTTAAAATTTACTTCTGTAAAATTATCTATCTACTCTATGCATTTATATATTTTTAATAACACTTTCTAGAAATTTCCAGTAACATTATTTAAAAACAATCTTGATATGAGTTTTGATAAACATTCTTGTACATTGTTTTGACAGAAGACTCTGCAATATATTCCTCATTAATTAGTACTGCAGCAACGCTTACATACTATGCATTAATACAAATGAATGATTGTATACTTAACACATCAAGTTTAGTTTAATACACTCGCCATTTGTTTAACAATACATATCCCACTTTTTGTGATTGACACAGATTCGATGGAACACATTAAAATTCTGCTGCCGACAATTAAGAAATTTACATCCCTTAGTAGCTGCAAGTGAAATCGATTCATGTCGTACAACTAGTAAGATGCCCATACAGTATACACTGTATACAGGCAGCTTATTAAAGTATAGTTGGAAGACATTACTTACGTATAATGTCCACTGGCTCTACAACCATATATCTGTACATAAAAGAGATTTTTAAATTAAATTTATAATTCAATAGTGTTTTAGAAGACAGTTATCATTTTATTCACAGTATATAGACAATATAACCTAATGCAGGTATTTTTTAATATAATATTATGGAATGCAACCCAGTAGTATAAAAATAATGGTCAATAATACTATTTTTAGAATTTTCTACTGAAGCTACATACTTAAATACAATATTATAATAATACATTATCAATTTGTTTTCTGAATGTTAAGATGAAACGTAATTAGTAATTGTTATATAAAACTGATACTTTACTGTATAAAAATATGTATGCATGTGTAACGCATTTATCATATCAACTGCTTACTAATGTTTCTGTGTATTTGGTTTGAGGATTGAGAAAAAGAAAACAATACCATACTCTGTTTTTATACTTCTAAACAAAAATAAATGCAATAGTTCTCATCTACTCCTGGATATAAATAATTCTTACGTGTAGAACATCTTAACAAATATTTATCATTATTTCCTCTACAAAGTCAAGTAAATCGTTTACAGTCTTATTAAAGTTTTATGTAGGTAAAATAAAAACAATGATAATATTATTACAATTCTTTGTTTTATATTAAAATAACTTAATATATCTAAAATAAATAATAAAATGTATTAAAATATTCCATTTGATAATACATTAGATAATAATATTATTAAATTAATTAGTTATAATTGTGCTTTTACTCTATGTACCATCTTCAATACTATTGCTCCATCACATGTCCAGGATTTATAATTCAATATGAAATGGGTAATGTGTAATCTGTATCTGGCAACTTTGATATAATTTTAAGTTTAAGCTTTACAAATAATAACATGATAGCAAATGAAACAATTTTTAAACAAATTGTATATAACGTGTGATTCGGTAACACTTTTACATACATCAAGAAAATTTGAATAAATATTCGTCAAATGTGTGAATATTCACACAATGAATTCAACTCACTCTCAAATTTTTAACAGTGCAAAACAAAAATGTACAATATATTTCACTTGAACAAGTAAATTGATTGTCAGCGTAACATAAGGATAAATCTTAAACACTACAACATCAATTTAACATTACTCAAAACTGACAACACATTAACAAAGGCATCAGATTTTTTCACATAACATTTTTTGCAATATCAGATATCGACACAACATGAAGAATTAAAGCAAGTTTTGAGGAATAAATTTAACTCTAGTAATAATAGGTATTTGCGAATTCAATTTAATAAAATTTAAGAGCAATCTTAAGTTCTTACTGAATTATGTATTGCTAATAATTACTCATAGGATTATTATGGCATAAGACATTGGAAATATTCTTAAAATTTTAAATGGAATAATTTTAGTAAAAGGAATGAGTTTTTTTGCAACGTATTGTGCAACAATTTGTTTTAATCATAAATAATCTCAAATATTTGTGGTATTGTATTATTCTAATTTCATGAAATAACTATTTTCTCTCTGTATTCATAATGTAGTGTGGTCTATCTCTGTACTACTTTTATATTTATTTTGACTGCATTGTTTAGTTTTTATGTTCATACAAAATACCTAATCCATTTGGCTTATTATTAATACCTCAATATTACTGAAGACATTTTGTTTGACTTCCTTCTTATGAATTAAATTCTACAGACATCTACAGATTTTTCTACAGTTTCTAAACCCTCTAAAGAATATCACATTGATTGTTCCCCAAGTTGGCTAGTACTTGATGGTTGGTTGTCGTGAATCCAAGGACTACTAAAGTAGTCTGTTGGCTGTTCATGTAATGTTATTGAACTGTCTTTCATGAATGTTTGTTTTTTTAAAAAATAAATATAATCTAAAGTTCTGTCTATGGCACGAAGTCGTTTCTCGAGATCTGGTGTGGCAAGGATCATTACCTGGAAAATTATAAATTATTTTAATCATATTAATGGAACAGAAAATTTTAACTGAGAAGTAACTTTTTTGAGCAAATTGATATAAGGACATAATACGCACCATTAATTGTGTAGTAAGAGGAAGCAGTGCCAAAACCCACCACATCCATGCTGGACCATCATGTTTGACCTTCCAGTGTTCTTCTACAGCAGGCATTGGTCCAAATGTTCTTAAAATTTCATTTTTTATATTCTCTTCTGTATCTCTGAACCACAAGCACGCTTTCCTATTCACTTTGTTATGTAATTCAATGACGTTTGTTTCCCTTTCCGGTTGAATAGGATTATCTAGAATAATTTCTATTTGTGCAATATCATACCCATCTCTTTCTCCTCTGGCTAGTACTCTAAACCTTCGCACGCCAACTGTTGATAAAATAGAACATCCGTTGCCAAGTAGGACACAGTCTTTTATTTCCAAGATTGTGCCAAATTCTGCATATCTGTTCGGTCCAGTTACTTTTTTATCAATACAAGCTGATATTCCAAACTGCCTTGTACCTGATTCTAGGCATCTCCGTATCATCAACCTATATCTAGGTTCAAACACATGCAATGGACATGGAACAGATGGAAAAGCTGTGGTGCAGACAAATATTGGAATATATGGATCAGCTGCTGTGTTCCCAATTATTTCTTGTGTATGAATAATCTTCCTTGCAATGTACTCTGTGGGTATGAGGATTTTCATGGCTTCATCAATAAACGTGGTGATATTTCTTGAATTATTAGATAAGTACTCTGTTAATGATGTCATGCATAAAGGACAAGAAGGACTGTAATCTAGACATCGTTCAAGACACTGCCAACAATACGTATGACCACATGGTGTTGTCACAGGTTTCCATAATGATCTACAGCACAGAACACACTCAAAATCTGATTGGTCAACTAATATGGATTCTACTTGTAACTCTGTTGAAGAATGTGGCATTTCTGTAACAAATTAGGTTATTGGTCATTAATTTTTACTTCAAATGAGTAATGATTTTTGAAACTAAAAAATAATAAACTTGTCCCTACTTAGATGATTAATGTCAAGATTTTGTGTCTACTTACCAGAATATTTTTGTACTTCTCTGAAGATTTTATCGACTAATTGGTTCATATTGGCAGACTCTGGGGAAATACAATTGTTGGTGTCATAGTTTTCTGAAAATTCTTGTGATACATTGCTTTTCTTCTTTTTATTCTTTAACAGCGATCTACATTCTGACAATTTATTCTTATAATAAGCTAACGACGTTCTTCCTTTGTTGTTTCTAGGGAGGTTGAAAGGTGTTCTTCGACATTCTTTCATGTCCTCGACAGCAAATATCATCTGCAAACACTAAAATAAAAAAGTAGTGGTAAATAAATACGCAGAAAATTATAAAACAGTTAAATCTACAATATTACATACAAATCGGACATAGAGTTTTAATTAAATGAAATCGTGTTCAATATGTGACTACATTATAATGTATTGTACTTAATTAATAATACTTGACATTGATGTACAGACACACAAAGCTAATGAAATAGATTACGTGTGAAGCTCAATGCAATTTGATTAATCCCAATATAACAATCGCACTTTCTAATATGTCTTGTAAGAAATTGTAGCTGAAAATCTGTTTTCGAGTGCTTAACATAAAAAAGTACTGAAATCGAGAAACATATGTATCTCCTACATCACATCAACATTATTTATACTTTTACAAATTTATTCGTCGTTCACTTCTATATTATATAATATTATACAGATGATGACGATCTCTCAAAAGTTTTTATGTAACATGTAGCATATAATATATCTTACCGAATTCACATGTTTCATAATGGCCTGTGCATTGTGACCGAGGCAAGCAGCTACAAAGAAGCAGACAAGAGACTCTTCGTGTTGATCGATATTTGACAGAATTACTCCTTTCACAAAATGGCCCTGAAAATGATTAATAAAATATAATAAAAGTAATTAAGAATAATTTATAATATCAAAACAAATAATCTGGGACAGAGCGATGCCATTAAATGAATTCCAACTCTTTATTGTTTGAATTATATTGGCAGCGAAATGTCTTTGTAATAAATAAATTAATGTCCAAATTTAATTACGCAGACGATAAATATAATCCAATATAAATTGAAGGTTCATTACGTAATCCTGAAGTTATAAAATAAAAAGATAATAATTGAATTTATTGGAGGTACTCTGAACATTCAGTGGCGGATCCAGGATTTCATTTTGGGGGGGGGGCTGAAGATTAATTATTACCTTTTTTTTTTTTTTTTTTTGGTCCTCGCCTAAAATTCGTAATCAACTGATGACCTTTTTTTTTTTTAGGTCGTCGTCTAAAATTTGTTGACCTTGACGCCTAAAATTTTGTCGAGCGGGGGGGGGGGGGAATTGCATTCACTATACTACATTTTCAGTTTAGTACTCAAGGCACTAGAAACATCACTCAACATTTTGGGGGGGGCTAAGGGGCTAAAATCCCTACATTTGTTCTATATGTACTACTGTAATCCATGGTTTTGGGGGGGGGCTTCAGCCCCCTAGCCCCCCCCCTAAATCCGCTAGTGTGAACATTGATTGCTCTAAAAATGATAGAAAATTAATCAAGGAATAAAATTATTTTGATTCAAGTCATTTAAGAATGAAATCGTGGGCGATGGGAATGATGAGTAAAAGCTGACATTTTCACAATACTTTTGATTAAGCGCGCGTTGTTACAATATGGATTACTTACTTTGCTCCATGTTGGTCGGTTTTTGATTATGGCATCTACGCTAACAAGTGCATCGGCGTACCTTCCCAGCGAACTAAGTGCAACTGCGTGAACTGCTAAAAGTCTATGACTATTGGGAGCTGAAACAAGGAAAAACAATTTTCAAAAGGGGTTAGAAAAAGAAAGACCTACCTAAATCCATCCATCCTTCATCTCTGGTTATACAAAAGCTACGGGTCCATAATATACATCTAATACAACTATCAAATGAATTTCACACATAACATAACATTCTAAAACTAAGACGTTTTCAGCAATGAGATAGGTATTCAAATACCGTGATAGTATATAATAGTAGTAAAGTAGTAATAATATGATTGTTGTATTTGTAGAACCCAGGGGAATTTTATTGCTAGAGAAACAAAGTATCAAAATGTCAGAGAGCCATTCATCACCTTTGATAACAGCAATATAATCTTACAATATATATAGTGAATGTTAGTTTGATCATTCCTGTGTGAAATGTTCAGTCCCCTTTGAGACATCAAATTAAATTAAAACGGTAAAATGTGTTATTTCTGTAATCCATGCCTAATCCACTGTATCCATCAACTGTCTGTAATTGCGCAACACTTTTCTCTTGTATAGGAAGGTCACCATTACTGAGTGGCGTTTGTCATATATTTTATGACTTCGTTTTGCATAAAGAAAGCATTGCTGATTATAGGTTTAATTACCCGTACATAATATTGGAGCATTTGGAAGAGTTTTCAACCGCATCGGTTGGTTTACAAGTAACACACATACGTTTAGAATTTCAATTAAATAAGCTGTCAGTCAATTTTCCAGCCTCAAGCGATGACAAGGCGACGGGGAAAACATTCGCTATAAAACAATAAACTCGCGTGAAAAAAAAATGTATAATTTTATATATACAATACGTAATTGATCCCAACATTTAGCAATAGCAGATGAGCTGGTTATATAACAAAATTGTAGGCAATCTTACGGTTCATGTAACTGAAGACTTGTATCAATGTGGCGCCAAAAACTGCGTTAGAAATAATGTATAGATAAGTAGGTAGTATTATGTGAAACACTCGTATTACGCAATATCACTCTAGTTAGTCTGTTCTGCTTACAGTGTTAGTACATCACCATATTATACCTACGTAATAATTTCACGTTTGACCAACTTGGAGAAGGCTTCAATAAGAAATAGGTCACTTTGTATTCTATATTCTAAGAGACCGCGTTACGTAGAAATTAAATTGTGTATAACATAATCATTATGCCAAAAATAAGAAGACTTCATTAGGGTCAGACAATAGGTTATAATGAGCAGCGCGGAGGAGGTACAGTATCATTATACTTCTGTAACCGGTTATGTAACTACTTCACAATAATTTGTTTTGTTGGCCTGTTTTATTATGTACTATTATTTACAAAATCGTAATGTATAAAATAAAGTAAACACGCGATACAATCCTTTATTTTCAAACAAAAAAAAACAAATAATACCAAAGTATAGTACGTGGATATTATAGTAATAATGATATGGTCTGCATTACGTGTTTTGCATTATATTACTATCACACGAATAAATCACAATACCTATTAATGTGTATAATACATATTGCTATTACCTATTATGTGTACACAGTATTACACAATAAATAATATGAAAAAAATATATTTAGTGTGTCATTTGTCTAAGTACTTGAGCTGTAACACTTATTGCAAAAGGTTTGTAAGTATCAGACTAAATTAATTCAATGCGATATATTTCTAATATCCTATAATTATTATATTGTATGATAAATGATGTCTGGCATAAAAAAAAAATTCCTGCATTATCTCTTTTGTAGAGTTTGTTTTAAAAATAAGGTCATTATTTTGTCTATAGATATTAACGAACGTATTGTTGTTGTTTTTATAACTAGGTTATCATTTGTTTACTCATTAGAGAATTAAAAAAATGAATAAATAGGTACCCAAAGAAGAAAATTATTTTCTTGGGGAATTGATCACGAAATTGAATTTGAATTGAATACCTGAGTGTCATGTGGATGGTTGTGCGTGCACAATATTGTGTGTGATTTTGTAATTTTTGTATAAACACAGCGTTCACTGGTTGCCCCATCACCGTTGGGCAGAAACATATAACGGAGAACTTTCGAGAATTCAGTATAATATACGGAGGTAAGATGCTAACTCGAATTTGTGAGTTGTGAAAAATTTGGTATCTAACCTGTTGGATTCTTAATAAATATCAGTGACGAAGGATGGATTGCTGCAGAAGGGAAGCCGTGGCTAACATTTCTTATTGGATTACGTCAAATTAGACACTATTACACCTATCGTTTTATCCAAAAGGTACTCGATGGGAATCGTGTTCTTAGGTAGCTTCGCGCCTGATAAATACCTACGTAAAGTTGGTTCGATTTGCCTGCTAATTAATTATAGCACAGAAATATAAGTCAGTGTTACATGCATATTTTGTACAGTCCCACATAAAATTAGGTTACTTTTAATACAGATATTAACAGATACAGATAAACACAGTGCTTTATTAGGTACAATATAGTATAAAGAAGATAATTCGATTAGGTACTTCGATAATCTAAATACAATATGAACGCTTGCAATTTTTAATAGGTAGATAAATAATTTTGCAAGTAGAATTTCATTCTATCTACGAGTATAAGATAGGCATAAAATAAATCAAATGCTCAGTGATATTGATGAAACTAAGTATTATTGCCAGCAGGAGTGTAAAAGCCATAGAAATTTTAATTAAAATACAAAACAAGACACTAATGTAGTAGGTAAGTTAATCATTGCAGGACAAACTACATAATGAATGTCTATGATAAATTCATTACTTTTTGTATTGATAGATATCCCAGGATGAAATAGAGTTAAGTTTTTTATGTCAATAGTAACTGTTAACTGCTTCACGTGAAGCCTAAGTAATCTTATTGTATAGCTGCAGAGTATCTGAAAGCGTAGGTACAGCTTAAATAATGTATGTGAAATTCTTCTATTGGCACGAATCACCCAATACGGGTGGATTGCCTAATTAAATAAACATATTATTGACCCATATATATTCACACACTTGGTGCATTACATTTTAGTGCAGTATTCGTAATATTTCTCTTTGAATACAACACAAAATAAATTTACATTTTTATTATGTTGTTGTCTCAGGAATTAACATGCATTGCCCTAATTATCGCGTTCCAAGAAAATTACACTCAGACATTGCATGAAAAAAAATGTTAAAACATAGTTTTAATACAATGCGGAGATTTAGTATGCATAGAGAAACATCGCACATATATAACTAACAAAAACACACCTATTAATACATAGACGTAGCATTACAACCTCGCATGAACAATACAACCTTGCTTATATAGAGGCCAATATGAAATATCATATTATAACCTTGCCATGAAACTGATGTTGATGAAAACATCAACCTGTAATTTACCGTAGTATGATATTATCGATTATTCTTTTAATGAGTCCTTTCTAGTAATTGGCACTGAAAACGTACTACTTCTTATTTCATAACATCTACAGTTCTACCGTATACGTTGCAATTGATATATACGTATGCTATAAATAGAAAAAGTCCTGACACATATAAAATGTATTATTGCCCGATTGAAAGAATTTAAAAGTCCAATTTAATCGCTTTTTTCAATACTAATGAAGCTGCTGTTAGTCAAGTATTCGACAAAATGTAGTTTTTTCTTTTATTACTTAAATTTGGTACCAAATTCGATATCCCTGAATCTCCATACAATAAGTATAAGAAATTAATAGAAATGTTTAAGAAAATCGAGGAATTATGTAGTTGGTATCTAAGTGGGTAATATTTCAAATTCAAACTACTGTTACTCAGGTGCACGTACAACTTATTACCAATGGAAAATAATGAAAACTCAGTTATGCAAATTCCACAAAAGAAGAAAAGCATTTTACGCGAATATCAAACTATACTTTGGTATAAGCAAGTACCTATGTACCCGTAATTCCATTACTGACTTGGAGCGAATTGCTTTTTACCGTTTTATGTTCGAATCTTCGATTTTTGTCGCTTCTCAGTCCGGGAGATATTTATGGTTAGGTGTGAGATGGCAAATTGAATTTTCCAAGGACTTTTTTGTAAAAGCTGAAGAGAAAGATAAAAATGACTCGTATTTTATTGGGAAAAATCTAGTTCATCACATCGTATTTGATATCGATTCAATGTGACCTCATACTAGGTGGTGCTATGTGCTGCAATTTTGTACTATTATTCTCGCCACAAACAATGATGGGAAATTTTCTATTCTGTTTTCAGTATATTCTAACCTAATCGTAAAATAGATTGATATCTAGATTCACGTTTCGTAGAGACGAGATAGACAATTCTGCTTCAGTAAAACTACAAAGGATTCCGAATACAATTTTAGTGTATAATTATATTCGCCAGTACGATAATCTTAACATTGTCCATAATTTAGGTACTTAGCTGTCGTTTTAACGTCGTATGTCGTCGAAACTTACAATGCAAAATAAACAACAGGTTTGAAGGGAATCAAAAAGCACAACAGTCTGGTTTTTCAATTCGTACGAGAAGCACGCTAGCGCTGTGACTCAGAGGTTATTGCTTTAAAAGTAATGACTGTTTTTATAATTTAATTAATATGTATAAAATACAAGCATTGCGCCAAAATACACCAAAATAAAAAACAAACAGAGAAATTAAAATAATCAAAATTGATAACGATAAAGTGATACGAAGACTCTTGTCACTATACATTATCATCTAGATAAAATAGAGCAGTGACTAAGTAGGTGGGCCTACCTAACTAAAATATTATCTCCATCGGATGACGTTCCTCGTTTTATGTTATTTTCAAACAAAAGAAATCCTCCACGTTTCGGATAATAAACACGCTGTTATAAATTTGTTTTTCCGCTCTGTAAATTTTTTGTCCTCTCCTCGCGACTTTGATAAAAAATGTTACATTATTTTCGTATCGACTGATACTAACTATACTATAGGTACATATAGATATAGATACAGTTAATGAGTGTACGTTTTATCTGACACGACTTTTCTAAAATTACGAATCGATAAAGTACCTAGTCTTAGGAACATAATTTATTAGTCTCAACAGTCTAAACAAATTGGTTCGTGGAGATTCTTTCAATAATGTTTATTACTGGCACTACGTTTAATTAATAATTAGATACGATTATTGTGTTTCAAATAAGTTTTAGTATTATTGTGTAATAGTTTTTATTGAGATCAAGAGCGAAACAGAGATAAAAGTATATCGTCACTCGGTCCACGACATAACCACAGCAATGTTTCCGCTTTTTTATTGCCGTCAATAATAATATTGTCTAGTAGTTGTTAGGAGTGGTGGTAGACGGATTAATAGTTGAATGAGTATTATTAGATAAATCTGAAATAACTCACTTATATAATAATTGATTTATAATAAATACAAACTAACTACAAAATAAGATTATAAGCATTAATTAAATCACAACAAGAAACATTATTTGTTATAATAAGCACAAAAGTATTATACAATATTAGGTAATAGTAATCATTTTATGCACTAGCAGTGTCGTGTCTATTATATGAATTTAACGTTCTTTGATCTTTATAAGTGAAACGTTTGAACTGTTATCAGAGGACGATAGTTTGCATTGTAGAATAATGTTTTTTTTTTCAGTTTAATATAACTATTTGGCAAGTGTTATACGATGAATTGGTCGTATATCAGACAGGCTGATAATACCAATCTCTAATTTCGATACAATGTAAGACAGATAGATCTATTAACATATTAAGTGTATCGGTGATGAAACTGAGAGGTATTATTCGTCCATGCTTGTATCATAGTATTATGCATGTGCGTGTATTATTTATAATTAAGTATACATACGTTTATATCCACATGATTGAATAATGTATGTTTTCCCAGGCACGATCGGTACGCCACGCGCGTATGATCCCAGCATAGAGAACATTCACCTTTTCATTCCTACGTGACATTCAATACAAGTACTTTAAAACATCTGTTAGTCTATTTTATACAACACACCTATCTTCTCCATTCAATCATATTCAAATATCTGATCTAAAACAGATATTCGAAGTATAATTCCAGCTAATAATAATATGCAGTGGGTATATTTTATAGTTAAATCGGGAGCATACAAGAATTCGTAAGTGAAGCAGGTGAAACGTTTTTCGTTATATCCATTCCAATTTTATTTCGATGTAGGCGCATGTGAGTAATACGGAATTTGCTCCATTTTACGAATTTAATAAAGATACAGGAAATTGCTGCTGCACTATAACATTTTCAAGACTTCAACGGGGAATTGCAAAGGAAGGATGTGCAAATTGCATTAATTTATCATCAATAATCTATTTACAGAACGTGCTAATAATAATAATTGTTAGGTGTATTTGAGGGGATATTGTATTGGATATTGAAAAGTTTTACATTAAAGTTAACATAAGTACTAGTATATTAGAATATAGATAAATACCCTCGTCAAACTACGAATTTGCGACTCAATTTGAGAACTAAAATGAAAGTGGTAATTGAGATTTACGTAATTATCTTTTGTAAGATTAGTTAAAAATGTACGCGTGTTATAAATAATGACAGTTTGTCAAAAATTTCGATCGTATACACTTCAAATAATGAAATGAAGGTATGTATTTTATAAGACCATTTAGCGTGGATAAAGTAAAATGTATTGTATAGTTGACACGAATATGAATTACTCGAATCAACGAGATAATTACTCGCAGTTAATTACTGTAAAGTAAATGAATAATTGGTACAATCTGTAGACATAATAGTGTCTCTAATAAAGAAATGCACAATCGTAGAGCGTGACACCTGTGCCATTATTTTTTATTACTACTTACTAAGTAGTGAGATGTAATCATAATAACATAATAACTGGTAATAATTTACTAGTTTTTGATTAAGTAGGTTAATTGTGGGAATACTCAATTAAATGTTATTTAAAAAGAGATATTTGCACCTGTCAATACGGGACAAATGCTGTATTATGACATTAGAAGTGACTAAATGTATTTACACATTCGCTACATTTCGACTTAAATAAGACAACTCGCAAACCGAATTCGACATGAAGATGATTTCATCGAATTAAAGATCAAGTTTGTAATGCTGAATTAATGTACTTACCTACGTATAATTTTATTGAATTTCACGGCTCATCAGAGTATGGTACAGATGAACGGTTTCGATTCATTTTAATTGCCTGTCTTGGAACATAAACACTCACTTCGATCATTATAATTAATATTACTTATTATTACAAACGGAAAAGTCACAACACTCGTGTATATAAAAGAAGGTAGAGGGGATGTTTTAAATTTAATGTATCCCTGACAGACATATTAAAAGGAAGTATAATATTATATATAGGAACGTATTGAAGACGCGCCCAATAAACTAATTAAAAATATATTACTATATGAATATTTCTGTTGATATCGATGTCTGGATGAGGATTGAATGGACACGAAGAGATATATGGGCAAGTAGCGGGATTAAAAAATATCACTCAAATATATTTTTGAACATACGGAAGATCGGCAGAATTTTAAGTATTTTTTTTTTTATCAAAAATACCTACAGATTATATTCGTTAGTTTATTGTTTATTGTTATTTATCGTCCTTAGGCCCCATATCGGGCACTTGGACTCGTCAGTTTTACATATAATTAGACAAATAATAATTCAATGGAATATACAGCAGGTATTATGCACAATATCAATTCTAAAGAGTGTAAAGGGCTCTGTTAGCATTTCGTCAGAGACAGAAACATTGTACGAAGCAATATATAATGTTGTCAGTTACATGTGAATATTTTAATAAGTTACACAAACCTGATGAGGATCTTAAAGTATGTAGGTATACCTAAAATTAAAATTACCCACTCATAAGTCCTTATTGAGTTTTAAGAAGTTAATGTGGATATCTAATGAAAATTATAAACGTAAGAGAAATTAAAAAAAAAATAAAGAAGTCCTAATTGGGTTGGAATAACATAATAAAGGTATATGTAAGTATATAGTACTAACCGAATCAATCAATCGGTTTGATTTTACGTCAATCACAGATCACCCAATGGGGGTGGGGTATCATTAAGACTAGAAAAAAAATATATTCTGCCAAAGATTTTGAAATAAATTAGTCTAAAGTGACCTTAATTTGTGTTGACAGATTGTCGATAATATCATTAGATCCTATATAATCTTATAGACGTGGTAGGTTTGACAAAATTTATATTAAGTATTTATATGTAGAAGTGATCCTTCTATTAATAATAATATACTGCCGATATTGATTTGAAGAATACTAATTAACGTTGTATAGCGGCTGTGATTCCTTCCGAATAAATCAATAAGATTTTCAGGGTAACGTATTATTAGCTCTATTGCTTTGTTGTCTATAACGCTCATAGCTTGTCACTTTGGGGAATTGAGACGGAATAATTTATAAGACAAAATTTAATGTTGAACATCGTTAGATGTGCTGACGACGTGACAAGAATCAGATTCAAAAGGCAACACGCTAATTAAATAATTACTTTGTAAAATAAAACATTTAAAATTGAAATTTGTTTTTTTTAAAATGAAAACACTGATGATAAAATTGTGATACAAGTAGACTATATTACTGTACCATCATGGTGCATATCAAATCAATGAACTACGAAATACCTGTTAAATTATGTAATAGAAAAATACTGTTTCCTGTTTCGTAAACTTAACACAATAAAATAAAGCAGGATGTACGTTCATAATTGATTTATTGATCTAGGTGTACGTATAGGTGTTCTGTCTGCAAAACATTCCCTTACGTTTATACTAGCGACATTGAAATCAATCAAATAACAAAAAAACAATACAATATATATATTATGTCCTTATTACCAACGCCGGTAAAACTGATGATCATAATAATATAAAAAAAAAACATTTCGATAATTCAAGGTCGGCGCTCTACTATGTAGACAGTCTGGTAAATATCACATCAGATCGCATATCAAAGTTTCACAATAAAATGCATAAAGATTTAAGCAACACATAAAATCGTTATGATTCGATAAGAAACATATGTTGCAAAGTGAAGTATTAGGTAACAAGATCATAGATTTATTACTGTATTCTGCAATGATGAATATAGTATATATACTATTATTCGTACAGGTGTATCCAATGTATTGATATATTATAGTTAATATCCACTAAGTATGTTATTAATTTTCTTAGAAAATTTATGTATTATAATATTGCATAATAATTCCTTACGAGTATTACCTACGTACTATGCATGATGACGTTATATAACTGAAATATTTCATCTTCTGAAAGCCAAAATAATTTAATAACTGATAAGGTTATGAATTTTATAAAATTGCTCCGTTATACTTTCGGTTCAAATAGTACATTCTTACAAGAAGTTTCTATTTTTTAGCTCACATAGCCTGATCCAGTATCAATTTATTTGAGGGTCATGCATAGAGTATAAGTCATAGAGGGAATAGTCAAAGGAAACTATAGGTCACTATCATCGAACCATCACCATCACCTGAAGCATCATTGTGATAATACAACACATTAATATTTAAGCTTATTGCTATGAATATTTCGGTCCGACACCTCACAATTGAACTGCAGTTTATATGAATTCTAAATACCTGAAGGAATAACACCTACATATGGAAAGAAATAAATGGAATGACGCAGAACCTTATATTATTGGCATTTGAAGGGTAGGAATAAATAGAGAGCGCAATACGTTATGTGATAGATTACGTAATTACTTATACATACATATACACGTGTGGTCGTAATTAACAATTATACAAGTGAATAATAACAATGTGTTGTAGTTGGACGTATATTTATATTTCCAAGTAACTCAACCCTAACCTTTACTACGAGTATATCAAGGGGATATAATAGATTTCCTACTAATGACAGCCTCCTCTAGCAAGTTCCCACCCATTTTTTTGGGTTAATGAGGTAGTTGCGATATAAATATATAAATAACAGGGTAAATATCGAGACACGGAAACTTGTTTCATACAAAGATCTCACGTGATAAACAGTACCTAACGTTGATCCTAAATATTTCATTTAATAAAACTCGTACGTATTCAAGATTGATATAAATCATAGTATTTAATATGGGTCAGTTAATCGCTTGTATTTGGTCAAATAGAAATGATATTTTTTCACCTCTCCTTTCTCTCCATGCTTAGTAGAAAGAAGCTACTACCATGTAAAATGATTACATGATTTCTAAGAAAGTCAGTTCAAAGTTTTAAAAGGATAGAAAAGAAAAGACCTAAGTTCAGTTCAGTGATTCACAAATGATCCATAAGAGAGATTGCAAAGGTAGGAGTATAAAGGGCATAGGGCGTACATTACTAATATTCGTAACCACGTTGATAACATTATGCAAGTTTTAAGTATTAAACAATATTATGTAATAAAATAATAATTACGATGGTGTAACACTGTCTGTCCAATTTAATGTTTTTAATGTCATCGTATAACAGTATCACAATAAGTAGGTTGTATAGTATAACGACATTGTTATAAACCATTATGTATGTTGTATTGTTTAGTGCTCCGAGTGTAAATTCGATGTTAAATAATATAAACGATTATCAAACAACGCCAGCATTTGGTTAACGAATCGTTTGCTTTGGTTTGATTAATGTTTCCGCAAACTTTCAGGATTACAGTAAGACTTTTGTCGAGTGGTATTTGAATTACAGGAAATAATAAATAAGTCATTAGTTAATTATTCTCAGAGATATTTTACAACTTAAACTTTAGCTTTGACTTCATTTGTTCCAGTGTGTAAAACTCGTTCGTTTTCTCACACGTGAGTAATTAAAGATTTCAAAATAATGTTACAGTATCAAACTTTCTGAGTAGAAAAAAATAAAGAAGATCAAGTAAAGAAATTCAGATGAATTTGCAAAATGTTGGATATTTTGTAACAAATGGTTCTGGTAAAGATTAGCAAAAGCGGGTTGCAGTAATAGTTGATAGAGAGACGTGGGAAGAAAACTGATAGGGTTAAGTGGTATGTATCAAGCGACGCAGCGTATAAATAAAAAAGCACACCCGTTATCGTACGTGAAAGAGAAAAAGAAATGATATACCTAATCCGCTTTATATATTTTTATGGGTTTCTTTCTTAATTTATTTCAGAATATGAAACGTAACATTATTATTACGAAAATAAAATTAGAAAGTACTCAAGACTTTAATAGCACTTGGCGTCTCATCGTTGCTACTTATTCAATATGTATGCAAGGGGTGGCGTAAAGTGTTTTATCAGATGAAAGAAAGAAATAAAATAATGTCGTAAAGAAGCACTTACATACAATCGTCATGTTGCAAAACTACAATACCTACATAGGTGCACTGCATAGTATGAACTTGTAACCATATTACTGCGCGGTATACCGATGTGTTATGTAAATCACATTATTACATTATCCAACTACTTATATGATTGTGTATGTGTGCTATACACAAAATATCATTGAAGGTATTTAGATAAACTAATTATACAACCAATTAGGTAAGTATTCACTATACATGTACCAAGTAGGTAGGTGGTTACATAAGCGACACTAATAGTAGTGAGGAGCATACTGTCTGTCTCGTTGTGGTTTCCAAAATCATACTCAATATATTTGTACATTGTTAGTACTACCTATTATGACAAATATTTACAAATAGTTCAGTCGCATGAACTAAATTTGTACAGTACCTATAAAAACGTAAGGGGTCAATATTTTTTTCCTAAAAGACAATATAAAAGGTTGTTACTTTTATACCCCTCCTCTATACATTGCTGTGGGTGCCGGGAGTGTTAGGTACTATTCATCTCATCGACACCGAAAACTATGGATTCGACACTTATATCGATTTTTGAGCCCCCCCCAATTAGTTAGAGCAAAATTATTTTCATTACAACACGATCAAATGTTTAACAGTGTATTGGGTTGTTAAACTATTTATATTTCACATCTCAGACTAGTTTATTTCTATAAAGAGCTAGTATGAGGCAGTCAGAAAAAAACTTAATTTCGCAAAGTTAATCATTAATATTTTCCCTAAACACTCAGTGTAATGAAATTATCGAGTATGTGTTAGTGTTCAATGTTCATTACTACTTTTGATTCTAATTAGTCAAGTGGACAGTTTGAAATGGCCATTATGTTGCGAATAACCATACATTTCATTAACAACACATCAAAATAATTTACATAATAATTAATATTTAAAACTGATCCTTTGAATTCAAACTAGAAATTTAGTTAATTATTATTTGCATAACGTAATCAAAAACTATCCATATTGATGTCCATAATCCGTTTTAACAAAACCAGGGTAATTTAGCTTTTATCGAAATAACCACGAGACTAGATATAGCGTGACACTATATTGATAAAAAGCGAATAACTTTTATTATTGTTTTATAGTCATATAATAAGCAAACATATTATTAAATTATTTACCTTTTAGAGCGTTCAGTGTTCATTAGACTTATCTATGTACTATGTATTATAATTATTGTACCTTCTACTTATTACAGAAACGTAATAACATGTGCCCATTTCACTTGGTATATTCACTCTTTATACGTAATCGACCTTAATACGACATGCTGTGAAGTAAATAGTACTGAACCTAGCAATGCAGTATCCGTGTATCAGTCGTAGTATCGTACCTAATGTTATACCCAATTATTTACCTGATAGTTATTCTCTATTTTGTTTTTTGTCCAATTTTTAAAAGGTACCTACGTAAATTCTCTTTCTAAATATCTATTGCTTTGATTATTGAAGTACTTAATCAAATATTCTTTCGTCATACATCTATTGCTAAAATAAATACTTGCAGGCAATTTTATACAACGGGGGTATAATAGGTAAATCACAGTAAATTATAGGATTGTTGGCGAAGGTCTGAACACAAATTTATATTTACAATTAATAACTAAAAGTTTCTAATTTTATAAAAAATGAATTGTATAATACTAAAATAAATTAATATCGCCACATTGATTATATTTTAAAAAATTAAGATTTTGTCAAATTCAGGTATAATTAATAATTAGTTTCATTAGATAACTAATATGATGGGAGCGCATGCTTGATGTAAAGCAAAACAATCGCTAAGTGCAAAACATAAAATCAGAAAAGAATCTCGCAAGCTTTTTGTCTATGATACTTACAGAAATGTAAGGCCTTTTCACATTTGGTGAGGGCAGCCTGCGTCTCATTTTGTACAGTTAGCAAACGCTCAGCTTCGTGAGCTGCTCTCGCACTCAGCAACTCCGCACTCCACCATCGCTCGACAAGTCGCTGGACTAGCACGTTGGTAGAGGAAGGTGTCCTCGCCATGGAGCCGCATGCTGGACATCGGGCTCTGGTACATTCTCTGCAACAAGTGTGTCCACATAATGCTGTGACGGGCTGTTGAAGCACATCCCCGCATGCTGGACACGCGAAGCGAGGAACGGCGGGCGGGCGCGGACGCGCGCGTGGAGGCGCCGGGGGTATAGGCAAGCCGCGCGCGCGGGCCGCCCCGCTCAGCGCGCACATGGCCTCTGCCAGCGCCGCGCCCTCCGCCTCCATCTCCTCCCTCACTGCATCTCGCTCCCTATCGACCCGCCACTCCGCGCAGCTGTAACAACAATACATAAAACAAACTGTTACTTTTACCATTCATTACATTCGCAAAAAGTAACACTTAGATTATCCTATATGTAATAATACTCGTACTTGCAACAATAATTACAGAAATAAACAAAAAAATCGCCTTTTCATTACACAGCACTAGCAAATATTTACATTTTTGATCATCCAAAAAACGGCCCTATTAGAGACACAGAACCTGGTGAAGAAAACACTGTTCTATCAGTGATATCATACTACTAACGAGTAGTATACATTGTTATTATATGTCACGCGTTCCTTTAGTCACATTTTAACTTACAGCACTCGTTCCCTACACTGCCACCCTTTGTGTGAGTAATATAAAGGTTATTCACCCTCCAAACACCACCACCCTTACTAAAGGTTCATTTACACTTGATAGCTTGTTATTTGTAACTTTAAAACCAATTGCCATTTATCACTGGGAATTTAATAGTAAAGTCAACTAGGTTCATATCATCAGTCATTCATTTATAAATTTATCAATCCATTAATGTAAAAGATTGCCAATAGAAACATCAAAATTCATTATTTTATTGAACCGCAAGCACAACTCACTTTCACTTATCGAGGTTTTTACTATGGAATTTGACTAGGTACAATTTTCAGAAAAACTCTATTAGGTACTCTTATTCGGTACCTCTACTCAGCTACACAATATGAAAAAAAAAAAAACATTCGTGGATCCGTAGTATGATAGAAGACATTCAATGAAAGCATGAAAATTTTAGGAGAAACTCTCTTATAACGGATTTGCTAGTTCCTTTTGCATAAAAAAATACAGAAAATGTTAATTACGGTGAGCGTGTAACGTTTGAATATGTGTATAAGTATACGTATAGATATAGGCATCTAATGTTTGATGTCAATACCCTTATTTGGTGATTACAATTTCATTGCGCGATTAACCTCATTGAAAATAGAGGTTGTACCTAATTAGGCAATTCGTATAAAATCGATTCTATAAAAAATACTAGGACACCCCCTGGCAGCTAATTAAACGTGCCTACATTTTTTATATACATAAAATATGTACAACAATTATTCATTGATACGATATTTAAAATTGAATTAAATAGACCAAGTAACTATTTAAGTTAAAATTAAATTAAAACGTAGATCGCAGAAAGAATCAAAGGTGAGATTTTCTTTACAAACAAAATTTTCAAAATAAATTGTAACGTTTACAGATAGATGAGACAGGCAATGGTATTAAGAAGAAATTTCAATGGGTTTGAATAAAATATATTTTACCGGCGCTACTCATTGTTTCAAATAACTTAGCCTAGTAGTTATTCTAGAGAAAAAGTTAATCTTGTCCACATTATTTTTATCAAAACTATAAATCAGTATAAAAACCAATAAAAAAAACAGGAGGATCATAAATGCAAGGTACAAAATAACATCTCCTGAATTTGACTACTGGGGTTCGTTTCAAATGTTTGAAATGGAATCTATTTTATTTTTTTATTTTTATTTATTTAAACTTAAAGTAAACAACAAACACATGGACATAGTACAGATTATAAAACGTTGTTTACTAGGGCGAACTTATCGCAGAACTGCGATTTCTTCCAGTTAACCCCAGGACAAAACAGAAAAAAAAATGAGTTGAACAAAAATATAGGAAAAAACAGAAAAAAGAAATTGAATAAAAAAATATATACGAAGTAGAAAATATATACATACATACATATGTGAGATAAAAAACAAATAAAAACGGAATAAAATCGGAATCGGAAACGGAATCTATCATTGATTACTAAAGTTATGTGACAAAGACTATAGGATTTTTTCTATTAACCAAGAGACATTAGGCGCTCATTTAGCCGCCCCGCAGATATAAGAACTCCGGGGTAAACCACCCCTCAGTTAGGTTACTGCATGAACATAAATAAAGTTCCAAATATCTGTGTAAATTCTGTAAAGTTCAAAAATAATATATTTGGTTTAGTAACTCTGAATGTTAAAGATTTATTTATTTGTTTATCAAAGTTTAATTCCTTCGTTCACGTGCAAGCTCCCAACAAAGTATGAAGATATGTAGACAGGTAGGTACACATTATTATAAATGTATTTGTCTTACAAAATAATTGCATTGCACAAGACATCGTGAACAGAACTAATAATAATGTTGTACCTGAACAAGTTTAGTGTAAGAAATTATTAGTAGTAAGTATATGTACTGTGATGATATGTGATATTTCATTCTCATTAACTTTTGACTCCCACGCAAGCCTACAATACAACGCGCGGCCGCCTTCATATAATTAGGTACAAAAAGATAATGCTTCTACCTACTACTAAATATGCAGTCAACATGCATCCATCCAAAAGATCTGATAACTAGTTTCAGAGCTCACTACTTTTTGAAATAAAACAAGAGTGTTTTGAAAAATAAACGTCTTAAATTAAAGTGTTTTAGTATTATTTTAGATTCGTTCCATTGTTTTTGGTAAACTCTAAAAGAAATTGTCTAGACTCAATAATAAAATTACCCGGAAGTGCAATACAATAATATGGGAGAACATGTTAATAGGTAATCAAGTAATAAATTTATTGAAATTTTAATTTTTATTCCTATTGTAGAAACAAGTACTATGTATTTATGTCTTCGTTGTTGGTTTTTCGGGTTTCCTTACTACGTGTAGAGTGGTTGAATAACCGAGCTTTCGGTAGCGATACTACCGCTATTTTCAGGCTGAAGTACCACTCACTCTACGAAGCACTAACCACTCTACACGCAGTAAGGAAACCCGAAGAACCAACAACGAAGATATGGATTCATCACGCTGCGAAAGCCTACAAGATTATTTTACTATGTATTTCTTTACTACGTACTTCGAAGAAATTGCCGGAAAGGAAAAAGCTCGCCGATTTCCCACCCTAGTGATTAGTTAAAATCTAAGTGATCTACGTGTCGTAGCACCTCAAAAAAGCTGTGAAAGAGGCAGCACTGAACAAAATAATTTGTTATATCGTAAAGCAAAAGTACCATCATTTTAATTCTAATAAAGAAATATATTTTTTTTATTCATGTGGCACTCCACCCGATTGGCGAGTGATTTGTGCTACGTGCATATGTGAACAAGGAAATTAGAAATGTGTTAGTTGTTAGTGTTATTACAATTTAAACCCTGTTGAAGGGGGCTCGTATGTCTGGCTTAGTACCTACATACCTTACAAACTTACACAACGATGTAGGTATAATCATTAAAAAATTACGTGCAAATTACACTTGACGAATCAATATAACTACGTTTACAATATTCTGTCGCATTTGCTTTGATTTAGGTATTTATAAGTATAAAAACAGCATTGTTTCAATCAAACATAATCGTGAATAAACACGTATAAATAAAACAAAATAAAACTTTTCGTCGTTTAGTTACGAGTATGTAAATATAATATTATTCACTTGTGATATTTTTACATAATTATTCCTCGTGCCTCACAAAACTTGTAGCCCACTTTGTAACAAGAAATAATATTCCACATGGTGTAGATTGATATACTGGTACTGTATCAATTATGTTGTATCAGATTATATACTGAGGAAATTAAGATTTGCAACTAAGTGTTATTATTACATAATATAATAATTCGTTTAGAAACTATATGACCTCTTTAATACCTGGAGATTCAGTTAGTACAATCAAAGAATATTATTAATCATATTGCAATATATGGAATTTGATCGATATTATGCAATGAAAATAGATATATTATATTTAACATAAATTCTAAAACTATATATTATAATTTATTCTCGAAAACAACGGATTTTTCACACATGTTTACAATAAATATATTAACAGTACGTCGTAACGTAGTATTTGCAAACCATATTTTTATGAAACGTAGTACGTAAGTATTAGGTAATTTAAAATAATTAATATATCTATCACAACAAACCAATTTTATGTATTAAAATAGTATAAATAAATATATAAATTACCGTTTCTTTAACGGAGACGTTCTTTTATATTTGTAATAGACACTTTGTAAGATATTTGTATCGAGTAGTAAATATTGTTATGCCGGGGAAAATAATGCGTTGTGTAGTAAAGTAAAATGTTATCTACGAGCGCGACGCGGCGATAAGCTTACGGCGGAGGCGATGTGTAAGCGTGCGAGCAACAAGTCCGCTGAAACTAGAATGGAATGAAATACCGAATAGTAGCAGAAGCGGAGTAACTGTCACAACCTCGATTGTACACAACTGTTGTACGCCGGTGTACGAACGCCTAGTATGTTCACTATCCACATTGTGCCTTCCATCAGGGACTCTTACGTAACAAGTCGTCATTCTTCTTCTTCCTCTTCACGAGTTTATTGCATGAAAATTTAAGTCATGCTTTATTTTTATTTTTCATAGATGTTATTATTTTTATTCGAAAACGCTTTATAGAGTATTTTTTTATGTAGATATAGGTATAGGTATACAGATTTTTTTTTTTTTGTATTGTATTGTGTACTTATATATTTTGATAATTAAACACTAATTGTAATGACATGTAAATGGCTTATGCCGTAAATAGATGAATAATAAATAAACTAAAATAAACTAATAATAATGAATAATAAATAAACTAAAATAATTAAAAAAAAAAAAAAACGTTTCTATTATTTATTGTTCATTATCGTCCCTAGGCCTTAATTTCAGGCACTTGGACTCGTCAAATTTACATAGTTATAACAATTATAGTTTTTTAACAATCAAGAGGAATTTTTAACAATCAACATTGACAATGTGCCAGAGAAGTATAATCAATGCAAACAGAGTGTAAAGGGCTCGGTTTGCATTTCGTCATGAAGATGATATCACTGATAACATGACTAATAATGACCCTTCTAATGACCTTACAAAACATAATATTTTGGAACATTATGAAAAATCTGAGAAAAATGATTCATGCAAGTTGTGGAAAAATTTCATGTCTGTGAATGAAAAATGTAAGTAAGTATGTTTTTCTTGAACGATACGTAATTCACAGAAACCAAGAAGTGTTATGAACTGCGCATTTGGCATTTATATTCAAAAATTATATTGGCACGTGAATGTATCGAACGAAGGTAATCATTTGAATTCTCAGGGAAAAACTTTTTTATCCAAAATAAGTTATTACGCTAAAATATGAAATCAAGAACAAATTCGCACTTGACGTCATAAGAAAGTTTCGGGAAAAGGTTTATTTTTTATTTATGGTAAAATAATAAACCAAGTAAGTTTGTTTAGAGAAATCGGAAATTACAAACCACGCTGTTACACTTTTAAGAAAATCTCGAGTGACTAAATAAAGTATGTTGAAGAAAGTAATTTTTAAGGGACATTTTATTGAATTTTTCAACCAACCTAAATTCGACATTACGATAGAAAATTAATGTAATATTCTTAACCTACAGAGTGTGGTATTTGGAAAAACGATTTAATGAAATGTTGCGAAAACACACCACATAAAAACTCCAAATGAAAGGGCATGTCTAGTGTCCAGGGAGTTAATTTCAATGTTTTTGGGCCATTGACCCATATTTGTAAGGGCGTGGAAAAGACGTAAGCTTTGTAGTACCCTTGTTTTGTACACTTTCCAAAATTCAATAAATGTAGTTCTACAATGTTTTTAACACAATGTAAGAAACTAGCTTTGTTAACCTTTCTCCCAACAGCAAATTTAACAAACCAACCCGGCATACTTTATAGGCTTGAACTGAACAAAATGTGACATAAGATCTGAATTTCTTTTCCAAGGCCCTTTCATAAGATACCACACACGACCCCACAAAACTCTTGGATCCCCTCATCATCATGGCATTTCCTAGGAAAAGCCTTTTCTCCAAAAAACCGGCGACGTTAGGACACAGCTTATATTATCGCAAATGTTATTCTAAATTTTCGCAGAAATCCATCGTAAAATGCAGGAGTAATGCGAACACTTACAAAAATTAGACTCTACTTCATATATATGGATAAGTATAACTGCACTATACATTTTTTCGTAAAAACTAGCACGTGATATTATCACAGACTCACGCATTTACATGAAAAACGCATGATATTTGTATCAGTTTAGTAGTATGATTTACCTTCTTTATAATGCGATTACTATGGCGGAGAAAGCACTACACGACGGCATCTCTGGCCGTGACCTAAATGTTTGCATAACAATTCATTACGTATGAGTACATACATAAGATACTAGTTACAATATAATTATTACTGCCACAATCACCTCTCGCTCTATTAGTACGAGTAGAAGAGTTTACTCGCTTATAGCAATAAAATTGTACGGTTGACGTGTGCTCAATTTAGTACAACTTCTCGTTACTTGTATAATAAACGTATAACTGACACGTTTAAGTATTTATAAGATGATCATCAATAGTACTGTATTCATAACTACTCGACTTCTCAGAATTTTCATAAATCGATTGCATACTTTGAATCTCAGTGTCTGGTGTCATCATTGATTATTTGTATTCAAAATGTCTTATAAATTTATGTATTTCTTTTTCGCATGTTAGAATAAATAAATAAACCCGATCTAATACATTAGAGTATTGCGTAAATTGTGTTATTAGTAAAAATGTATTATTATCATATTGTGGTAATTTGGCCATGTCCTTAGAAAAGAAAAATACCTCATTCTCCAGCTCTTTATGAAGGGGAAGATAGAGGGGTCGGAAGGAAGCAGCTATCCTGGCTTCGAAACATTCGGCAGTGGACCGGAATCAGAACTGTGCACTAGCTGTTTCGCAGTGCCCAGGACAAAGAGGCGTTATCCTAATTGGTCGACAACATTGGGGGGACCCGACAGGACACAGAGAAGAAGAGTATTGCGAATTCCCGATAGCCTATAATTCCAAAGTATCTACAAATGTTTCTGTAATTTGAAAAAGTAACTACTAATTTCTGCTAGCCCTTTAACAAACTTTAAGGAGTAATTTACTTATGGTTAAAATCTTTGTAACATAAACATAATTTTCCTTTTGTTTGCAATGGCCTTTCGATGTGTAATAATAATATCTAATCTACTTTGCATTCAGCACAGGCTCGTGCGATATCAAAGGATAAATACACCTGATTCGATTGGATATTAATCCTATGCAAGCGGGATGTAAGACGGGAGTATTAAGATTCCCTTTATAGTATTACACTCCTCTTGAATAACTAAATAGATCTCATTGAATACTTCAATACCTCTTAGGTATCTAATAATACCCGACTATGGTGTAACTTCATATCTAAGAAAAATGAAGAAGAAATTAATTAAATTCAAGAGTATTATATTCCACAAAGGAAGCCATCCTTTTCTTGGTTAGATTCCTATAATATCTAAGTCAGAAACTACAACTGGAAATATGTACTTCATGAGAAAGCAACGCGAGACTGGGGCCTTTAGGCGAGCTTTTGATTGAAGACTTTTTCATAGTAATCTCTTTCCACGTCATCCCTATGGCTTCAATCGGGCTTCATGGTGTATAGGATCTTCCTCAGGTTAGAATATTCATTTAGTACTTGTACCTACCAACTATTACTTTGTATTAACTACAAAAGATCTTAATTACTTTCAAGTTCACTTATCTTTAATACATTATCTGAATAAATTAATTATTCTCAAATTATCTCTTAGTAAATTGTGGTAATAAGCCACCATTCATAAGAGAATACATAGAAAAGGTACGTAGGTGCTATGAATTTATACCATATCTCTGAATTATAATGCAAATGATATTCATTACTCTTAATAAAGATTGTGATTAAGGAGTTTAAGATCTAATTTAGTAAAGGAGAAGACACGAATTATGAGATTTTAATTTCTTCGTAAATTTGGAGAACAAGCATCTCAATGAAAGTAATCATTAGGTATTACAAACAGTTTAGCCATCAGTTGAAGGTTGAATTAAAAATATATTAATAATACGTAACTTAACGATGTCTGTAGTACTTCGTAATTATCGCGTTAAATTTGCCGCACATTTCCAAGCATAAAATGAAAATGATTTGTCTCACTTCCAAGTTCAACGAATCGCCTTGAAAATTGTACGAGTACCTATAGTAGAAAACGACCATATGCTACGGTGAATATTGAGCATCATTAATGTATAAAACAATTTGCAAGATAAAAGGTTGTTAGTAGATAGATGTATTAACATGTACATATGTGTTACTGAGTTTCTTCCTAACAAACTTGTGCTCCTAACAAATAAAGATATATATAAAAATAATACTGAACGCTCGTAGATGATGCTAGGTTATCGACCCGAAGTCCGTATACATACTTACTCGTATCATTACACACTTTAGATCTCTGTATGTCTGAATTACAGCGGGTGTTATATATTTTGTTGTTAACAGACTGTAAGTATTTCTATAGGATAAATCTACTGCTATCTTCCAGTATTGCTTCGACATCCATATCATTCCTTAAAGAAACACAAGGACGAATCTGCTACTCAGAGATTTCAAGATTTTTTACACTTGGAAAAGTATTAGGTACACGCACTGAGACAAAACTGTCCTGAGTTGAGATACGTTTTGACATTACGTGTACGCATTAGATGGCCTATTTAAATATTCATTCAATCATAATATAGGGTTAATAACACGGTGAATATTTTATGTAGAGATATATAGATCTACGTGTTCACAAAGTAGGTATATTATTAATCAACTAATATATTTCGGTGGGTATGCACGTTTTAATTAAACTACTATAATATATTCTTGTGAAATGTGACAGGTGTATCATCAAGGATTCAGCCACAGCCGAAGTTATTTAATTATAAGAATATTTACTGTGAACATCATAGGGACGAAACGTGTGGCAGAAGTTAAGTAATTCTACCTTACTAAATCTCTCATTATGGTACTCGTACGTATGAGGTATAGAGATTAGACTCTACGAGAAATTATACAATGAAAGTCATATAGAAGTGAATACCTTACCAATATTTTGTTATACCTATAAAGTCTGATATATCAGGCATACGAATAGGTACATCAAATCTAATAATTTAGCACTAACTGAATCTTTCAATAATGCACAGATCAATGCATATTTTTGATAGAGGATCACAACAGAACTGCTTCCAACAGGAGCACGATGATAATAATTAAACTCTATTTATTGAGTGCATCATATTTACAATTTGCTCGTGCATAAATTAGCTTAGCGACCAAATTACAAATACCAGTGGAGAGTTTATTCTATGTTTCAGATTCTCGCTGATCAAATTATGTATTGAGAAACTCTATCTGAATATTAAGGGGTAGATTGCTTGAGCACGTACGTCGCACAGGTGATGAAGCTAATTGTTTCCAAAGATACAACACACTAATTTAGAGGCTTAGTGTGTCTAGCTAAATTTATATAAGTGTTACGTTTACCTATATTTAGTAAGTATGTTTGAAATAATCAATCGTATGATTAGTCACGATAAAAATGTTATAATCGCGACAAGACATGCCTATAATATAACATTATATAAAACTATGTTGTGTTTTTATATTTTTGAGCATACAAACACACTAGTTAGGTACTCATACAATGAATCTAGAATGATCGTACAAATCATTTCGTTCATTACTCTCAACAGTGGTAAAGGTCGCAAAGGTCGCGTAAAAATAGCGGATTTTATAGTATAAGACAGCGATACTCATATGTACTGAAAAACATAATGAAAATATACTGCGTACTACATATATTCCATACATATTATTATAATGCTATTGTGTACTGCAGTGAGTTGGTGCTAACGATCTTACAATATGTGTGCTGTACATTTTAATCGACCGCAAATAATTACTGAACGATACACAATATGAGTACTCGTTCGTACTAAATTAGTCCATAATATTATGTCGCCTTATTTGCATCACGAGAACGTGACAGGATTGACGCATTCGAGATGTGGTGCTGGAGACGTTTGCTCCGTGTGCATTGGTCCGAGCACAGAACCAACGAATCAATCCTGAGAGAGCTCGGTGTCTCCACTCGCCTGTCCACAGTGTGTGAGCAGCGTACGCTCCGTTTCTTTGGCCATATTGTGAGAGCGGGTCCAGACAGCCTGAAGCGCCAAATCATGCTTGGGACGGTTGACGGTAGGAGGGGAAGGGGACGACTACAGATGAGGTGGACAGATGTGGTCAAAAGGATCACGGGGGCCAATTTGTACGAATCCACAAGGATGGCGCAGGACCGAGAAGGATGGGCTAGACTCATCCGTGAGCATGGGGGTCACGATCCTCGTAACCGAGGGACCGACTGAGAAGAAGAAGATTTGCATCACATTTTCAATAAGTCCTTAATATGCATGACATGATCCTCATAGTCCTCGTTAGGTATTTTAAATCATCTTACTTCAAAAACGTTCGGAGAGTATAATTTGTTCGTAATATTTATAACTTACTAAAAATGTTTCCATGCAATTTAATAACTAAATTACACATACTAGTGCATATGCTGGGTAATGCAATTACTATGCATTTCATCTAGCCAGTATCGCATGGATACAAAATTGGTATTTCAAATTTGCTTTTTGTAGATTAAAAAATGCTTTTAATGGTTTTCTATTCCCAAATATTCCGGGAATAAATTACAAAATTTAATTAACATAAAGTATTCATGGTTTTGTTTTCATAATAATTGCGGGACGCTACGATTAACCGTACATAGGATGAATATAAAAAAAACTGTGTTTTATTTTAATCATATATATTTAGGAGGGACAACAAAAATTGAAAAATTTAACATAGCATGAAAAACGCGTAAAAAGCGCCGCAGGGGAAATTTTTTGTGATACATGAAGAAGGTCGTGATGTGATTTGGTTTATTTGAAAATGTATATAATACTTTGCACAATAGCATCTATGAAAAATGTTTTTTGTAAAAAAGTAATAATAAAATAGCGCCGCCGGCAATTTTTTTTATGAAACAATTGCATTTTGGTGGATTTTTATAATAATTTTAGAAATTTTACAATATGATAATAAAACAAAATGTGATTTTTTGTGAGGTTCTATAATTTAGTATTAAAAATATATACCTATTCCAATCTCTGTGGGGGGCAGCCCCCCCTGCCCCCCGACGACGCCCATGTACCTATATTTATATGAATAAACATGTACGCAATTGAAAAGCTGAGCTGTCATCGTAAATTTTTGTAGGAGCGATTTTTATTATTACAATAACTCTGTCAAATTCTATTCTACCATAAATAAGCTACGCTGATATGTTATACAAATCGCTCGTACAAGATCCCATATCGCCACATACTCGTATATCTGAATCAAATCATATTAAATCGTATTGAAGAGCGGAGAGCCAAAACCATAAAATATAAATATTTAAAAAGAAACATGCTTGAACAGAATAAAACACATGTCATGTTTAACACTTGTGAGACAGCTCTATTTATATATACTTATGAATTTGTATTTATAATGCATCATGTATTCTTAAACGTGCTTCTGACATTTACGGAAAATAAGTGTTTTATATCAAAATTAAATTCTAGAACTGTTTTCAATCATGTTTGAACAATATGTAGCAAAATCTCTTGGCAAAGTTTCCTTCAAAGATGATAAAAGAAAGAAGATTTAACTGAAAAACGTTAATCGTGTTTACGTAACTGCACTTAACTGCATGTACGAATAATCTAATGCATGAATAATAGGTAGGAAATTGGGATGTACATGTATCCGCTTACTCGTAACTATGAGGGTTGAGGGTATCCATAAAATTTCACACATGTTATTGCGATATACTATTATGAACATACGTACGTTCACATGTAATCAACTACTACGATAATAATGTATAGTGTAAGACATTTATGTATTGTTTGGTTTGATATCCATTATACCTATGCTAATGTTATTATTATGCTTGCTTACAAACGCCAATTCTGATTAAAGTCTAGTTCATTGCTCCATCATGTATACAATTCCCGAACAAACACACCAAGGTGGAATAAAGGTTAAAATATTTCACGTCGTTTTTACGGCCAAAATAAAAATCAGTGTACTACGTGTCAATTGTAATGCGTCTTTGTAAAACACAAAGACAATATAAATGTACTCTACTTATTACAAAAGTAATTATATGGCATGCCTACATAATATGTCTAGTCTAGGTATACGAAGAATTTAAATTCTCCCTATATTGCATATTATTAATGAGATATAGTATGTTGACCTGCAAATAATTTGTCAGTCATTTAGTTACATCTATTGATACATAGAAATATAATGTTGGGTTCTGCTTTTACGTTTTCAGTGAAGTCCCCATGGAGTAAACTTTTGGAAACTTTTTATTTAATTGAAACCTTTTGAAAGATAGGTAGATGTTCCCTATTTCTAGCGTGAGTTTACCTACAAAATAAATAGAATCCAAATAAACATTCTTCCGTAATCTAACTAGCTATATTGTAGATGTAAATATTATTAAATAAAACATTATGTAAGACATTTTATCTGTTGGAATTAGCAACTCGGTGCTGAGTGGAAACAATCCTGTGATAATAAGAATAACAAGTATGCAATAGAATTTATTGATCTAAGGTATGCAACAAAGACAAAGTTAGACAATGTCAGATCGGGTTAATGATTTGGCAACCAACGTTGAATTCTAGGATGGTCCATGCTGACAAATACAAACAACGATAATACCGGATATATTTATCACCAATTAACGAGGTACAAGATTAAAGCTCTATTAGAATAAAGTGCTTTTAATAGATCCTCTAGTATGATTTAACTAATTTACATAAAGAGACTAAAATAAAATAGTAGATATTTTGAATCCAGCAGTGTTGAGTTTAGCGACCGAAAGCGCGTGTGCGTGACAAAAGTCCATATTGATGAATAAAATGAAGAAAAACTTTGTAGTTCTACGAAACAAAAAAAAATGTAAAGTTCATTAAATGAGTCAACAGGGACAATAATTTAAGTCAGACCTACAAGTTTTGAATATAAATTGTCTTGTAATTGTAATACTTACTATGTACTTAGGTAGTATTTTTTATATATTAAAGATCTGGGCTGGGAATACTTTTCTACACACTTTACAGTACAAAAAGCGTGTGCAGATCGCCAGTGCCAGGATTTCATCCTGGCACCTTTCGTTTGGCAAACTTATTTTAAAAAGGAATTCAGATTTTTCGCAGGTCTTCTCGCATTTCCTTTATTTCATTTCACGTTATTTTCAGTGTCATTCTAAGTATTTTACAACGTCACAAATATAAATGAATAATTTTAATGAAAACAAATTAAACCAAAAAAAAAAATATATAAAATTTTATTCGCATTTGTAACAGCTGAGTAAACTCATTTTAAAAGAGAAATAAATTTAATAAAATGATCGTATTTTACGGGAAAAAGTTATTATCTACCTACAATTAATTTTATTGACGTGACTGAAAAAAATATCGGCGATTATTTCATGGGAGTGTTTCAAGTAATGACTGGGTTGGGTGTTTGTTGTTGACACTCGTATATTATTTCGAAATAACAAACACAACCAACACCCCAGCAATAAATTGAAAACCGCAAAGCGAGACGGAAAAATATTCCCAGTGGAATGGTGTTAAATTTTATATTGACAGAAAGTCTATAATAATACATACATACATACTATCGTAACTTAGTTATGTATTAAAACTATTGCATCGTTTTAAATTTGACTCGTAGGTTATTTCAATATTTTGTACTAAGTCCATCGGGTGTATTTTTTTAATACAGATTAAAATGTTTTTGTTGAAAGGTTCTACAGACTACAGAGTCTGAAATACTATCAGTGTGACGACTTGACGAATTATTAATCAATACAACAGTAGGTAACCATGAAATGTAGAATAATATATTTTATTATTATCATACTTCTAGTACATATATTAAATCCAAGGCGAACAATTTCGTAGACAATTAATCCACATCTTCATAATAAATAATACAGAAATTTGTACATAGAGTGTACCCATAAATTATCTTACACAGTTGTAACACTAAGCACTCACAAGATCTCAGATGACTTTTCATCAAATGTAATACAATTATAATTTACTAATCCATTATGTGGTTTGTCTGTCGCAATTCACAAATTAATGAAATGACAAGATAATTCAGACGACATTTTAATCATGTTGTTTGTTCGCGGAGACAATAAAGAGGATTACGTTCAGAGAGAACTATTACTATCTAAATCCCGTGTTTAAATAAAATTAAACAAACTAAAATATTGATCTATAGAATTATATTTACAACAAAAAAAAATGATTGCATAATACTTTTAAACGAATCTACGTTAACATTTTCACTGAAAATCGTGCGAATTAATTATGAATTAATTATGAGGCATATTTGCATATTAACAAGCGGTTGGAATCAACCTGAAGATTATTTTATATTATACAACTTTTTAATATTATTTGTTAAAATAGCAACGTATTAATTGTGCCTGAAAAAACTCAGATAAGCAAGAATGAATATACTCGTATGTATACTCGTACTCCTGCTTTTAATAGTATTCGTGAATATTTTCTACCCAAAGAAAAATATGTGAATCTGCACTCCCACCTGACAAATGTATTCATTAAAATTGATTTTTTATTTTATCATTTAGTAATTAAGTCATAGACGTTGTCTATATAGGAAAGGATTTTCGACAAACCGGGCTCAGAATCAGGTAAGCGTTGGCAACAAGTTAAAAAGAGCTAGACCAGGAAAAGGCCCTATCACCGTTTTAGTAAACCTTCCCTGGAAGATACCAGTGAATCTACCTGGTCGCAGAACGGAAAGTGATTATCTAAGCCTCCTCAGAGATAGTAATCCTCCGAACTATTAAAACAATTCATTGTCGTGTTTCTATTTAAAAATATTCAAATTTGCCATTTATTAATGTTACCCAATAAAATCTTACCAGAAGATTAGTAGTACCTACTACCTACATAATAATAGTAACAACAAAATTATAAATAATTATTAATTTTATTACATCATCATAGTATAGGATGAGTTAATTATTATCTGGTTATCATTACATAATGCATTGTTGGATGAACAATGATATCCTATCCATCTACTGTTTGCTTGTTCGCGTTGGCGTTATAAGAGAATACAAGTATTATACAGATCGATAATATTCAAGTAGGTAAGTATATAATATAACAATTGAGTTATAACTGAACCTATAGATGAATCCTACTAGGGTAAACGTAAGTGATTAGATTATGTGGAGCGTTGTGTGGAATTATGCTAATACCACGATTACCTGGTATTTTCTAGATTATCTACTAATACCCGCAAAAGGGCAAAATTATATTCAGGATTTGCTTCTGATGACGTATTAATATTTGTAGAGATTTGCCAATGAATCTGCACATACCACCTATGTTAAGTATAATACAGATATAAGAGCTATGAAGAAGTAATGATAAAATAATATTCTTCTATTAGCAATTACCCAGGTATCTAATAACTATTATGTTATCCATTTGTACATCATTAGTACTTATCGTTATACTCCGAGAAAATACAGCTTTATATTATTGACTTTGGCGATGAAAAGATAACTAAAAAAGATTACTGTCATTGGACATTACAAAAATATAAAGGAAATTTGAAAGGCTATCGTTATATAAAGAGGGAAAAGTAATATAGACGATTAGGTTTAATATAGACGTAGATCCGCTTATTGTGTTACTACGTTGAAACTTTTTTTAATATCCATCCCAGATATACTCTGAAACTGCCATTGGTAACTCTTTGTTTTTTTTTTAAGTGCATATGAGAAGGTATACTGTAAGACTTTTGAAGGGAACATTATTGAATTTTATAGAAAACTGCTGAAATATTATGAAAATTCTGAAGATGCCTAAATTATTTATTGCATTTGTATCTCCTAATCTCTTATATAATAATATGAAAAAGCAGATTATCAAATCTGTGAAATGGGTAGAGAGTAACGAAAAAAAACATACGATTTTACTCACAGAACAAACACAAACGCATGGTACTCGATTGACGAATTTAAAACATGATTTGATCAACGAGAAAATATGCCAATTAGTGCAGTAACGAGAGCAAATTTAATGGCATTTTCAGGAAATAAATACAGTAGTCTACTTCCCTTTCATACTTTACGTATTTGGGGACGCTGAATTCGAATTTCAACTTTGCCACCTCGTAAATGTGATGCGTTCTGAGATATTCGAGAAAAACTCAGAAGAAAACGTTCTTTTTAGAGACTTTCGCTCATAACTCGAAAAGTATACATTTTAGAGAAAAGAATCTCGAGACAAGAATAAACTAGAGTAAATTTCCTACAAAAAGCGATGATATTCATTTTTCTGAAATAAACCGCTTACGCGCTACTATGCGCTAAAAAAGGGCATAATATCCACTCTTTTTTAAAAAATGTTTTCTCTTTTAATTTATTGACTATAACTCAAAATATATAGAGTTTTTTGGAAAAAATTGTTGTACATAAATAAAGTACACTATATTTTCTACAATTAGTGCTAAGAAGGTTTCTGAGACAGACTAACCTCTATTACGTTAGAGCGCATTGAAGTTCACTATAGTACATTAGAAGCAAATTCTTCATTATTTAAAATGGATATATAACATTAAAAAAAATAAAAAAATCTACTAAACTTTCTTGATGCTATAAACACAAGGCTGAAATTTTTATATTTAAATGTTTGCTACCCCTCAATAGCGATGGGTCGGTAGAAATTTGAGAATTCCTTAGAAACAAAAGCTCATTCTCCAGTTTTTTGTCCATAATGTGAAAATTAAAAACAATAGGGACAATTATACTAAGACAAAAATAAAGTACATTTTATTATCTATGAACTACCTAAACAACTTTTTTTAGTCAAATAGACGATTCAGCAGCCAGAGTCCGTTAAAAATTTTCCATATCTCGAAAATATTCTAAAATTTCTACTTATTTTGGTTTACCGCCTGCAAATAAGAATCTAAACATTTTTAAAAAACAAAATGTGAAAATTCATCAAATTTCCTACAAATTATGTCTCTTGCGTTTTCGCCCTCGCGAACTGGTTCGATGTTCAAAAGCATCGAAATTTGGTATAGCGTGTCATATTAATTAAGCGTTGATAATACGAACTACGACTACGGTACGTGTGTTACATACCATAGTCGTAGTTCGTATTATCAACGCTTAATTAATATGACACGCTATACCAAATTTCGATGCTTCTGAACATCGAACCAGTTCGCGAGGGCGAAAACGCAAGAGACATAATTTGTAGGAAATTTGATGAATTTTCACATTTTGTTTCTTAAAAATGTTTAGATTCTTATTTGCAGGCGGTAAACCAAAATAAGTAGAAATTTTAGAATATTTTCGAGATATGGAAAATTTTTAACGGACTCTGGCTGCTGAATCGTCTATTTGACTAAAAAAAGTTGTTTAGGTAGTTCATAGATAATAAAATGTACTTTATTTTTGTCTTAGTATAATTGTCCCTATTGTTTTTAATTTTCACATTATGGACAAAAAACTGGAAGAGCTTTGTTTCTAAGGAATTCTCAAATTTCTACCGACCCATCGCTATTGAGGGGTAGAAAACATTTAAATATAAAAATTTCAGCCTTGTGTTTATAGCATCAAGAAAGTTTAGTAGATTTTTTTATTTTTTTTAATGTTATATATCCATTTTAAATAATGAAGAATTTGCTTCTAATGTACTATAGTGAACTTCAATGCGCTCTAACGTAATAGAGGTTAGTCTGTCTCAGAAACCTTCTTAGCACTAATTGTAGAAAATATAGTGTACTTTATTTATGTACAACAATTTTTTCCAAAAAACTCTATATATTTTGAGTTATAGTCAATAAATTAAAAGAGAAAATATTTTTTAAAAAAGAGTGGAATTTATGCCCTTTTTTTAGCGCATAGTAGCGCGTAAGCGGTTTATTTCAGAAAAATGAATATCATCGCTCTTTGTAGAAAATTTACTCTAGTTTATTCTTGTCTCGAGATTCTTTTCTCTAAAATGTATACTTTTCGAGTTATGAGCGAAAGTCTCTAAAAAGAACGTTTTCTTCTGAGTTTTTCTCGAATATCTCAGAACGCATCACATTTACGAGGTGGCAAAGTTGAAATTCGAATTCAGCGTCCCCAAATACGTAAAGTATGAAAGGGAAGTAGACTACTGTATTTATTTCTCCGCGAAAACACCATATGACTAGACTAAATGGATTTTATTGGTTAGTGAAAACAAACGCAGATAATTGGTTAATAGACAAAGAGTTAACTCTAGGGAATACAATATGCGGTTATCCATGGCTATACAATAATACTCGTAGTACGTGATTGCGAATAATATGATTATGTGTATTTCATAGATTGTTTATTATGTTAGTAGGTCGGTTTGTCGCATTCCGTATGTGTGACTGCGTATTGAACACGGCCGCAAACAAGTAACACATGTCTACACCACACACTTACTTAAGGGGAAACTTTTAATCGTATGTACGTATTGAATAAAGCTGTCGATACGAATAATATAGGAACACAAGTGATAAAGAAGAACGAAAATTATGTAACATTTTTCATACCCATGTGGGGCATATGTTATCTTCAATCAAATTGGATTTATTCACACTGTCATACAAAACGAGTGACAGCTTTTGGTTTGAGAATACATAGAGTTAAAATATGAAATGAATAGCTACACTTTTAAATAGTAAATATAGGTTTTATTATACAGTAGATAGGTACTTAATATTACCTGGATAAAATAAGTTTTATTCCTAAACGATTCTTCCAATTTATAAGGAATATCTATAGCTATAAATAACAAGAACTTGTCGCGTGCGTAGGTACTACATCTTTCACGCACCGATATTATATAAAGAGTACTTAATGTTATCAAAGATATCTAGCACTGGATGAGGATTATCAGATTATTAATATTATTATGGAAAATGTATCGCTTACGAAGAATGTTAGATAATATATTCTATGATTTAGAAGCATGAGATTAATTTTACAGTCATTGTATAAGATGTTGAAAATTAGAGACTATCGTAATATCTACTGTAGAGGAGTTTGAAATTTAATTCGAAAACTTAATAAGGGACTGTATTGCATTTTTTAGACTATGAAATCCAACAGACATGTTGATTATTGAGAAATCTATGAATAAGGCGGGTATTTTATAAAAAATTAGGTAGGGACATACTACTTATCATAACTAATTATTAATTTGTGTTTCGATCTTTATTACGTAAACCTGTTAACCTTGAAACGATAATGAGAGAGTAAATCTATCGTAATTGTAAATGCGAATATTGGATGTTCCAACCAGAATATAGTGACATATAATTCACGAATAATTGTTAACACACTATAATTTTTATTAATGAATAAATTGTCTCGGAAAGATATCAGTTTTCTGATTCATAACTCACCAAGTTTTTCCATAAAATATAATTACAAAATGTAATGAAGATCTTGTTTGTTAATACCATTTATATATAGAAATGAAATGTGATAATAGCAGATGATCTATAAAGTTGAATGAAATTATGTAGGTGTGGAGAGAAAAACATGGATATTGATTTCAAATAGGGTATAAATAAATTTACGCAATTGCTATTCCTGGTCTCTCGTTCCATTTTTAGGTTATTGCAAAAATAATACAAGGCAATAATACCATTATTAATAATTCATTTTATTTTGATTAATTGACTGCCTCACTAAAGAGGAAATACGTGAATAATCGAAAAATTTATCGGATTCTGAATGGTTTCCGGTCATTAAGTGTGGTTATGTGGTTTCTATATGAGATGGTTTGCCGTTGGATTGGAAAGACAATGCAATACTACTTAGGTATTGACGTTGAAGGTATTTGAAAAATGATTTTAATAAGTATGTGTTATCGAATCGGGATTGGAATAAGAAATATAGATGTTAGAAACATTGAAGAGTTTTCTGAAGCAGAGAATGGCCTACTGCATGCCAAATGGTTATCACCAAAGTATACAGTGACGCGTGAACTTGATTATGTACCCATTTAATAGTAGGTTTATTATCAAACGCGCAGTATATGGCAAAAACAAACGTAGTTTTATAGACTTACGTAATATCTATATTACAATACCATAAATTATTTAGGGACTATTAATATAAATTTATCGGAAGAGTCTATAATAGGGATTCATAACAAATAACAATATGATAATTCATATCTCGTAATGTGGTGATATAATGTGACAAATTAAACACGTCAAATAAACCAATAATACCTACAATAAGTGCCTATACATACGTTTCGTTATATAAGTTATGTGTGTGTGTAAAATGTATACCTACCAATAATAATATAATTAATCGATATGATTACAGGTATATTATGAATAGTAGTGTACACATACATAGTTGAAGCATTCTCGTGAGTAATCACGTTTATATAAGGTGAATCAAATCGAAGCTAACGTCTACAGTTGATAGTGTTATATAATGCAACAAATTTTGACAAATCATCGTTTTAGTGTTATATCAGATGTATCCACTATACCTATACTACTAATCATAAATAGCACGATTGATACTATGTACATTTGGTACCTACGTTCGCTTAGTAGAAATATAACTTGGTACAGATATTAGATTAATTTTACAAGGAAATGCGAATTGATCGATTTGTAAAATCTATGAGGAATTTTATAACAACAAAAAAGCATTATTATTATATTGAAACTGCTTTAACACAAGGACGTTTCAAGGGAAATATGGTATACTGGGACGTAAACTAGATAGTATCTAACAAGTAGAGATTACGAGTGTCTCCTTGGTAAGACTCTGCAATCTACGTGCCTCACGAGCATCGTGTTGACATCATATGACTGAAACCCAATTAAGGCGTTTATTGGAAATCCATTTTTCCTTATTTTTCCAAACACTTCATATGTAGGTGCTTATTTCTCCCAACATACATATGTAACTATGTAAACTTTAGTATAGATCAGGTAAGAGGATAGAAAACCGAGAATTGGTAAATCGGAATATATTAATTCGTCTAATCTAATGATGTTTATCTATTAATTATCAATTAGTGTGGAAATAATCGACCACCGATTGAAGTATGTACATTATATTAATATAGACATTATACTCCTACAATTGAGTTCAATGATCTCATTGAGTAGTTATTGAAACTTATCAATATCATATACATTACAACGTTTTTTGTGACACTTTTGACATGCCGTGATCATTATACCAGTGGGTAAATAGGCACAACGAAAAGTCATTAGGGTTAATTAGTATTTTATAATTTATTGTATCGTTTGACAATGTCAGAAATTGTCAGAGAGATAATGTCTGACATCCAACGCCCCTAGCAACTGGTGAAATTCTGGAGTCAGCCTGTTAGCCTGATTGTCAACAATCCCAAGCAATCCCATAAAATGTGTTGTATGGTTTGCTTGCTTCGCGTGTCCACAGTCCTTGTGGATCACCCGTCATTTTCTACTAGTAGAGAATGTCACCACAGCACCCATTACCAGACCTGAGCCCATTGAGTGCAGTCGACAGCCTTCGAGGAAGATGGTAACAACTCTTGGAATATATTAGGTCCACGGGTGTTATAGAGTGTTCCGGCCTGTAATTGTTCCTCCCCTCCTTTTGTAACTCACAGCCAATACCTGACAACTTTATATTATAACTATTAACTAGGTACCTACTTATACAGTTTCAGAACTAGGTCGGGTGTTAAAAAGGTATAACATTTTTTTCGTCATTAGCGGTGAAAATGCAAATTGATATCGATTGTCAAATTGTGACCTATTTAGTTGTCTATCATCGTAATTTTTTCTTTTCATACGATGTACCGTATTGATGGGAAAATTTGATACGTGGAATAAATACTTTTAACAGTACATGATGGGACTCTCATTATAATTAGCGGAGTTGACGAGGTAAACTTTGTACTACTTCGCCCTTTAGAAAGCCTCAAGCGAAAACAGTAGTGTTAGAAGAACGCGCACCTTAGCGTGGTTTTCTGTAGTGCCTATTAGCTTCTGCTTGCTAACGCTCTGAAATAATATTGTCTTAGGGATTAAATATCTTTAGGTAATGTTTATTCCCAGGCAAGATGAAAAATAGGCCGTAAGATTTTGGAGATATACTAATAAAGTATTTTATTTATGTACCTATAGCAACGAGATTCCAGTAAATAACATCGAACATAATCCTTCTAAAAATAAGTTTTAAAACAAAGATGAATCTCGTTGAACATATTCGCTGGACCGTGGTAAATAATAATATTATACAATGTAGGTATATAATGATATCTATTCACCTACATACATAGTATTAATAATAAATAGCTATAGGTACAACTAAATGTAGATTGGTTATTGATTAGCGGATAGCAGCTAGCATAAAAATATAACTCTTAATAAAATAAAAAAAAAACATGATAGTTATATAAGTCTTACATAACATTATAAAAAAGTCATGTCAAGGACAAACAAGTAGATATTAAATACGTCATCAAATAGAGTACTACGAATTGTAATTCAATAATTCTACAGAGTTGCATAACACACCTTTTGCAATTTACTTGCATCACAATATTTTATTTTTTACTCGAGAAAAACTCCATCGCATAAAATCTATTTTGCTCACTATTATGCTAATTTGGATTCACTGTAAATGTTTTTATTTAAAAAATGCACAACTCTATATATACTTAATTAACTTGCCCTGGTTAAAAATGTTCTTTTAGTTCAACAGAAGTGCATTAGACTCTTAGTTAAAATATGTCACTAGATATACACTGAGAACAGTGTCTCAGATATTGGTGTAGAAATATGAGTTACTTGAAATCACTTGTACTCGTTCTCGAATGTTTTAAAAATGAGATTCAAATGGAAGTCGAAACAAAATTTAGAGGAATTTGAGGTAAATGTAAATCCAGAATTGATAGAAGCAGGACTCAAAAACATAAAATATAGTACGAGTAGGTGTTAAGATATGTGGTTGGATTTGCATGAATTCATGTCCACTGCGTTTCTACACAAATTTGCTGAAATTTGTGACTCGGGCTAACGTGATAAATTTTTATATAACATTGAAGTCTGTTAAATAATACCAATAGTTTTATAGTATTAAAATGTTTTGTGCAATTACTAAGACAAAATATTATAAATACTTAAGTACCTACGAGTGCCTCCGAGTAGTTATACAGGACAGCAAACCATAACAAATTGACATCACTGTAATATTATCTATCTACGGAGGTTTTTTTCTAGAAATAAAGATCACGAAGTATTTTCACCTTGCGGCGTACCTGCATCTCATTATCTACCCAACATTTTTATTCTTTATATTGTACTCAGGAATGCTTCCGCCCTTCAAGCGCTCACGTTCGCACTCACGGGAACAATAAAAGGTACGCTGCAAAATATTAAAATTCCTTTCCATTATATGCAATTTTGCAGTTTTAAAAAATAAGACTACATCCATCGTAATTGAATTTTTGCAGGTAATAAGGAATGAGCATGAAGTACGTGCAAATGATTATTCAATTTAAAATAACGTCCCCGGAGAAACGACCAACGCTGGAGTAGTATTACCAAATTAAAACAAGGATTTATAATTACTTTCTAACTAGATAATAAACTGTGCAAAAACATTGAGTTTACTGGTGTTAAAATGTCTGTTATATAGATTCACATCATTGTTACACTATTAGGTAAATGTTGCAAGTGAGTGTTGTATGTTGCTGTTACATAAATAAGAATATTATTGTGTCGCAACTTATTTAACAATAGACTTCTTGACCCACTATCAAAACCTGATTTAAACTAAACAATAAAATACCACGTAACAATATAAACGCTGCTTATTATACTACGAGAGAACTAACTACACGATGTAGGACAATAGTGCCTTCATAAGGGTCTCAATAAATCAATTCATATTAGAACTGTAAGTTGAACTTACCTAATTATTATTATACCTTGTCACGTAACTAACTTTGCACCTTTTAAAAGTGTTTTCTCATACGACACTATTTACTGTTTTATGACCTCTTTTCATGATATTCCTAAAGTTCTGATTTCATTCTTATTGAGGCTGGGGGCAGAAAAACAGCTCCCTTTTGGCACATCGATCATCAGACATTTGCAAAACATTATTATATTATAAAATCTCTTCAACTAGTAAGACAAATATACATAGGTATTATATGGGTGAAAAGATAAACATACGCTTAGGATCTCCAAGCTGGATCGATCATGTCAACTGAATTTGCATGACAAATTGACAAAGAATGTGACCGAAGCAAGGATATCCTTACTTCGGTCACATGAAGGCAGTATGGTCTGGCTTTTCTGGAGAAATATTCAGTTAAGAACATAATAGGGGCTCCAACTTGTGCATCTGAGTTATATTATAACTTATAACAAATACGAGTAGAATAATTTTTTTTTTAATAATATGTACTTTGATATGACTTCGTATTCTTGAAAATAATCGTAAATATACCATTAGAAAACAAAATTCTAAATCAAACGAATATAAGAGGATTAGGGAAAAAACATAAAGCAACTTAACAAGAAATATGAAATGATTTCTTTCAATAGAAAAGATACAATACAATACGAAACCTTAATAATGATTCACATACCTACATGTGTATTATCATCGAATCTTTAATAATATACTTACCTACTAATATACCACAATTGTCTGTTGAAACATTCAAGACAACTTATCTGACAGAAAACATCTATGTATTTCAGCATTGCCAGTAATAACATGAATCTCAAAAACTATTGTAATTTTATACAAAATTACTAAACTCGCGCTGTCTCTCCTTGTTATTTTATGACTTGATTCATTATCTACTCAAATTTAAAGTCACTTTCATATGAGAGAGAGACAAAATGCACATTTCAACTGTATTTTAAATAAAATATGTAAGGATTGACCTACTTTTAACATTGCCAAGTGAGCATTAAGTATGTAGAAAAGAATCACATAATTTCATCTGCACCGCTAATAATATTATTACAAGTTTTATTAAACAAACGCAAAATCCAACTCAATTTGCATCCAACGAAAAGTTGCCTAACAATAGGAGTTATCTAGTTAGAACGTGAATACAATAGAGCTAGATACACACCTACTGACTAAAATCAACATCCGTAAAACTATTTCAGAATCTGTCATGAACTCATAATAAGAGGTTAACAAATTTGCAGAAGAACAGAATAAACTATGGAGACTGTGAAAATTATTATGAAATATGATAGAAGGTAATAAACCTAATATTCGGTTCTGAAAATCAATATTTTTAATCACACAATATCCATTATGTTTCAGAGGTACTACTGGATTTTTCAGAACACATGAAGTAAGATATTGTGACCGAATGTTGTGACTAAGATGAAAGTGAACAAGTTGAGATGGCTGGTCCCAGAACCACATGGCTTGACCATCTAGACCAGATTCTCATGAACGGACGTGAATAGAATTGCATAGAATGGAACATAATGAAGTGGGAATCGTAGGAGTAAAATTAATAGGACAATCAATTGTCTCATATAAGATTTTTTTAAGTCGTCTTTATTCGCGAATTTGTAATTATTATCTCTTATTGAAATTAAGAATAGGAAAAAACATAAAAATACCTAGTTAATAATAATAGTTGATTGATTCTTCCGACTTAATAAAAAATGTATTAAATTATTTATTGATAACATCGACCTCTTCCACACTGGCGAATAATTTATTCTAATTCATTTATCTTTAAAACAACATTAATTATACCTACTACTCACTAAAGTATACGAGTATTTCATATTACTTATTCATCGTATTGACCTTTCGTCTGAATGGATAATAAAGGCGTCTGTTAGAAAAAAAAACATACCTACGACCGTGAGTAACAAATGCACCAGTGCCACACATTCTCACGGTATTTTGCAATAGTTTTGCAGTGCATAATACATTGCTACACTGCTGTTACTTTTAGAATATAAAACAGTAACATGTCTAACACGAACTAATATCTACAGAAGCCGAGAGACGAAGTACTGTAGCTTTAAAACTGGATAAAAATGAAGATGCTTTGGAATCATTAAAAAATAGCTTACTTGAATTATTTTTTATTTACAAATTTTCATTCTTGTAAGGCGTTGGATTTTTCTACATTCCGTAGTATATACAATGCAGTATTCCTACAATAGTGTAGGAGAATTAAGGATGAACATTGTCGGGCTTACGACCGACCTCGGTTTGCTTAATTCAAGTAAAAAGCAAGGTGGCTAATTCAAGTAAAAAATAGCTCGTTTAACAATTACATATGTAGTCGAGAAACGTTCACCATTCAGCCCTTAACGCCTGTGTGCGCTCTTTCGTTTCATTGTGACCCTTTACAGAGTAAACAACTGTTATGTTACCTTTACAGTGAAAATGTTATATATGTCACTGTGTAAATTATTAATTGTACTTAATAGAATATCAATGACTGGTACAATACTGCGTACGAAAATTTAAGATCGGTTATATGAACTAACTTTAAAAAAATATATATATAACAGGTAACCGCGGAAATTTTTCTAAATCAATATACAAAACTACATATATTAACTTCTCATATCAGTAATTTCAAACTCTATTGAGATACACACTATGACTTCATACCTATCTACTGTTAGATGCTTATTCTGCATATTGCTTTGATTTCGAATCTTGTACCATTGGGAATGGTAAAGCTAAACGGCAAAATACTATAATATTCGACGTATTAGTAACAAATTACGTTCAGCATTATGCCTGTGGGAGGTAAGCTTACTACTTCTCTATGATTATGACGATTATTCACCTTGATAACATATTCTCTATGCCTATAAACACATGTTCTAGCTTATAGGATAAATGATACTGGAGAACCTTGGATGCACACAAACCCCTTACCTACATAATATTGTACGTCTGTTATCACATCGTGTATTAGCATGTAAGTACCTCTTTGTAAGAATAACCTGTACCTGGACTGGCGCTAAGGCAACAATAGTCGCTGTTAAGCTGGTCCAGGTCTTTTATACTTCATTAAATAAATAAATGTGCGTTTATAGATTCATGTATACCTCTGTACATCTGTCTCTAGCACTTGTGAAGTCCGAGGGCAAATATGAAGCCCAGATACACCGCATTTGTCGATACACTGTCCCAAAGCAAGTAAAAATACGATGAAATCAATTCGAATAGATGCGTTTTGATTACATAATTCATGTAGATACATACTTACGATTCAAATGGTAAATAATCATGAGTATGTATGGTATTACAGGTACAAATGAAAAAGAAGATTAAAAAATATATTCAGCAAACATATTGTACATACGCTCAAACCTTCTAAAATTTGACCTCGCCGGTGTAAAAAGGGTTTCATCGCTAAGTTATATCATATGTACCTACTGTAAAATGTGTCTTACGCGTTTAATTTTATACATCAAGGAGATAAAAGGGTTGAGCTAGAGTAAAAATATCGCAGTAACCATGGAAATATATGGAGGGGTGTATGACGGTAAGAGGAATTGTAAATTTCAAGGATATAGTATCCTTACCTTGTGTTATACATTAAAGGAATCTTTTATATACAAGACAAGCGATGAAATAGTATCGAATAGAAAATATACACAAATTCTCATGGCATAAAAATAACATAATATGGAAAATGTAATAGGTATTCTGTTTGTTCGTTTAGTTAAGTGTTGACTGGAAACTTACTGACAAATAAATAACAGTACGGATTCTCGGTAAGATTCACCGACTATTTTTGAGAGTGTATAAATAAATTACAAGAAAAATATACCAAATTAATTTAATAATGTAGGTAAGTACTTATGTTTACAGTAATATTTTGTTCTTCATTCTTGTACTTTGGTGTTTTATTTCGCCGATACACGACACCTTAGAAACCATGGATATGAATTGTCTTCGGCTCGCCTTTTCTGAGATTGATCTTTTGTAATCTTTTTATCCAACACGTTCGCCAAATTTTATTTGATCACGAAACTACATAATTGATAAAATTGTCCCATATTGTAAATTCATAGTTGAATGGGATCTTGATTGTATGGTTTTATAAAAAAATACTACGATCGATGGAAAAAGAATTGCAACCATGAGTGTAATTATTTCAAGATGACAAGATGGTATACTCGTATTTAACTAGGTACTGAGTATTACAAGCAAGGGCGAAGCTAACTGGGTATACCTTCTTAGAACCTACATAATATTATGATGTACGTAGGAAGAATACCACACATACATGAGACAGATAGACCTTATAGATACATACGTACGTATAAGGTTACATAACTAAAAGGGACGTACATTATAAATAGGTATTAAATTCTTATATAATCTTAGGTAACGTCGTACTATATGGTATAAGTAATGAAATAATACAGTATAAGCGTGTAGATGAACATATAATATCATTAATACAGGTAAGTATTCAACAATCCTAAGTATAGCGCCTCTACTACGTATAAAGCTACGCATTTACATAATAATATTATGATAATTCACCTTTGTTTTGACACTGCTATCTTTTAGGCTATATGAAATCGTGACTTCATACTTGCCTGATGATATTATTCCTACATTGTTGTTATTGCATACATTATTATTGTCAAATAAAACACTCAACACAATGTGACTCACAATATTACCTATGGATTCTATTATTGGAATATCTGATGCTTGTGGAATTTCAAATAAAACTATACATTAAATGTATTCTCGCAACAGTTTGATAAAAGGACAGTTTTGACGACCCATAAAGTCGAATAAACTCTGTCGAGATACAAGATTAATAATTATATACATTTTAGAATCCTTCCAAATGGTGCAGTCTGATGACAGAGTCCAACAAGCTGGTATAGAACCTGGATGAGGTGGGGGAAACACAGAGATGAGTGGAAGAAAATGGAAGAGGCCTACTTTCAGCAGTGGAGGAAGGAGGGCTGACGAAGAAGGTAATGATTAAATTTTATGGTTTCTGTATAAAAAATTAATGAATTAATTACTGATCGCACGTCAGTGAAAATCTTGGAAAATGAGGTGGTTGTTTCAATCGAAGTAATTAAATATCTAGAGTAAAAGAAGAAAAGATATAGCATGTGATAGTTATTCTTTTAAAATATAACATTTTTTCTGAAAGATGTGATATTCTAATTAAAATACGTTTTAACTGTATAAAAAAAACAACAAAGTTATAATATTACTTTTGTTCGCAAATCATTCACCAGGGTGAATTGTCGTAGTCTAAAATAAATATTACTTTTGTAGTAAAGTTGTTTTGAAATGAAAATGAAAGTTTCTCATAATTCCCTGCTTTTATGATGGAAAGTTGCACAAGGTAAAGCTCCTACCCCGTGTCAAGTATTTCAAGTGCATTCAACAGAGACAATAACAATACTAATAGGCACTTGTTACTATATTGCAGTAAAACATTGTCCTTAACATTTCACATTCTTATAATAAGTACGATGTGTTATGGTTTTCAAAGAGGTTTTCAGTTTTATACTATTTTGGACAGAAATGGTCATAAAAGTGTTTTATTTATTTCAAACTTGGGATCATCACTAATGTAGGTTATTTAGGTTATTACAAAGTTATTAATGTTAGGTACATTTTAATTTATTACAGTAGGTTTCATTTTAATTTATTACTGTAGGCAAATATCACAGGTAGGTACAAATAAAAGGAGAAACTAAACAAGCAAGCTTACCTCGGGATCATGTTTCCTCCATAGGTAACCCGAGACTTAGATGAGATTTTTAACTCTCATGATATAATAAATAAAGAAGCAATAGGGATGACGTGAAAGAAGTAATCCCTACATATTATACAAAGTCGAAGCATTGTAACCTCCCCGTCTTCCCATACAAAAAGTTCCTACATATCTTTTTGTTTTCCTTTTTTAATACGAGTATTACGTATTATTTGTTTCATTAACACGTTTTTAAAAACCTGATGAACTCTCTAAACTCAAGTTATATTGAATAATTTGTTTCACAGATTGTGGGTTTGATTACTTGGCGAACCAAAAAAAAACTTAATTAATTACTTTGTGTTTACACGCGGCATAAAACTTTTCAATCACTCATTATGTTACATAATACCTAACCGATTTTTTTAATTAATTTGTGTTATTGTTGACTTCGTTGTTTAACGACAATTCTCTTCCAGGCCACTGTTGCTTTTTAAAAATACTATGTATTATTACATAAGTTAATCATAAAAAATGCTATAAAGTTGTCGTTATGGTGTGTTTTGTGGAGCATCACGGCAATAGCGCATTACTCACCTTCGATCGTTTAATTATTTTGCTTTTATGTTGACAATATACGTGTCTGGCTCGTTGCCAAACACGAATCAGAAAATCTGGAGAAATTGATAGTCACAGGTAACTAGTGCGAACAAGCATTATGGCTATGGAGAAAGAATTATTACTCATTGGACGTAACAGATGAGGAAGACGTCATAGTAATGATCTTTCATACATAATTATCTAAACCAGATGTGTATACTGTACAGAGTAAATTATTGAATAATAATTTTTGGATGACAGTGCTCAGAGATTGTTAGATAAACCAACGGATTGGGAAAACAACCAAGGTAACGAATAATAGCAAAATAAAAGCTGAACTCAAGAGGCATTGAGTGGGACGTATGCCCCAGTCCCAGATTCCGGATGACAGATGGACGCAAAAGTAAAAAGTATTCGACAAAATCTTTTCGGACCATATCCACGATTTCCTAGGTTAGAGGTTCAATTATGAAGCTACAGCAAAGTATTATGGCTAACCCCTGTCATTGTGAGCGAAGCTTTAAGCAAAAAGCCCTAGTTTTGCTCAACAATGAACTAAAGAAGGCTGAACAAGATTACTAAGTTGGTAAGAATATTTGTCCTTTTGCTTTATTTATAACTACTTTTATTTGCAACGATATTTGTTAAATTTAAATATAGATAAACTATTTTAATCTCTTTACGAGGGTCAGTGCTAAGGATAAAAGGATAGGCAACAGTTTGACCTTTACAGCAATGAATTTCATAGAATATTATAAAGTGGAATAAATTACTTTCTGAAACACCTGAAAACAATTATCAAAAGTTTTCATCTGTAAAACTCTCATTGTTATTTTTCTTTCAATTCAAACAACATGAAGGTAATGTAAGGTAAACCACAGACATGTCGTCAAGTGGGTAAATATTTTTATTTAGTTCATAATAGTATACTTAGTAGGTACCAGTGAACAGACGTTTAATTGGTATTCGTTAGATAGTAAGGAAAATGTTAATGATAAACGCAATGCATGCAAGTGATTTTGGAGTGTGCATTCGCACAATTAACTTCTCAATCATTGTTAATGGTTCCTAAGTAGGTTTATTAGATATCCATGTGTGATAAATTTCAAGTGTTAATTTCCTGTGAGGTAACAACATGTCCTAATAATAATTATCAAATCATTAGATGAAATGTTTCTACAGGCAAAACATATTAAACGTACAATCGCTGTCGGGAGGCAAAATTAATTAAGACTACTAGAGGACGCATAGCAGGTGGTACGTCGGATGATATTTGCAATGAACGTCTAGCGAATGTACCGTTTAATATAAAATGTTAGAGATTATTTCGTTCACTACGTATATAGAAATATGTTCAAAGCACTTCACCAAATTTGTAGCATTTAGCAATGAAGACACGTAATACTAAAACGTTTTTCGCTAAGGAAATGAGAACGCCTCATATTATTTTAAGATCCCAAGAATTATACTATAACTTCTCATTAATTATAGCATTCTTAATTCTTATTTTACTAGTCGCAGAATTAGACCTATATAGACAGGAGACGCAACCAGCCTCCACGAAGCGGGACAGGATGTTACGGACTGGCTGCAGCGGCTGGACCTGAGATTGTAGAGAGAGAAATGACGCAATCACAATCGGTTAACAATCGGTGAAGAATCCTGCCCATATGCCATACGAAAAGTAAAGTAAAGACCTATTGTGTACCCAGCTAACGGGATTCATTCTGAGGGGTATGTAAGCTGTTGACATTGTATGTATTACATCGTACGTGCAGGTAAACAGTACATATGCTACATAGTAGTGTATTGTTGTGATGTACACGTACCAGCTATATGTAAAATAATATATATGCTTATAAAGATATCTTATCATAAGCCACTTTATAATGTGTACACTGAGTAATTTCATTATGTAAGGTACACAATTCACATGATCTTATGCCGGATTTTTGAATGGCGAAATAATAACGAACATATTGAAATAAGTTACGTAAACAATTTAAACAAAGTTTGTTATAGTAGGTTATGGATATTGTAGTAGTAACTCACGGTGCACGGTGTTATAATACAATGCGGTGGATGTTATATAAAGCGTTTAAAAAGAAGTCGGATGGCGAAAAATGAAATACTATATAGTGACATAATATTGTTTGTAATACTACAAGAAATAAAAGCAATTACGAAAACTTTAAGTGTGCAATGATTTAAGGAAGTTAATTTGTTGTTACTTAATAATAACGAGGTCACAATTTACTACGTACTTTACTATACAAAATGAATATATATATTCGTAAAGAAGATTATTACGAAAAGTCTAGACTGTAAATACAGTTACATACATATATAGAAAGGTTTTCTTATTATTCTAAATGATAAGATGTTCTATGGAATAGGTACCTCTAGTATTATTCGAGCAAGCAAAAGTGTTTGGATATGTGATACCAACCATCAACATATAAGAACGTCACAAATAATAAAAGAAAAATCAATCTTCAAACAGGTTCGCCAAGAATTACAAAACCCCATCTCATACTGAGAAGAACTTAAAGTCATGTTTAAAATTGTGCAGAATGCGAGTAGATTTTTCTGTGGTACGTTCCAAAGTTTTATGAAGTCACAATTAGAGTTTACAGGTTACCCAGTAACAGCTTATAAGGATTAAATCAATAAATAACAAAATTTGTTATCCATACGAGCAACGTGACTTGTGGCAGCCTCTGAGGGTTATTTGTAACTTTAAAACAAAAATTGTGGATATATAATTGGTTAAGTACCTTCCATGTATATAATATGCTTGCTAATGAATGTTTACAATACTTTTAGGGTCCTCGTCTTTTGGAAAACTAATTAAAACAAAAATTGTTGCCATTCTTCAAAAAGTTCAAAAGGTGTAACAATGAAATAAATCAAACTACGTAGATCATTATTGCGTCACATGTTTTGATCAACATTAGGTACCTAATATAGTACCAAATATTGCATTCAATATAGGTACATAATTTGGGCTATACCATGGGCATATTTTCGTTTCGTTTATTTTTAGTAGCTACATATGTTATCGATAGCGATATTTAATCAGATAACAGGGGAGATGGTAAAAATTAATACACCTAGTAGTTATGTTCTTTTTCTGCAAATATAATAAATAAGTATGTGGTATTTTCGTTGTTTCAACAGTTATTTCAATTGTTCTACAAGTAGGTACGTATTACACCTTCGAAATAGTAAAAACACGTGAAAAATTCACGAAATGAACGAAGCCTTACATTTTTTGTGGAATTATGTTAGTATATCCCTAGGCAGGCATGGATTTATGACAATATTATGTATTACTTAATAATGTATGCTGGATCGTTCTTTTGCAATAGACGAAAGTCGAAATGCTTACTTGTGTGTGATTTTCAATGAACGAATTTGTTGAAATATTTGATATATCTGTGTGATCTACTCGCATAAGTATGCCTATTTATTATATTGTGTTACTATATGGATTTAGACGTAAAGCAAATGATCCAGACATAATTGAATAAGAAGTGCAATTAAATACCTACTTATACTTGCTTGAACCACTTTGTTTTGAAGCAAACCAATACAAAAGTATAAGTATAATGTTATTAAGTAACATGTATAAGAATTGTATATCTAATATAGTGTCTAAGGAAACTCTGTATTTGCAAAGACTCTAGCTGCTTTTAAAGTACACACAGAGATACTTATTGACTTTATATTTAAAAAACGTGACTTCCATAACTAAATCCCTATTGAAATAATACCGCATTGCATGATATCGCATTAATACGAAAATCTGCAGTTATATTTTACCGAAATAGTTAGTTTCAAAATACTACAATATGCGGAAAATATCGTTGAAAATTTTGTTAAGCCAAAATGACGGATGAATCTTTAAAACAAATGTCTTAATTCTTAATAATACGATTTTTATACAGTTTTATATTGTTATGTAGATAGTGCTTATTACACGACCGCTAATCATAATACTTATGTAACCTTAATAAAAAGTTTGCGTCATCTACTAAAAATGATTGTATGCAGGTATGTTAAATATGTCCAATTAGATATTCATACGGATGTATTGCTTTAGCAAGTAAGTTTGAAATACCAATTTACACTATGCATTTCCTCTGTCAATTAATATCCCCATACGAGATTTAAATTTACATATACTTGGAAAATTTGTGATAACATCGATCCTTTAAAAGCTTTCACATAATCTAAATACCTTCAGTATGCTTTTCAGAATTAGTTTCCATGAGTTTCTCAAATATCTGAACCTGAACTTTACAGGAATTTCATGTTATAGACTCTTCAACCGAAATTTTCACAAACGCTGAATTTCGAAAATTCCATGTATGTAGGAAATTTATAGGTATTTGAATACAGATGTAGTGAAGGAAATAGAATCCTCGTATTACAGGGTGTATCTATACATACTATTTTCTGTCATGGGACATAGTCCCATGAAAGAAAAGGAATTGTGTGGAATGATTATTTTAATAAGCGATTAAGAGTGTGCATAACGACATTTCAAAAATTTCTAAAAACGGGAGACCTTCTATCTCGACAACCGTTACTAAATATGCTTTGGAATAAAATAGGGTAGATGCATTGAACCTTTATCTAGGGAATAACCGTAATGGTTTTTTTATATCTTGTATAGATTTCGCAAAAAAAATATTTAAAAACACTTCTGACCTTTTTTCCTAAAGACGGAAACTCGTTTCCCGAAAGTTGCGGAGTAAATTTTTTTTCTTGTACTGATAATATGCATTAAAATCTAGGGAATAACCGTAAAAGTTTTTTGATAGACGCAAAATTAACCCCAAAAAATGGAAAAAACGCTATTTTTACCATTTTATCATGAGATTGTCACGCGATTTTGAACTTTAATGCCGTGGGAAAAGACTGTGACGTCATTCCTGGTGCCAAGCCCTTAAGTGATAAAATTACCACAAGGGCGCTGAAATCATGTATTCTGTTAGTCTTTAGGCGGGGCCTTCAGAACGATGCACGTATTATGAGCAGGTAATGTGAGTGTCATCATTTTTATGAGTGTTCCTATTACTTCTCAATAAATATCTAAAAGATACTAAAGAGAGATGTTGTTGTCCAGGAGTATATAGGCAGGTATATTAGTAATTTGTATTCAAGAGGCTTGCGTGGATCGATCTCAAGTTATACCGTGGAAATAATTAGTTTTAAAGAAACGAGACTGTTAGAAGTGCTACAATATTATACCCTATATAAGCATGACGGCAAATAAAACACTAAGTAGTACAATATCACTATTTACCTACATTGATATTACGTTGCTCAATACAATAATATGTAGGAGGAAAATAATATTAAATACAAGATTGCCTCAATAAAGCCCTTACGTAAATTGTTCATACAAAGATTTATATTATATGCCTATCTATTGTTCCACTACCTACGTGCGTCTACAAAATATTCGTAAGTACGTAAACAAGGTCGTATGATAAGGTCATATTGATAAAAAAATATGTATAAAACTATACTAAGACAAATCCTACATATGGTGGAAAATAACATTCGAAATTTCTTTAGATACAGAGATAGAGAATAGTTCAAAGACTTAAGTGCACCTGGGTTAATTATTTACATAACAAAGGGATACGGGATGACGTAACATGTCGGGCAACATATTACATAAGTTCCCTCTGTGCAGGTAAACCGGAAGAATTGTTACCATCCTACTTACTAATGTACTTGCAATATACATACAGTTTTGTTTAACCTTCAACTGCAGACTAAACAGTTTTTATCCACTGTACGGAAGTAACTGAAGCTAAATAAACATCTACCATGTCCTTTAACACATATTGAAATAAATTTATTTACACTTAAGTTTATGAACATTCTTGTGCAAGTAAAATTATGTAGATAATAAAATAAGTACTTAATTAATCCTCTTTTTAAGATAAGATAGGTTATTGAATGACAGAGAGTAAGGGTATATAATGACATCAAAGATAGAACGCAAAAAACTGATCTCATCTTTCAACATAGCACATGTGTTATATTATAGAAAACTTACTTAGGATACCTAATAATAATTATTGTACCACATTGATCCAATACTGTTCTCACAATGCTAGTCAAAAAAGTATAAGTATGTTTTCCCTGTGGGGTGAACGCACAATAGTAAGTACAAGTTCGGTTATGTGGGGAAACAGGGTTATTGTATTATGTAACAGCTGAGATACTTTGATGGTAGTAGTAACCAGTAGTAATTTGCTACGAATGAAATACAGAAGCCCTAAAATTTATACACACTTATATATGTATATGTATAAGAATATAATACAGAGTCATTAATGAAATTGTATAGATATACTCGTATGTATAAATATTATAGAAAAACTATGTTATATGTTGATTCGAATCACAAATAAACTCAAACGAAACTATTTACCATAATAATAATAAATAAACTCGTTGTTTTATTTTACAGTAAGACTGTAAATCTCTTAATGGTAAAAATTGCGTAACGAATGCGAAAATTTGAATGAAATGTAGGTATCGTTTTGAATAATCATCTAGTCATCGAGTAATATTTACCAAATATAAAATTCTGTACTCAAACTTAATGTTGGTAAAGATATTCCCCGCCCTAATATACGATATTATGTCTTAAAATATTTATATTACATTATTCGTCAAGCTGTGCATATAATTTGACATCGTGCAATTAAATAATTATTGTCCAGAACAATATACTTAGTACAACATTCATACAAATAAAACTTATATAAAATATTGTCCATACATGTTACCTAATACATTTATATTAATTAATAATAGTCACCTTGGTAATATTGTTATGATTGATTTACATAAAACAAAACAGATTTATATTCCATACATAATAGTGTTTTTAACAAAATAGACCTTAGTACGTAGAATAACAATTAATTGATATATTCCAGTTCCATGATGCTTATATAATCAAAAATATTATATAATGATATGTTCCAAATGCATTTGATATGTATTGTAATCAACAAATAATATACTACATATCTAGGTCGATTATAAATCATGTATATTTACGTAAAAAATAACACTTAAATCGAATGCGTCCATTCCCACATAGTTAACAAGTGCAATAAAAGCGCGGGAATTGGCGGATCAAAAAATAATACATTTGTAAGGTATAATAAAGTTTAAATAAGTAATATTTGATGTTTAAATCGCTCTATAACAACAGATAAGTCATGTAATACTCCCAAATTCTGTTATGTACCTACGTAAACCTTACATAACAATATTTATGTAATTTGTATTTCAAAATTTCAAAGTTGCAATTCTTTAAAAACGTGTCTAACTTACTTTGTATTCAGTGTGTCTTCTTCTGTATTTGTTGCAACAGATAATTCGTTTTATTTTATTCACTTATTTGACGCACAGCCGGTTTAGCTCAATCTTTGTTTGACAGAAACGTGAATTTGAAGTTTCACATACAAAATCACGCGACAAAGCGACCCACCGCACTCCCCACATGAACATGGACGCACACTGGCAATATAAAATTTCAACACTATTACGTTATGTTATCAATGCTTCCGAGTATGTATTTCAGATGCAATCAATAGCGACATCTATACTCGATCGCTTTAACTAATAAAATTACTCGTACAGAAAGCTTTGAGAAAAGCTTCTTAGTTTTCCCGTGCTACGAAGTAAAAGTGCGTAGCATCGAATGGTTTGAAACTTCGCTACTATAGAAGACAATGATATTATTATACGCTGCTTCTCCTACGTTACATTTTTTTGAATGGTGGTATGGTAAGTGGTAATGCGGAACTCATATGTGTTCTGTGGTACAGAACTTACTCACTTTCTAGCGTGCATTCTGCTGCGTGTTTTTTTAAAGAAATACATAATTCTGGTTACCCCATTATATATAAGTTTTCGTCATAGTGTAGACCTATGTGGTCTACGATACTATGATGGCAGCATATCTACATACTACGTATAATATTTAAAGTATCGAAATCCTTTTGAAATTGCTATTTATGCAAAAACAAAGGTGTACCTATCCTTCCAAGAGTAAGCTCAGCATGCAGAGAAAAATGTATGTAATATTTGACCTGCAGTTTTCTTTATTGAAATAACATTTATTTCTACTCTTTCGAAATCAAGTTCGAAGTCAATTAATTAACCGCTTTTTTAAAGTAGTATAATTTCTTTAAGGCTAAATCTTGGAGACAGGTCTAATTCTCCAACCAATTAAGCAATAGGCACTTCAAATACTTCATAGTAAAAATAGCATTTCATTTAAAACATTTGTTTTCCATTCAAAAGGTACTGAATTAGACGTAGTAGTATGTATTGTAATAGTGAAGCAGTTGCCACATTTTGGCTTTCGTCTCTCAGGTGCAATGGTCGTTCACGGATAAAAGAAGATCATTCATTGGTATTTGGTGCTGGTCACTAGATGATCCAGTATATCCTCCCAAAACCATAGTGACAGTACTTTATATACAACTATGTAGTTTCCGAAAAATCACATTACCCCAACGTTTTCTCATCATGTCATCAATTTTCTAAAACTACTATTAAAAAAATTTCGCCTGCGGCTCTAATTACATCTGTTGAGATTATCTTATCACTTATACAATTATTCTTAAAAAAATTCGCCTACGGCGCTAATTAAGTCTACTGTGTGATTCATATCACTTAGTTAATATTTAAAAAAAAAAATTTGCCCGCGGCGCATTATTCCAACCCTGATAAATCAGACGATAGGTATTGGTATCATGACCCTCTTCAATAAGTCTCAAAAAAAAGTCGCCTACTTATGAATCGGTTAGCAGAACATCTAGAATATAGAATGTAAGAAGAGTGAAACGAGGCTTAAGTAGTTAAGATTGAAGTTAAACTAGGGATTGCCCGCGAGGCGTAGCAGTGGTTACAAAGTAAGCCTTGGTGAAAATCCGGTTGGATACCACTGGAGTACATCATCTAATTTGTGAGGAGAGTTCCTGGTTTAGGGGTATTACAATAAATAAAGACACGTTTTGTAAATAATAAATTTATTAACCACAATACAACATTAATAGTTAACATCTTCAGAGTAGACATGCAAAAGAATAACAATTCAGAAGCAAGAACTGCTCAATAAATAAGATAATTTTAAAAGTAGTGAATGAAATAAATTATAAACAAGATTCAATGTCACCATATTTTAAACAACAATGGTATTATAGTAACTAATAGCATTGCTTCATTACATTAGTTGATTTACAAGTCATGGATTAAGAACATTACAAAGTCATTATTAACACATCTTGGTCAGGAGCCGACATAACACAGTCTTAAACCACCGTAAGGCGGAATTAAACATGTCAAGACCAGCAACAGGATGAGGCACGGGGCAGTCCTTTATCAATATCTACAAAAAAAGTGATTTAGTTTCATTTATTTATTTTTGACCCCCTTATACCAGTAAACTTATACTGTCTGGGGGCTTTAAATTTACATTTGAAGTAATATAATATAAATTATGTTCTGATGATACACGTACTTTGTGAAACATATTCTTTGATAATAAATTGAAATTGAAATATTTGCTAATTTTTAAGTGAACAAAATACAGAAATATGTTAATGTAACAAGCTACAGATGTTATAACATTTGTTCACTAGGGTGAGCTCATCGCAGTGTTGCTATCTCTGCCAAAAAACAATTTGATTGTAAATTAATGATATAATCTTTTTTTTTGGTTATTACAGGATGCAAAAGATATAGTAGTAGCTATTTTGCAGAAAATCATTTTTGCAGTGAAAGAGTTTGAAAAACATCGGCTTTACAATGCAATTTGGTTGGAAAATGACCAGAGAGATGTGTTAAGACAATACATTTGATTTAAGAGTTGTACACATTCACTTGTAAATACTCTCACTGAATACAGGACATTGATTTAAAAGATATGAAGAATAAAGTATAATATACATACATAGTACACATACATTGAAATTTGCCACATAAAGTACAATCAAATAACACCACATTTAATCACACAATGAAGATACTTTTATCCGTTTCTTTTTCTACAAACAAAATATATAGACACCATGAATGCTTTAAAATTATGGAATTTTTTTATAAAAGGACATCAAGTTCACACTAACAATCAAACTTTGGCAACTCAATACGGATACAATTATATCAAAACTGAGTTCTTATTGGTAACCATACATAAAACACATAACCACGCAACAGGGATGAAGAAACAATTATTTTCATTAACAATGTCAATTTCTCTCTGAATAAGTTAACAAAAAAAAAAAAATAAAGACTATTGTCTACTTGGTAACATATTAGGAAGAAGGCTACAAAATAGAATTATTTCTGTTAAATATGTATAGTGTAAGTATGTATTCTTCATGAAACACATGTGATAAAATCCCATAGTGAAATGTTACTTTTACCACACATGTTCAAGGCACAGAATGAATATCGAATATGTGAAACAATATTGAGAATGAAGCCCAATATGTAAGGTGTTTGTAACACGTAAAGATAAAATGCTCATAAATAAAGGATACAATTGAAACAAGAAATGTTTTCAAAAAAAAATGTCATAGTAGGTAGGTGTACTCGAAATTATAACCAAGTGTATTTTCCAGTGGCGTAACTAGCATAAGTGCCGCCCGGGGCGGACTCTGAAAATGCCGCCCCACGCCCCACCCGACCCCTAAAGTACCTATACAAGTACATACCTGCCCATTGGTGTCTGCAGGCGAGAGCAACTAAAATTTTAATATAGATGTGGCATAATAAAGCACTTCAATAGCGCCGCAGGCGAATTTTTTTTCATTAAACTAAGTGAAAATGAAGGTCATGTTGTAGTTTTGCTTACTTTCTTAAAATAAAAAAATCAAAAAAGAGCGCCGCAGGCGAAATTTTTTAGAAAAATGGGTGAAATGGTGAACCTGGTTATCTTTCTATAGTATCTAAATAACACATATGGTTACTGGCATTGTACAGGGGAAGCGACCATGCAAGAAGTGACGAAATTTTAGGCATTAGATATCGTAAATCTAACTTATTTGAGCACCTATAAATAATATGTACCTAAGACGCGAACAGGATTAATTAGCGCCGCAGGCAAATTTTTTTATTAAAATTATTGTAATTTAATAGATTTTTATAATAATTTTAGAAAATTCTGAGATTTTTTTTTAATCTGTGTGTTTTATCAAGATGTTTTTTTATATGTTGTGCCATTTTGCCGCCCCCTGATATGCGCCGCCCGGGGCGGACCGCCCCCCCCGCCCCCCCCTAGTTACGCCACTGGTATTTTCACAATAAATTTATTATCTACACAAGGAAACTGTTTCAATCACTAAGAAAGTATTTACTGAATATTAAAGAGAGTGGAAATAATTGAAATTCTACCGTCATTTCAACTGAATGTATCTCTAGAAATAATTTGAACAAGTAAAGTAAAATCACTACATCTCAATGCAGAGTCCAAGTAATTGTAATTACATATTTAAAAAAGCATGCTGACAGTCATGCCTATCAATAGCTGCTTTAAATTATACATCACTATAGTAATTATACAAGTCTACCAACCTACTTGAAGTAAAATGGATCGCTTATCATATTACTATTATAACTTTAGTGAGACAAGACTCTGTCATCAGCTTTCTCAGAATGGACATAAAATGTCTAATTGCTGTAGTAAAAGATAAATGTGCCATTCTACATTTTTGTAATAGTATTTACTTTAAGAATGTATTACTTCACTATGAAGTAGCAAGTGCTACCAAACTTGGTAAACCTAGATTCTACCTTGTTACTGTAGTTTCAATACATTACTATGACAATATTCACTATCAGAAGCACGCACGGAAATAATATTGCATTCAACAATAGACCATACTACGTGATATCATTATAGGAGCGCTAAGATTTCTCAAAATAATTTTACACACAAAATTGTAGATCACAAACATATGAGTGAATATGATTAACATTTTGATAATCCAGTTTTACACAATCGTAAACTAGACAAACTTAATACAACCAGATTACACCTTAGGTGATACTGCACAAAGATGAAAAGTTAAACCAATCCATAATAAAATTATGATAATGCTTATTTTTTTCCTAAAGACACCACTGAAAAGAAATACACTTAAAATTTTGAACATTAATTAAAGATACGCGAGTCGAAAACTATGTTATAAATAATTCTATAGACCTACGGGAAGTGTCCAAAATTTAAGTTTAAATTTGCCATTTTGAGTATAGGCAAATGAAATACAGTAGTATACGTTATACATATGTATGTAATTTAAACTAATTAATTCCGAATATACAAGTATGATTGCAGTTAGATAGAGATGATTAAAATAAAATATCATAAATACATATAGTAGCCACATAACTCGCAGCAATCACTCACTATGTGTGATCATCAGAACATGATTGATACAGGAAGTACAAGTGGATGTTATTCAAATCGAGTCAAGGTATGGAAATGCCTACAATAATTATCATTATTTCATATGACTAACAAAGTGCCCTTTAGTGCACACGGTATCATAAGATTTGAAAACACAACAAAGTTTATTGTCCCAAATTGAAGACTGCACAATATTTCAAATATTTGTAAAATAACATTCTCGAGAGTTTTGACTTTACTCGAGTCATATATTACTAGTAATAGGTAACACCATAATACAATTTTGTATTCATTCAACAATATACCCAGTTTCCATATAATTCAAAAATACACACTATTTCATTAGAACCTCCATTTCATACACTTATGTATATTGCACCAAGTATTTCTTTTATAACGTTTTATAAGTATTCTCCTATAATAAAACAATTTTAATTCTTAAGTCGACTCCGAATGAAAATAAAATATAGTTACCTATATTTATAACAAAAATATAATAAAAACATCCAGAAAACAACTGTTCTTACTCTACTAATATACAAAGTAAAATGATTCTAAAGAAATTAAAACAAAAACAAATATTAATCAACATATTAAAAATCAAGTACAATACATAACAATGGAAACATGTATATGAAAAATAAAAAATATATATATTATAAAATTTCAACTACTTCATATTATAGGTATATACGTATGTATATCCGATCATACAGTCCTAAATTAATAATTACACTAATAAAAAATATGAAACCACATCACACTATTTCCTACATCTGGCATATAAGCTATTCTACTATTTATTCATTTATTAAAAACAACTCAAAATACATAATACGTATTAAGCATTTACAAGAATTAAAATAATCAATCACACATAACTACAAAGTCTACAAAAGAGAAGATTAGAGGAATTAACATACATCAAGAATACTGACAGCTATGAAATAAATTACTGTGTATAAGGGAAGCATTACTTCAGCATTACTTTACAGAAACTAAACATTACACCAGACCCTTTACCTGACAACAATCCTTTCATAAAGCTATTCAATCAAACTTGGTACATAGCTGTACGCACTTTGTGGAAGCTACATTTATATTCATTACACAACTTTCTTTGACAACCCTCGCTCCCAACAATTCCAAATAAATAAAATGATTTGAACCACTCTCCTGCAGGACTCTTGGAATTTATAAAATAATTTTGTATGTAATAATGAAGATTGGGGATCTCTCTTTGTATTTGTGTGACAAGAAGTTATCATTTTATGACACACTTACAAGTCATACTATATGGTTTTCTAAAAGACCCCGTATTAGTTGGAGGTGAGGAATACGGTAAGTAGTGTTTGAGAGGTAAATATAACAAGGTGAATGTACGTACGGAAGTAGGTTGAAGATTATTGTATTGTAGGAGAGGAATATTCATTGAGTTAATAATACCCTGGACATTATGTAGCATAATGTTTTGAAACATCCATCAGCTGCCGTGCATCAACAATTAAATTTACACATTATCTATCAACAACATTTAAACCATTTTAGATTAGGGATAATATATTTCAAAAAAATTTAACATTATATTGAGTAAATTGTAGTACAAAATGCTCAATCTTGAACATTACCATTAGAAAAAATATTTTCTTATGTCAACACAAAACTTAACAGGTTCAATTAGAAATATTTGCACTTTGCAACTTATGTAACTAACTTATGGCATTTACTTAGAATTATTTTCATTGTAATTATAAACTTATACGCTTTATGCTCGTCAAATTTATCCCCAACAACAAAATTAAGCTCAAAAGTTTCTGTTACATATCTGAAATCATTGCATTCAGGTTCTGCAAAGTGCAATTGTTCAACAATGTTTATATCTAATAAGTCTATGTAAATATTACTACTAAATATTTTGTTAACAATCTTTCTATATCACTATACATATAGTATCATAATTAGGTATGTATATACAACAAGCTGTCATTCAAATAAATCTTGATCTCGCGCATTGCCTAATAAACAATCTCCTTGCAGGAGGTAATAAAATGGTAACTATGTGCATAGTATTATCATGCTGACAAGAATATCTTTGCGTTGAAATTACATATAGCTAGGGACACTCCGTACACCTAATCTGAGTGTCAGCTGAAGTGAATTATAATTCCAATATAGTATCTTTCATAACGAGAAAAGGAAAAGGAACATATTACTTTTCCACCAATTAGATAATGTACATTACATCAGAATGTCTATGAAAAACTACAGAGCAAGACTTCAATAAATAATCTGCCTATAATGAAGGATATTATGAAGCATTGGTGCAACTTAATATGATAGATTATGCTTCTCTACTTCGAGTGAAAGTACATAGTTTCAATGAATGCAAGAAGATTGATTATGTACTGAAAACCGACCTGCACAGCACAAAAACAATGTCGAAGATCATTTAATGTAATTGGGAAAGTGATTCGTGCAATAATACATACATATGCCAATATTTTACTAAATAATATACTTAGTAAAATATTTGCACAATGGAACTTAGTAAGAGATTTATTTCCATCAAGCTTATGGCTGATGGTCAGCTGGGTTAATGTGAACACCTAATCCAGTTTGTCATTCTTTCTCGATACAAAGCCGTATTCTACCAATACGCTTTATAATAATAGAGAATGTAGTAGATTTAGATGTAGACACCCACTTTCATGCTGGGATGTTGATGTGAATTATAATAGCGGACCAAATGTTGTGCAGGCCTTGTGAAGTATCATTGTTTTGGACTCTGACTAATGATTTATCAAATTTCATCAATTTCAATACAATTGGAATTAATAATCCAGAACATTTTGTAAATGAGTGTATAGCATTTTTTTAGTATTGAGAAAATATATCAAGTAATTATTATGTTATAGAATTAATAACAAACAATCATTTATTAGGAAACTAAAGAATCCTAAATTTGTGCAAAACAATAACAAAATCAACAACGGAGATATTTGTGTGAATTCGTGCATTACATCTTAAAAAACAAATAATTTACTTTAACATACTGATGGTACATTACAAGAGATCATAATATAACACATTAGTTTTACATAATGTACATTCTCATGGTGACAACATGGTTAAATTATAATTAAATAATAATTATCATTAGTCTTTTCTGCTTAATAATAGAATTTTTAAATTCAACAAGTTCTTTTATCATTTTACTTTCTTTAAATGAATAATAAATAATGTTATGTTGAGTATTGCAATATTTCTTTATATATTATATACAAAATTGTCATTTTGTAAGACGATTTTAACGGGAATTTGCAAAATGAAATTACTAAGACATCTCTTTGAGAATATTTTACGACTGAAGAATTTCGATCTCGTAACAATTTGGTTAGAAAGCTTTACATGATACATCTTCCAAAATAATGAAAAGATTATAAAATGCCTGCCAGAATACAATATATATTGTTTGTAGTGGAGAATCACTATATCATGGGCCACCACAATAAATCATGAGGAAACTTGAATTGTCTTTATTAATTATTATTAACGTGCAAAATGTGCAGAACACAACTTATATATCTGCTGTAAACTTTGAAAGTTTGTCTCGTAAGCAACTATTTTCTTTCTTCAAAAGTTCCAATTCCTGACGCAGACATAAATTCTGAAAAAATATTCATAGAAATTATTTACAAATAAAAAATACTCATAAAAGATTCCTAAGAATTTTTACAGTATACTCACCATACTAAATACAGAGACCCTAATGTTTATTGAGACTGATGAAAGTTATTCAAATAAAGCCTAATCCTTCAAACAAAATACTAATACATTGTCGACTATCCATCTCGAAAACTAGGAGAGCCGACCCTAAGTAAACGGGACAAAGAAGAAGACCTTAAATCTTAAAAACACAGTTGCCCGATCCCACCAACTACCACCTAGGAAGCAGACCCCTAAGGAATTTCCATACAAAACCACAGATAATTTGAGTGATTATTAGAACTGTCATAACCTTTAAGATATAAATCCATACAAAATACAGCATGCAGCTCTACTTAGTTAGGTGGCCAAATATCTCGGCCCAGAATCTCCCTCACTTAAGTAGCTGCATGCTGTATTTTGTATGGATTTACATCTTAAAGGTTATGACAGTTCTAATAATCACTCAAATTATCTGTGGTTTTGTATGGAAATTCCTTAGGGGTCTGCTTCCTAGGTGGTAGTTGGTGGGATCGGGCAAGTGTCTCATAAATTATAGATAGATACAGATTATCTAAAGAAAATAACATAGTGAGATGCAATGTGCTTGTACATGTACATAATATCAAAGTTAATTAAAGTCATGGAGTTGTCATTTCCACTGTGCTATTTAAGATAGCCTAACAGAGAATTAAAGGGCTTATAAATGAATGAAGATTGTACTAATACTGAAATGATTGTAAAACAAAATTTACTACTCACAATTGTATACGAGTTTGTATTATAATACTGTAGCTTGAAATATCATATAGAATGGAATCAGAGACCATGGGAGTTCAGGTATTGAAGTACCCCAGGAGATGAGTTATGAATGTTCTCTGTTGTACTGATGATTTTGTGAACAGGCATTCCTTGATAATGTGTTACCATAATAAATTTTAATACAATCACAAATTTATAATACAGTTTACTGAAGATTATCAGTGAAAGATGAAGAAACAAGGCTCTTGAAGAATGTGGAGGGATTTTTATAAAAATACTCAAACTCCTAGATAGACATACTAATAATATGTTTTATAATTTAAGATGGATGTACATAGATTGTGGAAGATGACGAAGACCAAAGCGCAGATGGCTTGAGGTGGTCAGGTAGGACTTGAGGGGGAACGGCAATGTACCAGAGCATGCACAAGATAGAGCAATGTGGTGGCGAATAATTAGGAAGGTAGACCCCAAAACCATGTGGAAATGAGAAGTAGAAGGAGAAGGTGTAGAGTATAAATAGGTGTAATCATTTATAAACATTTCACATGGCAGTAAATTTCTATGTTAAAACAAAATACTAATCCGGCGCTGTAAAACGAATGACTTGAATTCTTTCTGAAATGGACCTAAAATAAAATATCAATACAAGTATACCTCTTTTTCAAGATATCCAGCTCGCAAAGCAATCTGATTTTCTTTCATCCTCCGTGCATCCCTTGATCTTTTAGCTGCCATGTTGTTCTTTCTCCTTCTTGCCCAATATTTTGCATCCTTTAGATCTTCCGGTACAAACTAGACAAAATTCATTTTAAAAATATTCTTTATTGGTTATATACAAGATCTAAGAAATGACTAAAGCACTTTATATGTGAAATGCCACTTTCTTAGGTGCGCCAGCAAAACATGATAATTATTTCGCACTATATTCTATATTCAACCATTTAATACAATAATTAGGTACTACTTACAGAGAAGAAGGAATCAACTTGCAACTGTAATGAACAATAGTATGGGGATATTAATATACAGGTTGACAACATAAAGAAAAATGACCTACTAATAGGAATTTTGTGACTAATTTATAATGTAACATTATCTTTTGCATCAAATGGTTGAATGACAAGGAGCAAGCATTTATAAACAACAAAATATATATTCGCAAGCAAACGAAGAAATGAAATCTAATGGAAACCAACTGGTTGGATGGTTCCACTATGGGAAAAGAATTTAAGTGACTCATTCACACAATCATCTTTCTGTCAAAAGTTGTTTTGAAGAGGAAAGCTCCTATAGAATCTAGACAAATATTTACCTGTTTTCTGGACTTCTTTACCATAGGTTGCGGTTTCAATTCCTCGTCAGAAAACTGTCGGGTCCTGGGATCAAAGTCACGGCCTGAGGATGCCATAGAAAAAGCTAAAAAAAAAAGATATTCATTATTAGTAAATAATGAAAACATTATTAACACAAATGATCAGTTAATTAGGTATCTAATTATATCAATTGCCGCACCTACAATAATCTTGTAAAAGATAATAGGTACATTATTATTTTGATACTAATATGGATAAAATACAATCTCATTTAAGTAATTTAAAACTTATAATACATAAGATTGTCTATACACCTAGTTGTAAATTAGTTTAAGTATTTAGAACAGATTGGATTAGGCAAAATATTATGTTAATACAAACAAAATTAAATGAAGAACTTCAATAAAGGTTAAACGAAATTTGTGTAATGACAATAGCTGTTACTATATTCCTTAATAATGACTGAATATTCTCAAATTCATTTTATGCCCATCCTGACTATCTACTCAAATATACGGTGCAACATTCCTAAGGTACTTACATAAAGTTTTGCAGTATGCATAGTTTATGGCAATGCACATATAATGTGTCGTTTGTGAATTAGCTATCACAAAATGGTACTACATATATAAATTGTCATTTAGTATACCTAAATCCCAGGGAATAAAATATACTTTTATTGCTAATCTCACGAGAGCTACAAGATCTTTAAACTGAATTATATTTGGCGCTCTAATAATAGCTAAGTAGGTGTGTGTGTGTGTGTGTGAGAAGGTAAGTAAGTACCAATGTAAGGCAAATATTTACAAAGTTTCTTTGACAGAATAATAATAATGATTGTACCTACTTACTATAAAGTTGTAGTAATCTAAAATGACCTTGATAGATAATAATTTGTTACTGTTTTGAGAGGAGCAATAAAAAGACTTTATGTTATAAGGTGACACAATAAGATACATCATTTCATAATGTTCATTAAGAGTATTATGATACCTAAACTAATAATAATGAAGCATTATTAATGTCACTTATCGCAAAATTAATTTCTGCAATTAAAGTGTAAGTATATATAATATTCAAGTATTATTTAGCAACACTTTAAAAAATGCTGCGAATCACATACTGATAAAAAAATCAATATCAAACAAATACGATAGAGATACCAGTATTGGTTTAATAATATAAAAATACATAAAAAATTTAATTTAATAATATCGTGATAAGAAAACTAAATAGTACCTACAAATAATGTTAGTGAGGGAAATATGAATTACTATTTAATGTAGGAATACTCACTGGAGTCTGTCGGCGACGGGGGTTGGTTAATTGTATCAGGGCTGAGACATTCTGACGGAGATGGAGATCGTTCCCTCTTGGTGGTGACATTATTGGCGATGCTAGACAAAGACAGGTTGGGGGAATGTCCAAATGCACCAGGCACCAAGTGACCTCCTCCCAAGCTGTCTCCTGGCATTCCATTTTCACTCAGAAATTCATCTAGGTCGACATACTAGAAACAAAAAGAAAAATATTTTAAAACATCCATTTAAACCAACCAACTTATAATGGGTGTTTCTTTTAAAAGTTTGGAAAGATTATTGTATGCTATTAATGTCTGAAATGTATTTGGGCGTATGTGACTGGAATAAACACAATACGGAAATCCAATTTTCAACTACTTTTCCGAGCATCAGGAGTCATATATTGGCAATAACTCTGTGAATGTAGTCTTTCAAATAGTGTGATGTCTCAAATACAAGAAGGGTGAGATGACACGATGGTGGAGGTCAATCCTCAAAACCATTATGTGAAATTATGAGCTCATCCAATGTTGATTGAGTTATTTTTTTACTAAATTTCCTAATATGCTAAAATTATTCCGGTGTTATGTTTAATTGTATTGAAATGGCAAAACTTTCTGAACATAAATCAGCTGTCAATGGTTGCTACTAGAAGGAGTGGTGCTAAATTAAAAGTTTAAACCTCTAAAAAAACACCTTTACTACATTTTCGAGCGATAGAAATGTTCACATAATGTGTAAATTTTTTAAATCATCAAATAACAAATACACATTATTAATGTACGTCCGTGAATTATAATTTGATGCAATGCGTTTGGTGATACGTACAAGTTACCTAGTGCATCACAGTACATGTTATTGTTGTTTACAGAACATATTATAGTAAAGATACTAATATGGAAAGTTAAACAAGCCTGATGAAATGTTAGACGGGTAACCTGTGATACAACTTTGACATCTTAAAGAGATAATAAAACGTTATAACATCGTACTTTATTCCTCAATAAATAAATCAACAATTATTATTGTTTAGAACAGGGCGATACGAAACAGCATTAATTTATTTTAATCAGTACATATGTACTACATAATTTTATTAAATAACTTTAAATTAGGGCATAAAGATAATAAAATTAATGAGATAATATTGTAAACATATCCGTGATAGTCTAAGCAATGATAATATTGCTTAATTTATTTCTTTAAAAAAATATTACGTACTAAATTAAAAAAAATAATATACTGTAAAAGAAATCCAAGAACTACTGTTATTCTGCAGTATTCCTACAACAGTGTAGAAGAATTAAGGATGAGCATTGTTGGGCTTACGACCGACCTCAGCTGGCTTAAGTGATCACTTTACACTCGAGAAACATTCACCATTTCAGTTCACCCCAGCTGGGATTTTTTTTTCAATTTGTAAACCAAAAATAATTCAAGTACTGATAATCGCGTACATGATTTTTTTTAAAATAAGAATTTTATTCCAAATACCTAAGTAGTGTGAGTCCCCATAATACGAGCGTGAATGAAAGTTTATTAAAAAATTACTTATGTTGTTTAATATTTATTAATAGTGATTAAAAAATAATAATAAAGCACACCCAACAATAGAATTGGGGGTGGAAATTTTTATTATTGAATATATAATGATTGTATTTATATATGTTGTCTGTCTAAGTGCTTATAAATTAATAAATAAAGCTGATACATTTCAATTCCAACAATATTATTTGGGATTTAAACAAGAAATATTTTAAACTAATAACAATAGTTACATTAAATTGATCAATTATTTCCATCATCATATATGAACAAACTAGATACTAAACTAATGCAGTTATATTCAGCCTTGAATGTATGAAAATAATCAGTTTCAAAGTAAGCAACTATCTATGTATGTAGTTATGTGCCAATGTGTATTAAAACTGAAAACATTCTAACAAAATGTAGGCTGAAGTTATTAATATTTACAAAAAGTGTCAGTTCTTCAAATTGAATGTATTATTTATAATACGTGTTGACAGTTTAATTCGGCCCTCCGACTCATAGAAAATATTTCATTAACATAATTAAAATAATAATAAAGTCACATGGTTTCACTTTGTTTAAAAAAAAATGTTGAAAAGTATGAAGAACGAAATGAGTTTAATGTATGAAAACGTAAAGAAAACGGTATAATTATTACACCAACAAATGTAAGTAATAATCATTATTGAATTATGAAATTAATTTATTTAAATACTACGCATTCGAGTTGGGTGTAGCGGCGATATACCAATACTTCAGTCATGTGGCAATGCGTGTACATATTATATTGAAATATTCAATGTATAAATACCCTTGGCAAACCCCAGAAAGGGTTCTGTTGCGGCAGATCGATATCGTCATTTATCCACTGAAATTTTACTGAATTCATTGCGAAGTAAATTTCACTAAAAAAAACACAATTTAATTTAAAACACTGTAAAAATCACGACACACATCCGCATCCTGATGTCTCGTTATCTGTCACTTGAAATCAGCTGTCACGTGCTTACTCAGTAGTAATTTCAGTGTTGCCACGGCGGAAAATGAAATATTATAGTAGAGCGCTAGTGTTGGCGACCGCGCGGAGTGTTTTCCAAACGGTTTTCCACATTTACGTAGAGACGTAGGTAGTGTACCAATATCTCCGAACCAATACTACATACGAATACGCAACGTTATTATTCTTATTATAGATAACTGTGTAGATATAAAACAGACATTTTGTTGGTGGAAGGGTACGCCCGTTACTAGTATGAGTGTGAATACTTCGACGTGTTAGCAAAAAATGTTTAACCTTGATATTAATATGTTTTTCTCTTTGGATATTAGGTTCTTTTCGAGACATTTTTCTCAATGCGGAATGACACAATTCATATTTTAAGTTAGTAACAACCAGTACAACCACTTTCATAAATATTTTAGACAAGTTGTTGTTTGATTTAAAATAGTTAAATGGAGAAGTAAGTAAGTATTAAAGGCCCAGGAACCTATCAGGTACAACACAATTTATTTTTTGTGAAACAATATTGTACTTCGGTGGATTGTCATACAAATTTTAGAAAATGTTTGATATGATGGGAAAACGTGTGGTTACAATATGATTTTTCGGAAACTAGTTGTATATAAAGTAATGTCACTCATGGCTTTGGAAGGGGCTTCAGCCCCCTAGTCCCCCTCCCCTGGATCTGCTAGTAAACAGGTCTGAGCTGAAAATCAATTAACAAGGACTTGCTCATAGCGGAAAAGCATGCTGTCTACGTATTATAGGTACAGGACTGAAATCTCACACAAAAAAATATGATTTGACAAAAAGCTCTGAGCTCCCTAAAGCACTCCCCTGCAGTCAGACGTTCTTATAAAAGCAAAATAGGTAGAGTTCGTAATGCCTAATATCATAAACGCATGCATTACCACATCGTAAAAATCGATTTGCAATTTTACGTGAGTAGTAATTTTACATACTTACCTTACACCCAATCTGAATGTCATATACCTACCTACCTAAATGTTTGCGCAAAGAGAATGTTGTGTTTTTATACACACCGCATGTGATGGTGGAGTAATAATAGTAGTTCAGTACTATAATCTAGATTTTTTTCTACGGCGACGGTTGTTTGAACGTTAAATCAAGAGTAGGGGTAACCCGAAATCATTTCCTGTGTCTTAATGTTAAAAATTGCATGTCAGATTAAAGAAATATGTTTTTTCTGACGTTTTTCGGGAACAATTTCGCTTTATTAAAAAATGTGACTTAGTAGATTTTTCCTTTGAGACATCCGAAGAAATTTTCTTCCTTCCTTCCTTTGAAATCCATCAAGGGTAGAACATTTCATTTTTTATTTTCAGGAATCTATTCAAGATATTATAAAATATCTGTTACATTACAAGGATGCACCGAAAAACTGTTACACAATCTTCTTCTTCTTCTTCCTCAGCCTTCCTCCCTCCGCTGCTGGACGTAGGCCTCTTCCATTTCCTTCCACTCATCTCTGTTTCTCCCCCTACGCATCCAGGTGTTACACAATAAAGAGTTTTATTATTATGAACTTACTTTTGTTCCCCTGCTCCCAACCTATATGTACTACTTGTTGTAATTCCTTATTATGATGCATTTATCGATGTACGTAAGACGTAGGTAAGTATGTAACTTATGAAGATGGACATGTTAGGTATTTAAACTAATTAAGTGCATTCTTATCCGAATGTTAATGTCAAAGATGGTGAAAGATACTGGATGGGGTGCATACAAATTAAAACAAACGTTAAAAATCACATCGAAAACCATACATTAATATTATTCTATTTATATCTTGTGCTCAGGTGTCTTGTATAAGCTCATTTTGAATAATTAATGAGTAAATAAAAATAATTATTATATGATAATAATATGTATGTAAAGGTAGGTGGTATTTATTAAAAAAAATGTTAAAATAAAATGCAATAATTACTAAAATGCTAAAATACAAAACAATCACGACAGACGTATGGATACTGTTATTAAAAACAAAAGAATTATTAATATACGAAGGGTCTTTAAGGTATGAAGTGTGTCAATGACAAATTATAATAGAAACATTCCACGATATGCAAAAGAGCCACAAAACCACGCAAAGCCAAAGATAAAAATTGTAATAATAAAAAATGGTTTTGATGAGTACTGACTTCTTGTACCTTTAGGTCGGCATCGTATGGTAGAGTCTTGTTGTCCCATAGGTTGGGTCCAAGGAACGCTGCCTGAGCCTCGACATTCGACCATAACTCATTGTCATCTTTCTTCTCATCATCCTTACTATTGCTTGATTTTCCTGGAAACAAAGAAAAATACTTATTAATATCTTGTGGGGCGGTAAAATACTTAATGCATTATTATATTGTAATGTGTGAAAAGAATTGTGTGTGATGAAAGCATCAGTTTGCAATTTCAATAAATCTTTGAAACTCTGGGATCCACAGGGATAACTTGTATTCATGCAAGCAAGTTCATGCAGCGACATAAAAATATTAAGTAGGTATTGCATTTCAGCTTCATATGCACTGGAAGTATTTATCAAAAGAAGTTTAGAAAACAGATTTATAAATAAGCATTCAGTTCAATGAATTCATTCATTGAGAAATTAAACACAAAGTGCGTAGGGTAAAAGCCAAACTTTTCAAAACCAATTTTCATATTGTAAATTGAAGACGTACAACGTATTTATAAATAAGGAGAACTTAATATTAGGTACAATTATAAATAAATTACGCGCGGTTTGAATTTCATCGTGAATTTTTACTAAATACGATTCTTGAAAACAAAAATCCAGAAGACTTTATTTTTTAAGTGTAAAATAAGAATTTTCTATTTTATCTAGTAAATTTTTACCACTATTTATTTAACGAAATGTTTTAATTTAGCATCGTAAAAGGAAATCACATACAAGTGCATATGCCTATGTATTTTTGGGTCGAATAAGGAATCGTTATAAATCATGATACAAGATCAGAATTGTTGAAATATATATATACGAACTCAAAATAATAAAACGACAATATTTTACCCTCATTGTATAAGTATTTTATCTTACCTATATATGAATAGTAAAGTTTATCTCAATTACAAGTTAATAATATTATTATTATTGATGATAAGGGGCGTCTAGGTATCTCTCTGTAGCTAACCTTACCGTAGTAGGTAGGCATAGGTAGATAATACGTACATCAGACATACCTATCATTTATCTATCGTTTTCTTTTTACTTCACGCGTTATATAGATATGCGTACCTGAAGATAAATAATTATTATTATAGCTACTTGTACATAGATATGTCTGTCTCTGTGCAAAGCTGATGTACTCTTAAAAAGATGGATAGTGCGGAGAATACACCTTGAAATATCATCAATGCGTACCTATGTCTAGGCCCAACCCAAATGTATGCCTTAAACCTCTACGAAATGCCCGAAAACGATACTCTCACTATACTAGAGCATGCTTACAATGAAAATAAAGAATGTGATGTGTAATTTAAGATATATTAGAAAGAAAAAAAAACGAAAACACAACTTTTCTAATAAAATTAATGGAATAACAACCTCGTTTTCGAACTGTTTCAGGATTCCGTCTACAGACGGTAATTATATCACTTTTTATCACATACTTAGCCTATATACCTACCTATATTATAATCTCTTTATGAAATCACTAGGTAGGTACTTAATTAATTAGCATGACTCTTTCTTTTCACCACAGATTACCAGGCATCGCCATACCCTTAATGTATAATAATTTTGATTATCAAGCAAAAAAATTCCGTACTTTAACAACGAGGTTATCATATTATTTCATATTTTTATTAACAATAGTAATACCTAACACAATCTTTATCAACGTGCGTTGTTACATTATGTATTGAAACGTAGTAGGTACACTATCATAGTAGTAGTCGTGTAAGGTACATCATTATTTAACTATATGTTTTTTCTCTGATATATCTTTTCAAATAGAAATCAAAGTTCAACAATAAATAGTAATAATATCAACAATATTTTACACAAATTATTATAGAGAATATTCATTTCTAACATTATTAATGCCTGTCATAAGATATTAGTACGAAATTGGATTTGGTGATTGTAAAATTGGATAACGTGTACATAACTTCTAACATGCTTTCTGATTCGAAGATCATGTTCAAAGATGCAATCCTTCATTTCTGAATAATTCTGTAATTAAGTTATGCGATGCAATGTAATAATAGTACTACTGCTCTTGTACCGAAATTCAATGTATAATCATATTATGCATTGAACAATGCAATATTAGTCACGAATCGTCTCTCGATTCCATCAAAATTGAAGATTAGTTGACTGTAGATTGAATGTATCACATCAGAGTACTGTGTTTATATCTATGCAATGCAAAGTCTCTATCAAATTAATGTGATTTTTTCCAGTTGCTCGTGGTTCATCCTTGCTGATTCTTCTGCGTTTTGCGATATATTGCTTTTACAAAATTAACGGTCTTTCTGAAGTATACTTGTACATTTATGAAGCTATCCTTGACCTGTTATTTTGTCCCTAATACTTATACCTAGTATTAGATACCTACTCTATTCAAAATTTATCTAGTGACGAATACTTTGGACTCTATTTAGAAACATGCGTCTGATTTATTTTTTATCAGTTAAGATAAGTTAACTGTAATGTTTTTTTCTAAGTGTATCGTAAATTTTAGCAAAAAACATAATTCTCGTGCGTTATTATCTTATCGCTAAAATCAGCTAACAATATTAAAATCGTACGTCAGAAAACATCAAATGCTATACACTCGTAGGTAAATAGTTATCTTTTTTTATTATTATGAGATTATAACTTGATGATACTAGTAAAAATTAGATGAAAATGTATACAAAAGGTGTCTACCATTATTTGATGCTAAGTGAAAAAAACTCTTGTATTAAACCACTATTTTAATTTCAATTGTTGTATACTCATTTTTCACCAAATTGACGAAACTGACAGAACCAAATGACAGTCAAAGATATCTACAAGCTACCAGATATAATAAATCGTTAATATCTATAAGGAGCTACTGAATATCAAGAGAGAAGTGATTGATAGAAATAATTAATAAGAGAAATATTGATACAGGAAGAGATTGAAGGAATTCGTTTAATTGCATAAATATCAATATTATACGAGGATGTGTATACAATTTTATATTGTGCCAACATTTTATTAGATCTATAAAACAAAAATTGTAAATCACTAAAGTCACGAGACGTTCATACAGATGCGTCTCTAAATACAAATAGTACTAAAGTTATATTTAACATAGCGAACGAAATAGCTATAGAGACAGAGGCCAGCCGGTGATGAAAATAAAATATAAAAAAGCACGTCATGTGAGTTTAAAGTGGATGTTTTGAAACAAAAAATATTCCTTTATCATAGTACGACGCTTGACGCAAAATATGTAGGTGGGCGATACGTAGTTATAATAATAGAATACATAATATTATGTACATACCTACATAATAATATTAGAAATAGACCTATCAATGAAATTTGTATAAGTTTAGTTAGATGTTGTTAGTAACAATAATAGTGATTCAAAAGCTTGGGATATTTGCCAACTGAAGCAACATTCAACATTCAAATACAAACATACTCACTCGCACGCCACGATACATTATTACTAACTCTCTCACCCATCTAATATTATGTTCTGCGTACGAAGGCAGCAATAATGTTCCCTCCTTGTTAAATTATTGTACGTACGAGTACATTTGATTTCCGATATCGTCATACACTCGACATGAGGTAATATTTTTTACGTTTTTATATGAAGATGCACGCGTTTCGTATCACGAAGAGCGAGATTAACAAACTCATAACTTTGTCAACAATTTATATATTATAAGAAACATTAACACCGAAATTCCTTTTAATACTACTATTAAAATTTTCAGAGAGAAATACTTAAAATATATTTGAAACAATTCAACTGAAAGCTTTATAGTATTAACTACAGGATTCTATAAACTTAAAATGACCCGAAGATAATCTTATAAACATTTTTCTCACAATTTTTGGAGTGGAAACAGATTTGTTGAGACCTCTGAACTCAAAAAATAATTCCTAGTGACAACTACAGACCACTTAGACTTTTCCTCAACAATAAGATGAGGTCGGGGAGTTTATAGAAATGACGAAACATGGTGCGAAGAAATACCATGAAAATACACGTTGCACCGAGTACTGAGTGTCCTCTATGTATTCCCATTCACGACGAGTTTAAGGGCGTAATTAGGCAAATAAAGGGAAAGAAGATAACCTAACAACAACTGACCAAACATACTTAAATATAAAAGTTGTGATTGAGTTAGAATAGACAAATTGGCCATAATCCTTAGTCATATAACATCACTGATAATAGGCAGTAAATAGTTTTATTTTATTTTATTACAAACAAAAGCACAAAACAGACAACAACTTTAGATATAAGTAATAACATGTAGATAAAGACAATTAGGCAGTAAATAGTTGAGATCTTATAATTCATTACTACAGTACCCACGTGAAATTTTAAGACGAAATCATGTGAAATACAACAATAGTTTATTTACTATGCACATTCTGCGAGTGCCAATATTACCTATAAAATGTTAATTATTAACTATCTACAGTTCATCCCGGAACACAATAAAGTCTTATGAGTGTTAGCTGTTTTGTTATTGTTAGAGTGTGAATAATAAATTACTGTAACAGGTAGGTTAATACATAGATCCCAAGCATAACGTTAGTAATATAATTGGCATTTGATGGAATGCATCAGAGTATAATGGGACGGTATAAATGGTATGCAAAATACAGTATTAACACAGAACTATTAATGGCTTCTATTAGTGAACAATCAATACAAAATTAGACCTATCGATTTACATATATACTGTATTGTGACCAATAGTATTACTATGTGGCTTCATTTACAAATGCTAAAACTTGTGGGTAAACAAAATTACTAGCATTTTCATAGTTTGTAAGAAGTTGGCGTGCATACTAACAAGAAATAAGTATGCCACAATATTTGTTCTCTCAGGAATGTTTGTGCTCATGTGTGATAGATATGTAATGACGTGCTGAAAATATGCATCGATTCAAAAAATCATTACAATAGCGAATTGAGTCAAATTTCAGAAGGAAAAAATGACTAAAAAAACTTGTAGATAACTTATAGATATGTGTGAATCAATCAAATGAATGAAAAATAAGCGGGTATTTTGTTAAATTGAGAGAAAAGAACGTAAACCAATGACATGATAACATATTATAAGAACTTATGAACTACTGTTCTTCCCACATACCTACCGCATTAAACTATAAATGTTAAGCAGTGAATGATTTACGAGGCGACTATTCGATCATTATCTACGTACTATTTCTGCTGTGAGGTGTTTTGCCTTTCCATTAAATTAAATACACATTTTATTCAATGTGACAACTGGGTGTTTCAGACGATTTTATCGCATTGCGCCTTAATTTATGCTACATCCATATCACCTATCACTTCGAAAATACTAACGATGAAATTTATGAAAATCGTAAATTTTGTAACTGTATTTCTTTTCATAAGACACCGATCTTGACATCCTCACAAATTGTGGAGAAATTTTGCTGGACGGAAAATAACAAATAATATTTTTTTGAGGAATAATAGAGAAATTGGAACATATAGGTGTAGACCAGGCAACTTATGTTGTTAAGTTTGTACCTAATAGTGTATTTTTCACCGTTATCAATATTCAGAATCAAATATGAATACCTAATATAAGTTTGTGCATCAGGTACGGCGAGTTATGCTAAAGCAGCTAATATACCTACTGAATTGTGCACTGTGCTGTTCACAGATAAAGACGGATTAAGTATTATGAATTATTAAGTGGTGCATTATAATTATTACGGTTCGATTACAGTTGTCTTGTTGTTATCTAAGGTTAGTGGTATTTCATTATTTATAAATACGATAAAATTTCCACACATAATAATTATAATCTCTTAAATTATTTACGAATAAATGCAAGCTGTAAATATGCGAATTTACGAACTTCTACAAGAAAATGGGCGTAGGAATATTATTAAAATTAGATTGCATATTTTTTCAGATGCTTCACATGAAGTCATTGAGATTTATAGAAAAATACATTTTGTTTACACAATCATAGCAAGGTGTCGAATAATTTATGTATTTGCAGACTATAGTGACAACTTAAAAAATCCAGTTTTCAGCCACTACATATACGAGACAGCTTGGTATTGTTATGTACCCATTAATACCTATATAGTTAGAATATTTTGGCAAGCGCGATATGTTTGTTGATGATGATATATTCAAAGTTCTTTCCCTTCTTCTCTAGGTATTCTATAATATTATAAAGTAGGTGACTAGGTAATAGGTACACATAAGTGGAGACATCTATGTATGAGAATGGATATCATCAACAATGAAGTATCCTAACTATATGAGAGAACAAGTCCAATGAGTTATTTTTGTAAGTTTCACGGTCACTAAAAAACACGAAGTATGTTTCATTAATCAATTAAATTGAAATATTTTATTTAAAAAATGTTCTGAAACAATTTGCTGATTATTCGGTAGCCAATTTACAGAGATTGAGAGGAAATGTGTCATCTATAAATTATAAAGTATGAAGGAAATACAAATAATTGTGTCAACTGTGCAGATGCATCCAATGCATTATTTTTCACCTTTCACAGTATCATTACGTTCCTCAGTTTACATCATTCATGAAAATCATTGACAAGAAACGCATCACTCACACCTTTAAGTATATTATAAGAAATTTGAAATTTATTATATATATTTGAGTTTTTCATTATAGTCCGAGAGCCCGCTGCTTAATTTATGACGTATCTGTTTTTTGATCGAAATGTGGTACAAATAATAGCTTACCAATAGGGTTTTACATCGCACTAGGGTTGCTTATCAAAATCTTGCCGCAACCCCCCCTGCCCCCCCGAAAAGGTCCCTCTTCGCGGTTTTTCGCATTTTGTAGGAATACGGTAAGAGATAGGAGAAAGTAGTCGATGACAAAAATAATCCTTGCTAAAAAACGTTAAGTGATTTTTTCATAGGACTAGTAGTTTACCCGTATTAGATAAGTAGTAGAAAAAGTATTTACAAAAGATAGGACAATAGGTCCTATGTCACGAAAAGTCGACAGAGCGAAAAAGCATTGCGATAGTATGAAATCCAGGGTTTCGGTTACATTTTCGTATGCCATCATTTCTCAGTGTGTGCGAACCACTATTTAGATTTTATTTGGCAAAAAAATCTTTTGTCAATCTACTCCTAAATAATGGACAATTCGAACATCATTGATCCCACATACAATTAATTACATACATATGCGTTTAGTACTCATACTAAAATAGATTTCAAGTACGTATGAGCATTTTACTCCTCAGCATACCTGATGGGTATGTAAAATCCTAGATTTAATTGACAGGGCGGTAGGTCAAATAATCGAACTAGCATTGGTACCAATTAAGTTATTAGGTACTTAGTGAATATTATCATCTTTATACTGAATTCCATGTCTCGTATGAAAGCAGATATATTCAAAACTATTTTGGAAGAATCTGAGTCAAATTGCTGTATTTAAAACATTTCATCTGCGTACAATAAAATAAATTAAATTACAGATTCAAAGTCATGCTAATATTTTCCAACGGACAATTGATTTTAATATGATTTTTAGTTCGTTTCTTCTACAAAAGATTAGCAGTTAGTGTCATACAGATCGCTATTTCCTACTTTATTAATACACATTATCATTTTCTTTTTCGTACTAGCTACTGTTGATCAGCGTAGAAAGGAAAATTATAGCGAAAGTTTGAAATTAACTCGCATTTTTTTCCTTAAAATTAAGAGCATATAATGACAATACATAAAAGCATTATACGACTGTTTTCTTAGCACAATTAACAATGTCGATACCTATATGTTTGTGTTTTTTATACTGTCAGGAGATGCCCAACTTCTCTTAGGCCCAACCGCTGAATAGTTTTTACGCGTCAGTTTTTTGCAAAATACTCAAATCATTCCACTACACATTCCACGTACGTACTTTATGGTTTCAATCAGACGTCTAGCTATTATATAGCTTTACAGTTTGTCAGTACGTCTTATCCATCCATTACAATACAATAAAAGAGGGTATTTTAGCTTTATAGTTTCTACAAAGCTTCATGCAAATTTCAATTTTAAAAGAGAAGATGAACAATGATTTATAGCTAAACTTTAAGTGTCTGCAGGATTTTACAAAAGGTGACCATAACGTATCACAAATTAAATTTTCAACAAATAAATAAACAAATCTTCATTTTCCTCGGAGGATACTTGTTTTCAATTGGTTTATCTAATAAAAAAATTGTTAAACTCTACGTGAAGTTGTGTTAATGAAAAACTAACGGATATTGTATTCGAATAAAACGTACCAGACACATACAGAGTAGGAAATACATATAATTGCTGAAAAGATGAAGATGTATTAAGAATATTGTGAGTGTACGTATAGAGCTGGGAATATGTAGTTTTGTAGTGCTAGTTGAGAAATGTATAATTGTCTAAATAGAATCTCTGGCCAGAGAACTTGTGTGGATTACTGTAATATTGACATATGTATCTACGTAGGAATATTATTATTATTACGTTTAAAATAACTCATCTAAATGCCACATTATCACGCGGAGAATAATAATCGTATATTATTAGATATCTTGTACAGTGGATATTTTTATCCAATCACTACGAGACAATATTACAAAAGTGGACAAAACTAATGAGCTTCTCTTCAGACAGTTGCATATATTAAAACCATCTTGAGTAGCGTTTGAAAATAAAATGTAACAACTCTAAAGTATGTAATTCTTGATTGAAGCGAGACTATAGTATAATATATTTATATTATATAGGTGAGTGTTATTGTTGGTGGTGGTCAGTGTTTGAAGAGCACTCTATATTAACATTCTATAATAAGATGTTGATTTGAAGCATCTCGTCTATCCGACTGATACATGAGTATGGAGTATGTATATATTTAGGCATGTATAGTTGAATTGGTTTAACTATATTAAACAGTCCAATAGAAAACAATGAAAATTAGGATTACATTCAACAATACAAAGATGAACAATTTCATAGAAGAATTTCTAAAAAATATTATAAGTATATACTCGTATAACAAGTCCGTTGAGAAATAACAAGAGAGTCGACAGACAACAAGTTGCCAAAAGCGTTTGCCATCTCAAGTACCAACTTTTTTACGTTAAGTTTGACTGATGCTAAAACTTAATCAAACTCCATATAGATAGAAAGTTAGCGCTTGCGTCCACAAATGCTTGAAAGAGTTCCAAACGAATTAGAGATTTGCGTCGTACAGGAAGGTTTGAATTTAAATTCTTGTTTTCTGGGGATAAAACTTTGCAGCAGAGACGATATTGTAGTCGGGGGTATTGGATGTGAAATCAAGCAAGGTATGCAGAACGTAAAATATTAGTCATCAACGGGTATTTTAGTCCCTTATTGCCAAATGTCAGTATATTTTAAGAGCTTCAAAAGTAGGTAAACTTGAAAAATGTTAAAATAGAAGCGAATATAACTGAGCATCGTCGGACACTGTGGATACAAACCTACACGCATTACATATTTCTTCCTGATGACAGATGTTAAATTAAAATACAAGAATATAAATCAAGCAGATTAGAATGTAGACATTAGACAGTATTTTTATTATTTGATATAAAAAATGTTAGAGGCGCGTCGTAAATGACAAAAAAACAAGGTTAACATACAATCAAGTGATATTTTGTGTTAAGACTATGCTGCGTCTAACGGCCTTCCGCAATGTAAAGATAATAGTACTATACGTGTATTTTTTGCAGGAAAATACAAAGTTCGTTGTCACCCGGTGAGAAAAATCTTGGACTTTTAATGCAATGGAATACAAATTATTGGAATTTTTATTTTTATAAGGATTATTCCACTCCCGTGAGATCCCCGGAACAACTTACCATATACCACTCTCTTATAATGATCAATCACTGAAATATATATCCAAATAGTTGTATTTACATAGTATCTTAGTACGACAACTATGAACTAACTACTCGATAGAAGTTATTATTAAATAATCAGTATTACGAACGCCATCTATTTTATACAATCTGTAATAAAATTAAAGCTATTAATCGTTTACCTACACTTCGAACCTAAAATACGAATAATAATATTAAATTGTAACATTATAGGTAGGTGTCTATCTATGTTTATTATCATTTACTAATAAAAATACGGTATATAGCAATCTGTAGATATCATTATATACCAATAATATTAATTATACTTGCGGTAATGATCATATGACGTAGGTATTAGATCTGCAGGAAAGGTATATAGATAAATATACATAATATATCAATATTTTCTTGCGTAGATTAAAGATGTACCTGGCAGGTACATTTTATTGAGATGGCTTAATCTATATATTTGGACTTGGATATATTTACAAGAATAAGTTCAACATGTGCAACGCAGATTAGAATTTAGAATTATTACACAATCTTAGGATAACATATTATCTACTAAATAAATTGGACGAATAATTAGAGAATTCGTATGTGATTTTTCTTTGATGAAAGAACGAAACGTTTCGGTGTTAGAGGGCACTCGTCGTGACTCGCACATTTATCATGTGGTTAAAATTATTTTGTACTATGAATTTATAAAAACATAGAGAGAGAAAAAATCGTAGACGCAGAACTAACAAAGACAAATTGAATTGGCGAAAGACAACAGAGTAGATGTCTAGAGAATTCAGACTAAAACGATTTTCATACATTCATACTGCGGATATCTCATCTGCCCGTGAATCTTCGGGTTGTAGAAAAGTCCCTACCCACTCTTTTTACATTATTTCTAGTGCCCTGTAATTCAGGTGTTTGCAAAACATCTATAAGACGTTTTCCATATTTTTTAGCATGAGACTCTCCACACATTCTAAATTACAGATTAGTTTTGAGCAAAGAGAGTGTTGTGTGTGTTTTATACACGCACATGAATATATCGCGATTATACATAGGTAATATAGTAGCAGTATAGCAGTACATCATTTGGTGGTTTTAGTTTAATAATTCTCCACGGATTTCTTAAAATTCTATAACGAAATGGGGAGCTTAGCAAATACTTAATATTATTTTAAAAATCTGAAAGACAACCGGTTCATTATGTCTGGAAAACTACGAGAAAATAAATGTGTTTTTAAAAGTATTTTTACACATTATCGTCTCATCTCATAAAATGTGACATTATTTAAATCACCAGAAGACTTTTACTTGCAAAAAAAATACATAAGAGAAAAAACATCAATGTAATATTATTTTTACATTTGATTAACTGTTGCTGGTAAATAGAAAGGTTCACCAATCAAGTAGTGGAGATCTATAAGGGTAAGAAACCGTTTTCAAAGACAGTGTGAACACAGAACTGCTTTATATAAATTTGGTAAGGATTCAGAATAGAAGGATGTGAACTGATGTGAAAATTGTTTTCGACTGATGATAAGCATGGTATCTTTTATGCATGGTAGCTTTTAGCTTACCCAAAGAGAAAAAAATTGGGGTTGAACGGTACAAGCACAGATCGTTTTTTAATGTCTAATATAATAAAAGGAAACTGCTATTTTCCTATGTTCCCTCTAGGAACTGTCACATGTGGCTTCAGTGTTCGTCTATCGCTTGACACTGACATCATCTTTTCAGAATTCTAAGACGATGAGGTTAGTCTGTACCGATGTGGAAAGCTACCTAGACAAACTTCGAATGCTAGACACAGCAGAAGGGTTCATATCAACGATACAATGTCACTGAGACAATCTATACGAGTATTCCTTCTATTTTTTTTGTTTATTCCTTATTTTATCAAGTTACCAGTTAGCGGCTGTTTTATTTACATATTTCTGTCGTACTTTGTTCGATTCAGAATAAAAAAATGTGACAAACACATGGCATTAGATTCTGTGCCAAAATATGCCAAAGCAATTTGCAGCGGCGTACGATGATATACTAGTAAATATAATATGTATATAAATAAATATTTGTTATATACACAATGTGTACACAACATCAAACATATAGTGGGCGGAAGATCAATGAATATATTCGCTAAATGAATCGGTAGAAGATCAATCTGAATAAAAGTGAAATAAATAAATAAATAATCCTACCTGTTTACAATTCTGTCAGTGTCGCTAATCCAAAAAATGTTATACAAGCTACAATTTCGAATAACTGAAATGATGAAAATTTTGTTTACGCATTAGCGCTGATTAAGTATCGTTGCAAGGAATATCTGCCTAAAAAAATATTTGGTCATTATCACTTATCCAATACTTGTATGAATCTTTTATGTTAAAAGTATTATTTTATGCATTACTGCTGTTATGTAGTAGTCATCAGCTATCTAATAACTTGTATTATTCCTCTTCATACCAGAAATTACTCTCATATAAAGTATGATTTATTCGCCGATCAATCATGTATAAGGACCTCTGTACTTAGTACTCACCAACAAGTTTTGTACAAACACATCAATAATATACGTGTTTTTAATTTATGAACCGGTTGAAGATGCTTTCATTCAAAATGTCTCAATATGTGAGTTACTGCCAACGAAAATTTTAACGTACAAGTTGTCTGTATACATTACAATATGCCAAAGGTCATTCGTGTATCTAAAGCCTTGGTTGGTGAAGATTATTAAAAATGACACCACCTTCTCTCTTCAATATGAACGAACGTATAATATTCTCGCATGAGCGGATTTTGTTTTTATAGTAGATACAGTTGGAATCACAGACATGGCAGGCATACGGGACACTTTAATGTTTTAATTGCAAATACTTGGAACATAAAATATTCTTCTTATTCCTATGCGAGTCAGGTCTCCCTGTGCCTGTGACAGTAACGATAGTTTGAGAGAAAGACTTTCGGTCCTGGTCCTTGGCTATACCAAACAGATAATAATTTATTTATCTCGTTTCTGCGATTTTTTATCGTACAACCGCCGATCGATAAATCCGCCCTTTACATGTTTATTTATACTTATGTGTAATAAAGTTATTATTTATTTATTTTAACCCTTATGAATGCAATTATGAAATTCACATTGAGTACCTTCAGAGTTATTTATAATTAATACAGAGTTCTCGTGATTGTTATCTATTTTATTTTATTATTTGGAGTATACAGCTTTAAGCACAAAAAGAAGAGAAAATACATATCGCTTTTCCTGCAATTGCAGCCAATATAAACCAAGTATTCGAATCTCAAGTTCAATGTTAGTCATGTTTATATCGACAGTAAAAATTGTCACCTAGAACATATGATAACAATATACTCGTATATCTGCATGATAACAAGTATAACTCTACAAGTGCCTAACGTACACAGAACACATATACTCTACTAACGTAACAACACTATATAATGATACGTTCTGCGTCCGAGCGAATATTTCAGGCAGTGGTGACCATGAAAACTAATCTACAGACTGAAAACAAATTATTATGTTAGACGATAATTTATATTGACAATGATGACAACAACTATAAGTATGAACATTGCGGTTATGTTATGTTACACGGCATACTTACATATTACATCAAGATACTTATAGCTACTACCTACAACTACATACTGTGTAATGTATGCGCTGGAATCTATTTAAGATCAGCTGTTATTTACTACCTGGTATAAAATACTTATACGAATGATTAAGCTCCGTAACTTCAAACTACGCTACCAGAAGGAGGTTCGTTTGGTAAATGTTGCACCAATCATATAATTTTGTAGTTTGTATTAAACTATGTATTGTTAGAACTACAAACTATACCTAAGTTCTGAACTACTTACAAAAAGACGTTTTTTTGTTGCGGAGTAGAAGCCTTACTAATCATAGGGTATTTTTTTGGTGATTATGTTAGTATTTTTTTTAAGTTGTTTCAAAACATCGGATAAACCTCTCCAGCCTTTTCTCATTTACATATGTAGGTTTAATATGATATAGTTATACGTACGATTTCATGTTTTTAGATCAGCACGCGCTCAAGCTTGATATATAATAAATAGGTAGATGGTACCTAAATAAAAGTGAATTAGAGTAATTTCCTCGTAAGTAGCAGCGTCTGCCAATGAAAGACTTGTCTGGGAACCTCAGAGTAATAGAGACAAATTTATCGTCTATTAACGTTTTACCAAATGTATTTACAACTTAATTTTCTGAATAATAATCTACGTAGGTATTTTATATTATAAAATAATATAATAATAATTGTCCTCTGTTGAATATATTTTACAATGCAATCATAAATAATTCAATGAAAATAATACGCTGGGAAATAATGGCGAATATTTCCCATGCGGAACGCTGAATTGTTGCATTGATTATAATAGTAAAAAAAAACATAATAGTAAGACAGCGAGACAACCAACACACAGCCGCTTCGTTACCGTATATTCATTACACAAAGACTGTTCTACTAACCGACCGACGCGACGTACGAAACTTTTCCTTTTTGTTAATGAAACTGAGAGCGTTACTTATATTAGTGTAGAGGAAGAGAAGTAATTTCACTTTCGTTCATTAAATGAATGGGGCTCTCAAACCAAAATTATGCTAGTGGCCATACTGGTAAAATCAATTAAAACCGGCCACAACTGTGACATTAGTACCGAATTTAATACTACTCCTTGTTTCATATAACTTGGCCACTGGCTACATAGTAATTCTATACAAAAAGTGTGACAAGACGGATGAAACGAAATGTAGGTATATTATGTATAATACAATTGTTTTTCTGTATTTGCATTATATATTTAAGAATAAAAAACTGGTCTGTGGAAGGACAAAGTAAGAGAGGACGGCCGAAGAAGTCCCTTGAGGAAGGAAAATCACGCGGGCTTAAGGCCCTCCACATCCCGGGTAGCTCAGGCGCATTAATAGCGACCTCTTTACTCGCACTTCTAGCAAAATATTATTAAGAGGTGGGCCTAGGGTTAGCCTTAAGGGAGCCCCCCGGTCCCTTGAGGAGTCCCTTGAGGAGACCATCAGAGGGGACATGAAACACCTGGAGCTTACTCCAGAAGACTGCTTCTATTGGAGCAGATGGAGAGAGAGGATCCGAGCCGCCGACCCCAGATAAATGGGATATGGTGCAGAGAAGAGAGAAAAATTTAAGAATATTGAGATTGACACTTTGTACCAATAAGAAAATTGTTAAAGGTCGTTGATGTGTAAATTAATAAATATAAATGAGCATCTTTTAAATTATATAGGTGTATATAGGACACTATTTGATAACAAATTAAAAGGATCAATTAACAGGACGTTTTTTACGCGGAGGCAGGACTAGCCAACACACCTCTCCGTATTCTCAGGCAGAAAAGTCTTCATATTATTATCATTGGGAAACATTCACCTATATCCAGATATCGTGGATATCAAAGGATTCGGAACGAATTATTGGGATCTAAAATATATAAGAATGTACCTACTGGAGTAATGGAAATGATTAGAAATCTTGTTTGCAACGTAAAAAAATACTTTGGGGGTGTTTACTGTCTGAAACCTCTGATATAATGGTCTTTAAATTTATTCACTTACTAATAAAGTTGCTATTTACTATGAAATTTATTATTATTTGTGAACGTCTGATGATGATGAGGATTTAAATCCTCGAACCCTATTCGCATATAGGTACCTAACAAAGGCATCAGTAGGTATACCTACAAGAAAGAACTTTTTAAAAGAATGTAATAAATTATGCTATGACTAATTTAAAGGGGCAAACGATATACAAAAGTTTCAGAATCGTGTTAACAGATCATTATGTTATATTTTATTATACACAGATACCGACGTAGTTAAGGTATACGTATTATTTGAACCATTGTTGAGCCATACAACTTTGTATCGATTGCGAAATCTTACACAGACATATTTGGTCGTCGACACAAGGTTAAGGTGATGATTACGAATAGTAATTTCACTACGAATAGTTCCTACATAACTACATACAACATATCAACAATCAAACACAACACTATGTACATTTGACGTAACTAAAAGTACAGTGTATAGGTTCAATTTTTTGTAAAGGTACATTATCTTGTACTTAGACGTTATGTGAAACTCGCATAGCAACAGAATATGTATAGTATCTACTCGAATACTACAATATTACTGTATTTGTTAAATTTTCTCCGTAAATTTAATTACTTTTTGATTTGCGTTCTTCTCCTCAATAGCATTTTACTTTAAGATACCATTTTACTTGTTTACTATTAGTAAAATGATCTGTCACTTGGTACAAAACATCAGGAAGTATTCTTAGAGAAAAATATGCAAATATATGAATTGTAAGTATAGACAAAATAGTGATTGTTTTTCGACTTAGCAACACCACACAATATCAGTGCCGTATTTAGCAGACTGGTCTGGCTACCCACAATCATAATTTGGTCGTTTGGTTATCCGTACGCAACAACGCCTCCAATACGAATATGGTATCTTACAAGTTCTCGTAGTACTATATTTTGTAGAGAAAATATAATACTAAATATGAAAATTTGAGTCTTCATAGTTAAAAAATTCGACACACAGTTATAACGCCCGACTATGAGGAAAAGTAAAAAGACTTAGAATCCCGTCTCACTAGGATGAACGGAAAAGAATTCAGAAAAAACAAACTTATGGACAGGTGTATCAATTCGAGTAGTATTTTTCAGATAAAACACATATCTTTCTAAAAACAAATTAAAATGCTCTTTACATTATGTATGCATCTGTATAATTATTTACTATGATATGTATGTACTCATATTTCATTGCACAAATAGGTCTGTTTTATAATTCGCTGGGAAAACTTATCCGCGTAGAGCCAAAATACATAATTAAATTTTTAATATAAATTATCGGGTTGACTGTAAGATATATTGCTTTTGCAATAAGTTCGCCTTTTGGCACACTGCATTGTCTTGTTTTTGTTACTATACGAGTACATATTTACTGGCCAATAAAGATTTATTTATTTATGTGATAAATATATTTTATATATAGAGAGCTACATAGAAAACACATTAAAATTGATGGTATTTTAAAATATCGTTAACTTGATATTATTTGAAAAAAAAATAGCTCATAAATCTCATCATTTCACGTATCACGTGCGAAATAACAAGATTATTAAGTCATAGAATTCATCTTAAGATTCTTCCCTCACTTTTATATTAAGTATACAAATAATAAGACTATCAATAAAATATCGTGTTTGCATTTTTACTCACCATAATGTTGTACACAACTTGTAGTAAATTATTGGACATGTTCCAACCACCTACTTTCTCATATTCATTATTCTCCCAATACTAATAAAATAACTCACACCGACAATGTAAAATTGGATATTTAGCCACAATGAAAATACTTTAATAAAATGTCTTTTTTGTTATTGCTAGCTACATTGTTCAACTCGTACTTACAATATGAAAAAGATGCACGCATCAGGAGGGCTAGGCAGTTTTTCCAGATGCCGGGGTGGTGGCCCGAAAAGGACGTAGGTACTTGGACTAGTTGAAAATGTCGTGAAGTTGGTATGAATATTTTGAAATAACTACTTACGCGAAACACATAGACAAGGCTGAAATCTGGAGACAGACTACGCGAGATGAAGTTTGCAATGCCCTTATATACTCTTAATAGGCGCTGCTGATTCCGACTTTATAACTAGGTACTTCTAACTTCGCTACCCATTTTGAAAGTCATATGAAAGAAGACTGACTAAAGAGCGACATTTGCTGCAGACCTCTATACATTTATAGATCAAAATCATGGGGTAACCAAAAACCATCTCAAAGGACAAACTGCGGTACATGAGAACCGTAAATGGGACATTTTTTTTAATATTGGCAGCCCGTTTGAAGCTTAAAAATGATTAGAATGCTTGCAAGCTCATCAACAAGCATGTAAAGTATATACGTAATATACATAAATGTATAATTACAACACCGCTATATATTCGGAACACAATATTATGACGATAACTGCATCAAATTAACTCCCATAGGATTAAATACCCGATGTAAAATAACTCAATTTTTGCTATGAATTAAGAAATTCGATGAACGACGTTTTCGACGATAAAAAAACCCCTCTTTTATACCATTTTCGGTAGAAAAAAACTCAAATCACTTGACAAAACTGCATAAAAATTTCTCTGCAAATTCGTTGATAATTAAAATTTACCTCAACTTTCCCCATGTTACGGGTAATTTGTATTAGGAAAATAAGAATAGTTCGATTAAGTTACAAAAAACGGTAGTGACAGAGTGACACAGCAGAGCCAATGTATTAATCAATTAAAAAATTGTTTCCTCATCTAAACTAAAATTTGTATCTATAAGAGATTTCTAAAAAGGTTCCTTTTTTGTCTCTTATTAAAGAAAAATTAAAGTGACTTGAATCCGCAGAACAAAGATGTGAATTAAACATAATTATTCTTCACTGTCGAAAAATATAATAACACTCAAATCAACTTAATAAATTTTCTCACATTTAAAAAAAAAAGATTCAGAACTGACTTCATCTTTGATTCCACGCTGATATTGAGATAATACATACCTACCTTTATATATAATATTATATTATTTATTACAAAAAAACTGACAGCTTTTACATCAGTATGAAAATGAAAGTAAACCACGTTTTACCGCGGAAGTAAAGGCATTCGGTAGTAAACGTGCAAAGTTCAAATCACCAAAGACACATTATAAAAAAACGAATGTAACATTAAGCATACTAATATATATTTCTTATATTGTAAACATTACCCTTTTTATAAAACTCGTCCGAAATCAAGTATGTGAACTTGTTTTGTATATTAAATACAGACGAAGATAGGTAATATTGTATTATGTACATTAAATGAAAGTAAAAAGAGAGAGAAAGGCACGCACTTGAATACTAGTAATAGTAATAATAATAATTATGATTATTTATATTATTTGATGACGTCACATAGTAATTTCTAATATATAATATGCGCCTATAAACATAGAAACATACATAGCACCTACATAGATATAATATAGTGCTGTGTTGTAAGACTTGTAACTACCAGCTAGAGACGACGCATATTAATTCAATAAAATACATACCTACAACTCATCTCTACGAGTAGTTGAATAATTTTATTATGTGACATAATTTTACACGTCGTAAATAATACTAATAATATGTATCAGTGGATATTATTGTAAATCGGTACTATTTATCATTTTCTTCATACATCGTGATAAATACACTGTGACATATCATTGAATCATTCAAAGATTAATACACAGAGATACAAAAATACAAGTTAAATAATGTAAAAAACTACGTGAAATTGTACTTCACAAATAAACATTCTGAAGTGTTTAACGCAAAACTGTGGTTTGTAAGGATATGATATTACATTAAAAGTACCTACTTACATCTACGATTGTGGTACTGTCTACCCACTACTATACGTATATATTTTTTCTACAGGAATTGCAGTCCATATGACTGAACTGAAAATTTGGAAACTCGATAAAAATATCACAATATTGGTCTAATTCCATAGACGTAAAAATGTAAAGTTCTAACGTCAAAGACAAAGCACGAAACCTGAAAATATTTACATTTTATCCTAAACACGAAATTTTCAGGTCTCTACACAAATAACTGAGAAAATTTTGTGTCAGAAACATTATTGGTCCACCTTTTTGTTGTTTTAGTAGTTATTAGGTAGTTTTTTTTAAATATCATTGAAAAGAACCTCTTTTCTCTAACCTAAATGTGAACGCATGTAATAGGGCATCATATAAAATCAACTTATTTTGTGATGCATTGTATTGTGTATTTATGCATATGTGATGCCTGTATGTGTTCCTATGGCAAATAAATAAATAACCAATTTTTATGCTCATGAAAATAAAGTCGGAGTCCGAATACGTCAGAAAATAATAATATCTTCAGTTTAACCATTTAAAATTATTATCGATATTTGTCTATAATATCAATATTACATAGTTTAGTTACGGTAGGCAACCGACATGAACGTATAGACAGGTAGGTAGTAAAATAAAAGTGAAATGTAATAGGAATTACCTATTAAAAGTTATTGCGCAATAGAAATGGTGCGCGTGCATAGTTGTGTATATGATAGAAACTTCTCTAACACAATATGGAGTATGTTATTCGTACATTTCTGTTGTTGAATGCATAAGTGCATCGGTGCAGTGGGAATTAGAGCAAAGAAAATTGTCGTGTAATTTATCATTAACAATGAAGTAAAGAAAAAACTAATAACCGATATGATTTTGTCTTCCGTATACAGTATGCACGTGATATGTTGTATGTATTACAATGACTGTGTGTATTATTCTTATGATTATATTGAATGTATCATATGTGATCTGACGAGTGCATGCCTTTACACGCGGGAATTATTAATTAATTATTATATTATTATCTGTGTTCTCTTCTCATGACATATTGCATATAGATAGATACCTACATATTATATCTTGATCACAATGAAGATGATAAACTGTTTAACTTCTTACGAGACACTATAGTAACCTATCTTAGCTATATATTCAGTTATCATGCTTGCTCTATAATTTCACGAAATATATAGGAATGTTAAATATGTTGGAGACGAAAGTATGAAAAATGAATAGAGACTTAGATTTAAATCTACACAACTTCAGTTCGGACTCTCAATTACTTCAACGTAAAATGGAAAAAAAATTGCCTGGTTATTTATGAAATAAAATATACTTTATAATAACTTTGTACAAAACATGGGTTAGCCCCTATCTATATTTTTACGCGTATGGTATCCTGCTCCATTAGTTATGTCTTGTCCACATTATCTGTTGTAGTCTACATTTTATCTCTAGTAAGACAGATATAGCCGATACAAGAAACAACTTATATTTCCCTATACTCGGTGAAATGCAGTACCGTAAGAAACTTTCCAATAAAAGGCAGTAGAACAGATATGCTTAGTGGAGTATAAATAATACCTATATATCGCGGGAACGACTTAAGTATGTGAATACAATGATTCATTTCCTACTTCCTACTTCGCACACATCACTAGCTATACATCTATACAATACAATCCTCAGTAGGCCATAGAGGCAATAGGCATATCGATCATCATTATGTGAGATCAATGTATTTCGATCTTTACCACAGCTCGAAATTTTCCCACCAATGCGCAGTATTTTCATTCGTTTTTATACATCTGTCCCATACCACCCTAAACCCTTGATCTTTGCTAAATGTTTGGTGAATGCCTGCTGAAATTTGTTTAAGAACCTACTTACAAAAAATTAGTGCTATTTTATTTCTATACAACAGTTTAGAAGGATTAAGGATGAACATTGTCGGGCTTGTTCCCCTCAATTTTTCTGCACTGTTGTAGGAATACTGCATTGTATATATACTACAGAATGTAGAAAAATCCAACGCTTTACAAGGATAATTTGTAATACAAAAAATAATTAAACTATTATATTTCGTTTATTTGTCGAACAAGGTCGAATGAAAATCTGAATTTACCTAAATAAACCCCCATTTCCCGCGGCATTAGGGTTCAAAATCACATGAACAAGCGCACGATAAAATGTAAAAAATAGCGTTTTGTCCATTTTAGGGTCAATTTCGCTTCAACCAAAAAACTTTTAAGGTCATTACCTAGATTTTATTGCATATCATCAATACAAAAAAATAATTTTGCGACTTCCGGGAAACAAGTTGCTATCTTAAAAGATCTGAGGTGTTTTTCAATATTTTTTTTTAGAAATCTATACAAGATATTAAAAATATTTTACGGTCATTCCTTAGATAAAGGTTCAATGTATCTAATTTATTTTTTTCCAAAGCATATTCAGTAAGGTAATCGAGAATAAAGGGTTCCCGTTTTTATAAATTATTGATATGTCAATATGTCACTTTTAAGTTACCTGTACATTTTCAATTGCAATATTAAAATTTATATGAATCAAATCGAACACTCTAATTTGACGAATGTTATAATTTCATACAACGAGGTATCCTTTATGGACCTAAACAGATTTATTGATCGCTCCCAGGGACTGCCGTTGTACTAGTTCCTCCCAATGCGCTTTTTGCTGGAGCAGAAAGGTTCTATTTATAGTTCAATAACAGCTGTTAAAGGATGCAATGCATAGTGTTGGATAATAAATAACCGTAGCACGTCAATATAAATTCGAATTTTATAAATTTGCTGTTGAAATTATAAGAATACATCTTATTACAAAGTTTTTGCAATACAATGGGATGTCTTCATCTTTTTTCATTCTAATTTGATAATAATCTTGACAAAAAAAAATAAGGCACGTTGTTTGATAATCTATCTAGTGCACTTGGAATTCCAATATCAAAAATATAGGTGCCTATTATTTATTTATTTATTACAAATTTCATCCAAATAGAGTGATTTGTACTAAAGTTAACGAAAAAAAGTAATTTAATATAACGAAAAATATTTGCACGTAAAATGCGGTGCAATGCGGAAAAGCAACTGTCCAAGATATAATATGATTCAGATGGATAGTTATGAATCTTTGGAATTTCACGAGAAGGACGTCTACTATTTAGAACAATATACATACATAATATAGGGCCAAAGAACAGTTTGTCGTAGAGGAACATTTTTCAGTTAATATTTTTATTTACGTTATATTATAGTTACTAATAATATAACGTAAATAAAAATATTATATATAGTTACTAATAATATTGAACTGAATATTGACTAAGTATTGAATGAGTATTTGGTAGTCTTTAGTTTGTTAGAGCATGAATCATCCAAGAGGAAGGCGCCGGGGTCGAATCTCCAATCTATTAATACAACACCGTGACGATGGCAACAGAAAATTTCGTTCGTCCCCGTAAAATAAATAAGCCCGAAAACATATTCAAACCTGAAAATTTCTGAACACAAGATTTCAGTTTACTTCATTGTGTACCTACATTTAAATACTTTGGGTTTGTCATTTTATACATAAGCCCAGATGCTCAATTTTACATTACAAAAATAATATGTAGCAGGTTTATTAAAATTTTAAAATTTCGTGTTTTTTTATAACTATCTAGAATCTATAGGCACAATAAAAAATAAATCTCATCACACTTAACTCAATATCATTAGGAGATCAAGGAATGCTCAATATTTAAAAAACAGCCTAGACAGTACTAGAATATTTGAAAAATATTGACGCAGAGCTTTGACTCTCAAATACACTATATAATGGTCGCTCACATAGAGATATAAGAGAATATTTATTTATATTAAACACTTAATTTTAAAGAACTCTGAAGCAGGAAGCTTGCATTGATAATTTTGCGTAGTAAATAGATGGAATGTAGTAGATAGATTTGATATTATTAGGTACCTACTTAATTTATTATAAAATATAAAATATACAATTTTTGTCACAACGAATACCAGTATTATTATGAGATATTGCTAAACATGCCTGAGCAGTGTGAAATGCAAATAGTCCAAAATCGCACGCCACAGAAAGGGATAGAGTAAGCTAGTTTTAGAATTTTTGATGCTACAGGATGAAGAAGAAGAATATTAGAATTATTATTTAATGTTCAGTCACCAAAATATGTACAAGCTGCAGTATTCACAGACATTAGTTATTATGAGTACAATTTAAATACTAAGTTTGAAATAAAGAGTCATATTTTTTTAAAATTAATTACTTAACGGATTTTAAATGCAATATTGACGACTGGACAGAGATGAAGCTTGTTGATGAGCTGTTTCGGGTTGTGCAAGAGAGTGAAGCCTTATTACCAGTGTCATCGCATCTGCGAAGTTTTAATTCAATACAATTTATTCATTGGGTTGAGCACGTAGCAATTCTATGATTTTTCCATCTACACAACCCCCAAGATATTTAAAATACAGATATCTTTTAGACTATTTGGGAACATATTTTATTTTATTTTTTATAAAGTTTTCGTATAAATCCGTCAGCCATCAGGTATCATACAATTAATATAAGTTAAATATTATGGCAAGCATAGTACAAAATAGTGGGTATATAAGAAATATAAACACAAATTATAATTCGCTGTGACAAAAAAAAAACGTAAAATTCGTAATGAGTTACACAAAATTTTCCATTCACTATGCATAGTTTATTTGCGCAGGCTTCCTGGTTTAAGTTTAAAAATAAATAAGTCAACATAAACTATATAAAAGTATATTAGGCTAAGGCTTAATAATATACATAGTTGATGTAATATAGGTAAATCTATTAGTTAATTACAGAAAGGCACATATCAAATCATGAAACATATTGTGCCAATATAAAAGTGATTTAGCATTGTATGGCTAATAAAAAAACACCAAAATAATCTGATCAGATTTGAATATCAATATTAATATTACCTATATTGTTTATTAATATATGTATCTTGTATAAAAAACTACGTGAATGATGTGTGTACAATGCAATGTGTGGTGCTTACTGGTCAACTCTCTTCCGCAACCAAGTCAACAGTTTAATAATACGTACATATGTGCAACATCAGCAAACTAAGAACAAAATGTTTTGTTTTCATCACTTTTCCCGACATAGTACCGTTTGCTCCAGTTAATACTGAAGGGTAAGATAGAGGGGCAACGAGGAGCTGGTAGGAGACATAATGTCCTGGCTGCGAAACGTAAGAGAATGGACCGGAATTAGAAGTGTGGAGGAACTATTCCGGGCAGCACAGGATAGAGATACTTTCGCTATAGTAATCGCCAACGTCGCGTCCGGGAGACCTGATACGGCACATGCTGAAGAAGAAGTTGACGACGAAACTCAGAAGGACTAAAGGTTTACGTACGCCTGCGCTAGCATATATCGGTAAGGAAATATGCATATGATGGAATATCATAATATATTTATACGGAAAAGTTTGCGTAGTATCATGTACAAGTATTGTGAGTGTAGTTATGTCTTACATTAATGCAGAAATCATAAGCAATAGTGGTTAGCGAGGAAGTGAAGCAATATCTGATATGCAGTGGAGAAGAAATGGTAGTAGGGGGATTATAGTACTAAGTATTTGAGCGGCACGCTCTCTAGTTTCACTCTCACTTATTAAAAAGTTGAATTTTATTATGCGAACCGATACAGTGAGCGAGTGAGAAACACTCTCGCTTTCGCTCAACGCGCACATGGGTGGATAGACAACCGTACTAACAAATCACGATTCAATCATCATGTACACATATATGTATATTTGCATTACCTACTAAACTATATGTACATAACGAATGCATCTTCCTTCCTTACAAATAAACACGTACAAAAAGTTAAAATGAATAAGAATAAAATGCTCTCAATGATTATATTGCGAAAATTGAAGATGTTGACACAACCCATGCCTGGGACCCTGATGAAGTATAGCACACAAAGAAAAAGAGAACAAAAGTTTGTCTATTGAATATCATAGATCGAATATGTAGTGAACTTTTAATATTCTCCAAAGGCTATACAAACAATAGACAGGTAATAGTATCCACCGTTTCCAATTAATTATTACATCACTGCAAATATGCAGGCAGATTGAACGTTCAACAGCCCCTAAATAGTATTCAATACTTTAGATTAATGATAGTAACTGTCACATATCATAAAATCACAAGTAACCAAATACTGTGTAAGGAAGCAGGAAATAAACAGGTGTGTGAACCTACACGCGTATCATATTGTAGAGGTGTGGTTTAGTTACGTCTCTTATGGACAGATGTACGATGGAACGCTACGTATGTTGTTAATATTTAATCACATACCGTAGTATGATAGAATACATAATTTACTATCATATACTACGATGGACATCATAACTACGTACCTACCTACAGTATAAATTACAATAATTACGTTACAATCACCATATACTTAATATGGCCCTTGGTGTCTTTCAAATAATTATAAATTTTCTATCACAGCTGTACGAAGTTTTTTATACGTGTTTTTAAATATACATACTATATAGTACAATATTTAATTGAAATAATGATGTCCATTTACAAACTATTATTTGTCTTCTCGCCATAGAGGAAATGAAAACAAATTGATACAAATATTGAACAATAATACATGGGAACAGAATTCACAAGCCAACTATGTTTTAGCCATTAATAAAACACATTTTACTCTTATACTTTTAACACTTTACTGCCCTTCCATTCGTTTATAAAAATACTGTTGAAAACATCAAATCCTACAGATTCTTTTGAAACACATACAGAACAAGTTCTCGCTTGAAACTTCTAACAATATTTTTGCACACACGTATCTGCTTCTTTCAGGTAAATAATACTGGAAACCGCACTCAAATGTTAAGATGCTAGTATTGATGTTTACTGAAAAATACTAATGTTCAGAAGTCTATATGAAGTCAATTATTGGAAGAGTAAGTAATCATGATCAAAATTCTACCTTGTCGTTCAGGCTGTGTCGTTTCCAAAATCTTAGAACGGTTCCCAGTATGAGATCTAAACAAAATACGTTGAATTGTATTGAGGTAGTATGTATTCAACCTATTACTACTCTCACTATTCGTCATTCGAACAAAATTCTCCAATTTTGCTAAACAATTTTCACGGTATTTTGTAAGAAAATAATATATTTGACGTCTCAATACAACAAAGAAACTCGAGACGGATCTTCGTATTCGAACAAAAACATCATTTATCCAAAACATAAACAAAAAAACACCTTTAAGTAACATTGTTTTATCTCTTTCGCTCGATAATCGTGCGCTTGTGAGAGATAGAAATGGCAATAAATTTAAATTAACCTTATGGTTCACTGCTTGGCTATACAACAAAAACGGAGAAAGTGAAATTTAAAACGAACTCACCAAAATAACTCCTGCGCAGATTTTGGACGTATGTTGGTTCGTATAATTAAATATTTAACGCGGCAATCATTTTGACAGTCGTTGTGAAAAGCACAGGATAATTTGAATAATAAGTGGAGACTCATTTCGAAAATGTAAATACGAAAAAGACGGTTCCCGGATTATAACCCATAAGAATATTTCTCAACATGAATAAATCCCAAAAATGACAAAAAAGTTGGATTCCAGTAGATGAATTCTTTATAAAATGTTGACTATTTTACTGTCTATCCCATTTCAGATCCGCTTATTTATTTGTTTATTTTCTAATCTATGGTATGCTAATAGATACAATTAATTTTATTTACTAAATCCAATTAGATTTGAGCTTTTGTCCCTTGAGCAAATTTCTGGAGGGCTTTCGTCTTTTTTGGGATTTATTCATGTTGAGCAATATTCATATGGGTTTTTATCCGGTCACGGAAAAAGACGACCCAATTCGTTAACAGTTTACACCCACTTGATACAACTGGTACTTATCGTATGAAGAAGGATAAAGTGAACTACATATGGTCGTTTTATATTCTCTCGCTAATAAGTAAATATTCGAAATTTCGTACAACTAAAATTAATCTAATATTTTCAAAATGTTTTGAGATACATACAGTAAAATGACGTTAAGGGCTCTTATAACACTCGAAGAGGGTCTTAACCTGGAAACCCAGAACGACTACCAGGTGTGTAGAAAGACTACCACTACGATGGAGAGATGACCTAGTAAAATACGTGGGGGCCAACTGGATCCAGAGAGCCCAGGATAGAGCGGCGTGGAAGCAGATGGAGGAGGCCTTCGTCCAGGAGTGGACGGGAATAGGCTGACGAAGAGAAGAAGATAACACTTTGTTTCAAAATATTCCATGTTTTGATGCTTTATATATTGTTCTCTAGTGTGTCTCCTGGATGTAACGGAAAAAATATTTTACTCTCTTTATCTTCAGACGATCCCTCATTACGTTGGCTAATGCCAAACGATTGTTTTTTGTTGTGTGAAGATAAACATATTTTTAGTATGACTAATTACTACGAGTTTTAAGAATACTTTTGTCTTATAAAACTTAAGAACTGTATTTTAATAACGCGCTCACATATATTAAGGGCTTGGTACCAATAATGACGTCAGAGTTTCCTAGATTTTAATGCATATTATCAGTGCAAAAAAAAAATACTCCGCGACTTTCGGGAAACGAGTTTCCGTCTTTCGGAAAAAAAGGTCAGATGTGTTTTTTACATTTTTTTTGGGAAATCTATTAAAAAATCTTTTACGGTTATTCCATAGATAAATGTTCAATGCATCTATCCTATTTTGTACCAAAGCATAGTTAGTAACGGTTGTCGAGATATAAGGTCTCCCGTTTTTAGAAATTTTTGCAATGTCGGTATGCATACTCATTACTCATAATATAAATAAATGATTAAATCAGATTCCTTAGTTGCAATTGTATGATTATTACATGTTATCATATTACGGACGGTAAACTTATGAGTTGTCTGTGTGTTTGTAACATTTACTAAGTACTTTATTATACTTGAAATTACATTCAGTTGGAATAAGTATTATACCTAAAAGATCTTGTTTCAGGAGGTGTGATTCATTGTAATAATGTTTTTACATGCATGGCAATGATTGAAATAAAAAAAATTCTAACACCTAAGAGATTTTGGTCCTTAATGACATGTACAAATAAAAACCAGTGTTTTTCCTATTGATTTACATATGTACATGCACAATATACCTAACATTGCCCTTTGAATTGATGGTCATAAAAAAAAAGAAAGAGTAGCCAATTTTGCACTTCAAAGACTAGTTTTATAATTTAAAATTAATATGATATATTAACCCACCAGGGCCGCACAGAATCCTATCATGGCGACCACGGGAGAACAGAAGACCTGTAGGACGACCCCAAAAAAGATGGGTAGATGAAATAGTCCCAGTCGCAGGAAGAAACTGGTTGAGCGAAGCTCAAAGTAGAAAAATTTGGAAAACGTTAGAAGAGGCCTATATAGAGGCCTATAAGATGGCTGAACAAGAAGAAGAAGATGATGATATATGTAACTCTGATTTTACAGAAGAATGTAAAGATACAGAAAATTAAAAAAAGTAAAGTTTTTATGTCAAAGTAGGTACGTCACATAATAATAAGAATTATTGCATTATCATTAGGTGATGCCAAGGTCTGCAAATAATAACTAAATGAATATTTTCCTTCTGTTGTATTGCTCTTACGAGAGATTATTTTTCATGGTCGCATAAAAGTACAACACATAATATTCTATGTCAGGTATATGAATTATGTAATATCAACAACTAAAAATGTAAGCGTTAAGAGTATCCATACCTACATTAAAAAAAATTGAAAAACGGGAGACCTTATTCCTCGGCAACCGTTACTAAATATGCTTTGAAACAAAATAGGGTAGATGCATTGAACATTTATCTAGGGAATAACCGAAAAAGACTTTTTTATATCTTGTACAGATTTCTCAAAAAAAAATAAAAACACCTCTGATCTTTTCCCCGAAAGACGGAAACTCGTTACCCGAAAGTCCCATGTATTTTTTTTTGTACTGATAATATGCATTATCTAAGGAATAACCGTAAAAGTTTTTTTGATAGACGCAAAATTAACCCCAAAAAATGTTAAAACGCTATTTTTACCATTTCATCACGCGATTTTTCAAGCAATTTTGAACCTTAATGCCGTGGGAAATGACTGGAAATGACTGAAATGACTCTTGGTACCAAGCCCTTAATGTTAACAACTAAAAAAATATTCACTCTCGTTCCCGGAGAATAAATAAGCTTTATTGGTACAAATATCTACGATACGATAATAAAATAGATAAAAATGAGATAGATACGTGAAAGGGCTAAATTGCAAGTGAACAAGAGGAAAATTTTCCAGTAGGTAAATCGGAAAATACAATAGAATACAAATACATCGAAACAAGTATTAGGTATATAGGAGTTTTCAATTGGAGATTTTATCCAGACGGATTTCTACTAAGTACTTAACCATCATGGTACATCTCGATAGTGTAAGAGATGTGTGTTTATAACTGTACAAAATTATCTTATTGCAAATATGTATATGACATTTCCAAAGGGTGGTGAAGTTCATCACTGAAAAACGTCTTATCAAGGTTTTACGAACAGGATATAAAAGGACAGTTTACGAACAACTCTTACAGGATGAAATAAATAAAAGATGCGATATGTATTCAGATTCAGATCACTATGGAATTCCAAAACATTACAATGCTACGTATATACGCATATGTGGAAAGTGCGGGCAAACATTTAAAATACAACTTTTCAGTACGATTAGTATGAAAATAATAGTAAGTAAGTAGAGAGTTAAATTCTATAATAATTATCAAATTTTCACAGCGATAAGAATCAAAGTAGACGTAAATAATTAACCGCTTGATAAAAATCATCCCAATGAAAATAAATTAATGTTTAGACAATGGTAATGAGGCTTATGCAATTTGTTATATTATTATTATGGCAGTTACATACCTACCATATAATAAAATAATATAATGAAATACAAGATACATGCGGAAGATAAAATGAAATTGAAAGGGTCGAATTTTCTCAAGTTTATAACAATACGTAGTTGGCGACTTTCTCCGTAACTTTATCGCTCGCGCGGTGCTATAATAAATTATCCAATACATAAGTACAATGTAAACTAAATCTTTATACAACTCGAAACTGGACAACATAAATAAAGTAATCGCCACTTAATAAGTAAAGGTTATAATATTAAATATTTCACTTCTTCTTACACAAATATCGCTGCTTTGTTACAATATTTTATTGATCAGATTTTACAGATCCAATATTATTTGCGAATAAAATGACCGCATGACAATATTTTGCGTGTTCCGTTATTGAAGCCTGGACAATAATCTTGCAAAACATGCAGCAATAATGTATCTACATTATAAAGCCTATAATTTGGTTAAATTATTTATTAATATGTATCTTAACATGAAAGGGACCTTTTCCCATACTTCATATATCCCTCCTCCCTACAATATTGTTCTAAGGATAACATAGTAGTTGATTCTCTCAAACATTCAAAATGTATCACAGATCGTTATTGGATCGTTATTATTTATTTATTACACAAACGCCCATAGAGTATCTTTACTGACGTAAACTTACACGTGAATCATAGTAATATCGTAATATACTAACCATAGTCAAAATCAGTACGAATCTATTTTGGAAGGCTTTAAATTTTGGTACAAATCAACAACTGAGAAATACCTAGATAGCGTTTATGAACGATTTGTTGCATGTAAATGTCCAGGTGAGTCTCTTGTGATTTTCTTTCCACTGCAACAATGTATTGTACTGTGGGTGCATTATTGCAAAATGTGTATTAACTCTTCTCAGAATTCAGAAGATCATAATAGGTATATTAGTAACACATTTTTTTACATACACAAGAGGAGAGTAATTGCATTCATAGGTACAAAATAATTATATTTTATGTACGTACCTACGTAGCCTCGAGTAAGAATTAAATACCTACACGAGTTTGCTATAATCGTCCTGGCACGAAGTCCCTTAAGCAATAAAATCCATAATCAGTATTGGTAAGTAATATGAATGTCTGTCAACTTTCATCCAATGACGTAGGTAGTAGGTACCTCTGTACGAGACGTGGATAATATTTCATACAACCTATAAAATATGTAACGCCTCAGAGTATCCAACCCACTCGCGTTGCAATAATTTCATATTGTAAAGTGTCAGGAACTCAGCATTTAACACGATCAACGAGGATTTTGAATAATATAAAGAAACCAGCGATACAAGTTCGATAGTGAAAGTTTTGCCCGTTGCATGAATGCCTTCGACTTTATAATATCATTATACTATGTGTACCAACATAATACACAATACGAATCACATGTCTTTGGTATAGCAATACCGTAAAAAGGGATACATTACAAATATGATAGTGAAAACGAAAGTAATGTTATAATTAATCACTGCTTACTGATTGCCTTCCGGAACAGCATCGTGTTAGATGAGAGAAAAACCTACGTTTGCTGAGACTAGAATGACAACTATTTTATTTCCCCTTCCGTGTGCTTTAAGAAGAAAATTAATTAAGTTCTCACATATCCACCACTTCATAGTATTGCACTGAATATAATAAATTCCAGTTGTTGAAAAGAATCTATATTAAACCTAATAGTTATATATAATTATTTATAAACCTAATAGCTTCTCAATTAAGTCTACATGAACCATTAATAGATCCTTTATTTGTTTAAATCGTTTTTTGATATCTTATATCTTTCAAGTGTATAGTAATTTATAATAGCAGCATTACATATAGTTCAAACCTGTAGACTTTGTGTACTTTATACTAGGTATCACATACATCAATTTTTTTGTGTGGCATAGTGAAGAAGGTCGAGATATGCTTTGGTTTACTTGAGAATGTACATAATAATCTTCACAATAATATGCATGAAAAATGACAATAATTGTATTTTTATAGATTTTCATGAAAATTTATATTATGGTAAGAAAACTTGTGTGATTTTGTGTGAGGTTTTATCGTTTAGTATGAAAAAATATATAACGTATTTTTTATTTCACGGTAGGTACCTACAAGCTTTTAGCTTATTGGGGAGTATGCAAGAAAGTATTTGGGTTTGTGTAACCACACAAGCCTAAATCCTATTACTCCATTTTCTTGTTATTACAGTACTCAATTACAGTGTCACTCGTAAACGCCGGAAAGTACAAGTACAATCGAGAAGAAGAGGGTGCCAAATACTACATTTCCTGAAAAAAAAGTTAAAGGTATCATTTCATAATAAATAAGAGCTCTGTATAATGGATCACTCGCTCACGAGTGGATTGCTTAGGTAATGTTAGAATAAATGAGAACTCTACAAGATAACTCTATAAAATCATCCTGCGCACGTAATACGCATAAAAATTATGAAGACGTTAATGCAAATCCTCAGAAGAAAGACATTAATGATATTATTACAGCTTGATAGAGATTTATATAACGTCATCAATCGAATGAAGCTGGAGACCGTTACATCATTATTACAATGTAATTGCTTTATCCTAGAATCTTCATCATTTCCAGTAGTCAATGCTATGAATATTATATTAACTAGGAGGTATCTACATCCGGACTTATATAATAATAAGAAGGTACTTAATAGATAACGTAATCCCGAAGTCCATAAAGTGTAGGTATATCCACAATGTAATAATAGACGAACACGTACTGGTCTAGGTAGGTATATACAATATAGTATTGAGGTATTATTTCACCCGGAGTATCCAGTTAGTGCAGCAAAGAAAACTCTTCCGGGTAGTGAATGGGTTTAATAGAAGGGTGGGCTTTTTACAGGCGGAGTTTTACAGATTTGAATTAAATACCCTAGTTTGTGTAAATACAACAATATGCATCCAAATACCTACTCAGTCATTGGCAAAATGTATTTGAGATTTTTGTCAACACAGTAGAAACCAAGAGCAATCAGTATGATGCGATGAGTAGGAAACCAAACCACAAAAAACACTACCAAAAGAGCGTGTTCATAAAAACATATAAGCATTTATTTCATAGGTCATATTCATTTCATGAATTGACATGTTTTTTTCCTACCACCCTTCTTAGTTACACATTGTTTCATAACTAAGTACCTATACTGTCATTTATTATGGTGCTTGGAATTCTAGATTGAAAGTCCGCACTCCAAATAACTTTGCCAACTATGTAATACTCGCGTAAGAAGAATACTTCCTCCAGAGAGTTACAATGTTCCTCGCGGAAATGCATGAATCGTCGAATGATAAACCCCTTCCATGTCATCTCTAACCGATCTGATCTTATTATCATAGCGATGATGTAATTGATGCAAGGAAATATCTTCAGGTGTCGGATATGTGGGGAAAAACAAGCAACCAGGGGACTGCAGTTAGTTGGAAATTTACGTCAATAGTATTTCAGTCTAGTTAAAGCAAAATATATTATTATACACTTTTAAGGACATCTACACTTAGGTATTTGGAGAAGATATTACGCTACAGCAATGCTGTATTGACAAGCTGTCAGAAACATTGGCAATAATACAATATGTATACAGGTAACTGGTACCTTCATAATTGTATAAGTACAATAATAATTAAGAAACGCATTTTTCAATTCTACGAATTGTTGTATTATATTAACATTTGTGTAAAATAATACCGAAATATAAATATCAGTTTTTCAACAAAGAGTGTGGTCTTCACACAAAATACATTTGCTACATCAACAGTTAGTATGACACATAGTATAAAATTCGTCTGATCAGCGAATAAGGAATTTAATTTGTAAAAAGCAATCAATACAAAATCTCAAGTTCCTAGAATAATGTACAAATACGTTGTTTCCATTATGCATCATATTGATTATTCAGAAATTTCTAATTTGAATGAAAACAATTTAGCGATAAAATACTAGTATAATAATGACTTATTTGTCAACTATAAATATAATAAAAAAAATGATTCCATGCGATGAACAAAGGACTTTTTGTTCATTTATTCCTTAGGTGTATACATGGGCAGCATGGTTATATCAATATTGAATCATCATTATGGGACGAACACTTTGAATGATTATATTATTTTAAAGGTCAATCATTCGTTCACTTTCTATTACATGCACAAAATACATCAGTACATTTACTACGAAGAGATTTTCGGCAACCTTTCCGTCCATAGTACTACAATAATATAATATAGATACGAATGTACGTAAGTAAGCACGAATCGACGAATTCGTCAGTTTTGTATACACGATGTTCATTAGGAAAAGTGAAAGTTAAATCTGATTTTTTCCCCATAATCTTTTCTAAACAAGTTTACGTAGTACTTTCATTTTTATTTTGACTGCGTTTGCAACTGGCCAGTGTTCTTCTCACGTTAATATCACTTTGTTTGTTACAATATAACAATTTAAACCTAAACATGATATTGCAATGCATTTAGTATTAATATTAACAGACAATTGTTTGTTTAATATCAATCTCCATTAAACATCTTATTTTGACCATGTCAATAGAGGCGGGAGGAAGACCAGCATAGAGGTGGCGAGATAGTTGGAGTTCGCTGTCCCAGGAGAAAGAAAAAGAGAAGACAATAGAAGCAAAAAATATGTCACACTTCAGCTCGTCATAAAAGTGACGATAATGGGTCCTAGAGGGGTCGGAAGAAATCAACTATCCTGACTTAGAAATATAAAAGAATGGACTGGAGTTAGAAGTGTGAGCCAGCTTTCTAGCACAGTTCACGATAGGGAAGATTCACCCGAATGATCCTCAAAGACTAGAGGATTCGACAAACCACGGGGAGAAGAAGAACAATGTATATTTATTGGTTTATCGGTGAAAATACGAATGAAGCATTATTTTAGATACAATATTTTTTTCGTATAGATCGCATACAGGTACAACTATTTTCAAAGAATTCGTCAATGAAATTTGATCCTATGTAAGACGTGTTAAAATAATATGTATAAACACACTCAGTTAGACGGCTGTCATCATACACCATGCTTACAATCATACAGTCGACGAATTCTAAAAATAATGACAAGATACCTAGAATGTAATGTTGAGACAAAACTGTTTGTTTTATTAAAAAAAAATATTGTGCCACATACTTCTCTTGTGCTCTTTAAAAACGGGGCTTACAGAGATAACACATGATCTTAAAGTCATGGATAAAAGGTACTTCTTCAAACAGCAAGACTAAAACCGAACACTGAAAAGCCGATGTTACCAGCTTTTGTCTTAGTAGGGATTGTACCGAAACTCAACGACGCCATCACTGGAGAACGGCTAAGTATAACTTCAACCCGTATTGCGTACTTGGGTATCGTTCGAGAGATATTTAACCTAACAACAGAAACAGGCAAAATAAGCCCCCGTCATACAAAAAAAGACTCGGAAAATACATGATATACCTAACAGGGAGGATTTGGCTAGCACATGCCCAGACACTGAAGACGTATATGACTGTTCTTAGAAGCCTATGACTTCCAGCTTTTTCCTCCTTCAAAAATGACTTAAGTATATATTTTTTCCATCGTTCACATGTTATTTTAATTTTTACTGGAAATTACGTTTTTTTTCTCAAAACGTATAACAATTCATTTCTGTATGCTATGCGATAAACTCTGACGTAGTGCTGCAGGCGAAGTTTCTTACAAGAGAGATCGGTTCAAAAGTTTTCCTACAAGAATCAATATTGCTCCTAATAATTATGTATTCCACTATAGTTTTCACTATCAAAGGATCAATAATTAAGTACTGAAATGTTTCATAATTTACACCAATGTTTTTTTATTAAGATCCGTTCCAGGTACGACGTCATTCCAATTTCTGCATCGTCAACTTTTATAAAGTACGTACATAAATATAATTTATTTATTATTTTATGTTTATATTTTATATATTTACAAGAACCTTAGTGACATTAAAAACACGAGAACCTACTTCAAAACAAAGTATTGATGGTAATTACGAAGATATAATAAATCTAATATTTATCTTATATGAATTACAGAGGTTAAATAAAGTGTGCAAAATGCTTTGAACTCATCTAGTCACGTGGAGGCAAAACAGTTAATTTAATTAAACAAAATATAATTAACATGGATAACGAATATGTAAATATATATTTTATTAATGTGATGATCGGTCATTAGTAATAATTGACCTAAGAGATAAGACACTAACATCGCTTACACATGTATGTAAATTGATATAATGATTAGGTATTTATGATTCGTTTAATAGAGAAAAACTGTAATACATTTCTGCACTGTACGTCCCAATGAAAGATTTTATAAAAGAGACAAAGAAGAAATAAATTATATTTCATGTTTCTATATTTTTTTTTGATTAGTTAAAAAACTAAGGCGTTCGTCGCTGAAGCAATGAAAGTCAAATAAAATGTCCATATTTTATTTTCAATCATGTATCAGCGAACATCTGCAATGGCTCAGTATGTACAATGTACAGGTCAGAGGAATACTGCTCCCCGGTGTGGGGAAAAGTTCACATTATGGTAAGATCGATGTCGAATTAAATAAGACCATGATAACCATTACAGGCTCCATAAAACCGACCCCAACCCAATGGTTGCCAGTGCTGTCCATTATAGCACCCATAGAACTGCGCGAAACCTATGCTATAGCCTTTTTTCATTTCAAAGAGTTTTGGGCGCTCGAGAAGACCACCGCAGGACGTTCTCGTGATAATTTAATCAAAGCTTTAGGTATGATAAATAAAGAGATAATGGAAGAAAGTACTCTGAATTACATATGAGGCTTATGACCTCCCTTGACGAATAATTAGCCGAAGATAGTGGGGTAACATGGTCATCAATGTAATGGCAAGGACAGAAAGGGAGCTGTTATCCAATATAAAGATGAGAAGTATAGGGTACTTTAGTCGCATTCTCCTCAACTAATAATACGGTCTACAGCATCTTATCATGGAAGGATTGAGGCCAATCGCGGTGTGGGAAGATGACCTGGTTATAAGATCAGAATCAGAGAATGGACCAGCTAGCATAAGACAGAGAAACCTACGCCACGGTGATCGACGATGTCGGGGGTACATGACACGGAACTTTAAGAAGAATTACGCTGATGAATTCTGATACAGGAATGATAGCACATCATGTTATGTAGTACAACAAAGTTAAGGCCTTTTTATAAACTGCTATAGTACATAGTATAGAACATTATAATAATTGCAATGTAAAACGCAATAGATATAATCCATTATTTCGGATTTTCCATCTGTGTACTACTTGCATGGGTTTTGTATTATTTTAATTAGATACATCACTTTGTTCACAGCATCGGGATTACAATATCTAGAGTTGTACGATTGTTCCCTAGAAAATGAGACGTTCGGAAAACTTCCATAAGTTGTTTTTTCATATTTTTCAGCAACGAGTTTAGCCACCCAATCCAATTGTCATATAAATGTTCTTGTAAGCTTCCGCGAATCCTACTGACTGTATATTTTTAGGGGTTTTTCATTACGTGTGTTTTTTTGAATTCTTCAAACTATCGGCGTCCGAAAATATACAAGCAATGTCATATAAAGTTCATAGAGAAAATTGTATGTTGTATTCCCAATTATTCGCCTTATGCATGATCATGTTTTTTATATTAGGGTGGATAATGGATATGATGTATCTACCTTTAAAATAGGTAGCTACTCTAAAGATTTCCAAACCCTTTTCTACCAAAAAATACCTATTTTAGAGATCGAAATATTTTGAGTTGACTGTAAGAGATTGCTTTTGCAATAAGTTCGCCTTTTGGCACACTACCTTTGTCTTGTTTTATATCTCTTGCGTCTGTATGTTTCTTTTGCCAATAAAGATTAATTTATTTCTTGAAATATTTCACATAGGTATAATAACCGCCTTGAGAAGGCATCTATAGAAAATTCGGCATTTTCCTGTGTTAGCAACCCAACATACTAGCGGATGATAAGTGTACCTGAATATAGTAAGGGAATGCGGTTTACGTTTAAATTAGAATCAATCGCTCTATATTGCAGATGCTTCGCAAATTAAATATTACAATGAGAATCATAAATGTGTAGGTAACATGGAACAGTTAGCTAGTAAAAATAATTACCGTACTAATTAAAATCCACAGGTTTGAATTCACATGCAACAAGTATTTGACACGATTATAATTTTCCTTCATTATGTCCAATCATCCTTGGAAAACTTAACATACTAAAATAATGATTATATGAAGATTTTCATGGAATTTTCCACACAATACACCAGAGCATGATATCGATTCAGTGAGTGAGATAAAACAATTATTTGAAATAAAAACAAAACGTCGCGCACAAACAATAAAACATATAATTTTTTATAAAAAGCAAACATAATAGTACTATTGTGATAGTATGACATTTTCCTGGAAACCTAACAAGGACGAGATTTTTGGTCTGTGTTTTGTTAAGTTATTTACTTTTCCCATAGAATGATATATGTATAGTCCAAGACTTTACAATCAAAGAATTTTCCTTATTAGGAGTTTTTAAATAATATCAACATTTATGTACAGAAACCAAGTTGTGCATAAATTCTTTTAGAGTAGTGAGTATGTGTTCATTATCAATTGTATAGGTCTGATACACAGTGATAAGATAGCGAATTCCTGTACATATTATTGTTTTTATTTATTATATAAAGTGTATTAATTGATATAAGTATGCTGATAGAGAATAGAATAATATGTAAATAATGTACATAGATATTAATGTCCACGCAATGTAATAGATAGGTAGATACTAGATATACATGATCAGAGACACTTATGTATGAAAGAAAGAGTGATAAGTGCAATAACGTGCTAAATGTTGTAATAAATAATAAGAATTTGGCGAAAGTTGCGCCTTGACTCTGACCATTAATATATACGTGTTGCCTCCAAAACTGGTGATATTGGTCGGCCATCGGTAGGTTCGCTTGCAGGGGCAGTGGCGGGGGCGGCGCGGGAGGTCCCAGGGGCGCCCCGTGCTGATATTCCATTATACTTTAAAACTTTCACCGAATCCAAACGTCACTCTTCCTTCCAGGGCACTATTTGCCCAACAACTGCATAACACACACTATTATACAAATCCCACAATGCAATCATCAGCCACCGCACTAATTGTCTCTACTGATTGTTTATTTATCTCTAATCAAATTATTATCACAGCACTTTTAGAACAGACCGGAACAAGTTCTTTTGACGTTTGTTTGATGATGTTTATATTAGGTAGGTATATAGTGTTTGTTTATTGTTGGTGCCCGGTGTTGAGAACTGCACCACGTCGGAGCGCGCAAATAGCACTGAGGTAGTTTAGTTCAGAAGCCTTCTCGCGGGCCGCGATACCTTCTCGGCTCTCCCCACCTCACGTAATGCCCCTTCCTTACTACGCACACGCTCTGTTCTCATGACTTCTTCTTATCATAATAATATTAAATTGTACTTACAATATTCAACATTATTTACCTACAAACACATCATTATAATTATTTTATCATCTTCTTACTTATGATGATTGACTTTCGTCACCGAACCTAAGACACAGATACTGACTAATGTTTAACCTCGTGTGAACTGATAACAAGAATGTAAACCAATCAAACATTCACAACATTAAAACTACTTTAAAATCATTACATACATATTTTATTGCTTTTTTTCTATAAACAAAATTGTGTGCATCCGTTGCACTTTGTTACAAAGTTGTAGATCTGAGATACAATCTAATGGATTCATATTTATCGAGTACGAAATGATAAATAGTTTTCATTTATTCATAAAACACTCATAGAGATTAACATTGTGGGTTATTTCAATCGAGTATAAAATTAATGAAGATGGAAACTACAAAGGATCGCACTATGATTATTTCAGAATGCATTCAGATAAGTGCATCTAACATTGTTTCAAATGACGTACATAGAAATGTTTTAAATATGAAATTAACAATTACTATACGTTTGTAACACGTATTTATCGTTATTTCTGATTTCGTTATGGATACAGATCATTATACATTTAGCTGGAGAGAAATAAAAGAACTTTTTTCACAATTGTATGTAGCACCATCAATAATTTTACACAATGCTCTATAAAATACTGTGATATCTTAATGTTATTATTTACCCTTGCGGGAAACTATAATTTCAATAATATTACAGTACATTTGTTATTCAACAGAGTTCTGCAATGGTGAACGTTAAATTTACATCTCTGTTAAGGATTTACATATTCCATCGTTCTTTATTAATACTGGAGATAAATACAGGTACCTAACTATAGAAGTTCGATAAATAATTATTATTTATATTAACAAAGTCGTGATTACGGATAATCGTTTTTTATTCTCGACTGTAATTAGTGTTAATCAATTCATAATCCTTAAGAAATACCCTCTGTTGCCTCTAATCAGATAAGTCACTCATATGGCAATTAAGATGTTTTTTTCAACCATTTAAATACAAGTCTAAATCTATAACAACCCTTTCCTCTAACGCTAATGCCTTCTAAAAGACTTCAAATGATACATTATAATGCATCGTATTAAGCTGTAAAATTATGTCATCGCATTGTATAATTAGATGCACAATTATACAACCAATATTTTTTTATCAATTACGATTATTGACTAAATATAAGTATGCTAAACTGATACCTTAAATTCTTAAATTGTATTATGACAATTGTATACCTAGAAGTATATCAGATAATTTATTGAAAGAATGTCATATTATTTCTGCTGATAAAAATTATGTTGATGAGTTTAACTCTAGATAGTACTTATATAGATATAATATAGATAAAAACTATTATACCAGTTACACGCTTTTCTCGAAATATTCAAGGCGTAGTTTCCCCAGATACCTAATTATTATTATCTCAGTTGGACTTAACTATCAATGATAACATCAAAATTTATTATAGTTAATTCGCCTTAACGTTGATTAGGTATAGGTACGTAGTATTTACACACTTTTTAACGTGCCTATTGTAACAGGATTAGTACACTCATTGCCTACGACACAGAGAGCTGCGAAATATTATTAGCGGGCTAATGGGAACATTACTACCAAAGAAAGCTTGATTTATGTTCATTTTTAGAAGTTCTAAACAAAAATGGTATCCCAATATAATTGTTAGCGCGCGAAATTCCATTAAATAGGTGCAGAAACCTCAGTGCTGACGACGTATTCTGCACTTCAAAACACAAGTTTTTATATGATACAGAATTCGAGAGGTAATCAGCAAATCGTGAGTTGGTATTGGTATCCGGAACTCTTATTAGTAGAATAATTGAATTCATCAGGCGATTTAGAATTCCACGTGGAGACCGTAATTAACACAATTTAATCGGCATGTAATTTTTATCATAATTAAGATATCACTTCGATACACACTAAGTAATTTATAACGTAGATGGTACATAAAATATTAATTACGAGTACAATAGATATCTACTCAAAATTCAATCAATGATATGATAGAAGAGAAAAATTTAATATCTTCTACTTCTACAGATTGTCGTGGAGGAAAAAATAGAAGATAGACGGGGTACGGAACGTAAAAAAACATATTATGTTAGCTTAGTAATCTCCAGCACTCAGCAGTGATTTTCTGAGACGATAGCATATTTTGTGAATATCGAATGATAATAATTGGAGAAAAAGATGACACTATGAAACACTATTTTCTTGCACACCATCCGATTGGAAGTTTTGATCCATGTGTAGATGTTTTACAGGTCGATGGGGTAATGGAAAATTAAATTTTCCACGATGACGCTGGTTACCTTGAATCGGGAATAATTAAGATGGTATACACCTTTGTTAGTTAAATTTCAAATTAATTGTGCAGTAGTTTCAATGTAAAAAGCTTAACATCAGTAGCTATTATTACATTATCTTTGTTGAAATGTGATGCTATTGACACGGACCTAACAGAAACTAAAAGGCTTCAGTAGGTAGGTACGTCGCATTATTTTAATTGGATAAAAATATATCATATCCAAAGCAGTATACAACAGTATGGTTAGAATTGTCGATGGATTTAGAAAATAGCCAACAAATTCAATAATTGATATAACATAGAAAAACACTCTAGCATAAACGTTTACTATCGCCAGATCCGCTGATACGTGGCACGTAAAAATTTCATGATTTATTCATAGGACAAACCAGTACATGTTTAAAAAAACACTCAACAACTATGGCATTTAAATCGGGATACTAATAAAAACTAGCCTTATTGTTGCTAATCGGTAATGTTATAAATCGTAGCGTCATCAAAAAATTATAAACTATCACACAACGGATTCTATCTAATTTTTAATACGCCACTATATGCATATTTACAGAAAATTCTAACACAAGAATAATAATGTACATGTACCTTATCAACATATTATCAATTCAATTTTATACTTTATCTTGGAATCAATGTTTTACTGTAAGTAAAAGTACATATTTATAGTCCTTACAATAGAAATTACTTTAGATGTGTATGTTTAAAAAGGTAAAACAAGTTAATCACATGAAAACAAAGTTAAATAGAAATTCATCACAAAAATAATGTTATAACAATTGGAACACAGAGGTAAAAATCAGGGTTTTTTTTTTAAGAAATTGAAGAATATGAGAGACCAGCGTATTTTTAAATGTATACCTAACTAAATATCGCAAACGTCATTTATCGAAAATTTTCATAAGATATCGATTAAAATATACCTAAACAGTTGGGCAGGTATGTACAGTACACACTACACGTGTAGACATTTCTCAGTGCAATGTCAGTCGTTCCTCTAGATATTTAATTTAAATATTAGTAATCACCTACAAAAAAATGTAAGTGAACTACGTACGTAATAGAAGTACTAGATCAGGTAAAAAAAACTGTTTACACGTATTCATATATACTAAGTAACTTTTTTAATTTACACCGCTGCTACTGTGCTCATGTGTACATAGGTACCACTCCGTAGCATAGTGTTGATGTTAAACTCATTCTTGCTCTTACTGAACATGAATATGAGCAATGACGTAGTGCTACGAAATGGCTACGAAATACACGCAAAATCGCTTTTTTTTTGTCGATACGCACAGAAAATATTTGTCATATTAATCATTCATGAGATTATAACATATGATGTCATGTAGTGTACCTAAATATTTTCTGCCTAGTAGTAAGGGTTCAATGAATGTTTTCATAACAACATAATTCGTTAATGAACTTTGTTGAACAACTGAAGATATATAATATTACACGCATTTGGCTTTATATATTATGTTGGTTATTGGAATAGTATGTATGATTGATTTTTAGCGTCCTAAGTTAAAAAATGTGTGAAAATAATGCAGAGTGATACTCGTAGGAATATAAGAACCAGTGGGAAAATCGAAAAAGAAGCTACTGGAATAAACCTAGACTGAAGGGTAAAAAAGTTGAAAAGATATGAAACAGGAGACAAAGATTTCAACTAAAATATTTTCCGCTACAGATAGTGTTAGTAATACAAACAATGTAGGAAAACATAAGTTTGCTTCCAACGAATAAATGCAAAACGAAGCACGACAAAGTTTACAGAATGAAGGACGAGACACAATATTGAATTCCATAGCAGGATTCTGATTATTCGCTGAATCTAATATTCCATTCAATTATTCTCTTGATACTCCAACGTACCTGCCCACTTGTACGATTAAAATCAATTAAATCCTATTGATATGCATAAACGTTAAAACAGTATACCTACAAGGATAGAGTTGGTTCAATCATCACAGTATTATTTATCATTAGTCTCAGAATACACAATATTATTGAATGTATTTTAATATTTCCTATACAGATCTGATCGTGCAGTTCCTATGGCTATTTATATTTTAACTCTGAAAGTGACTTTGAAACAGGGATGAACATTCACTATGTTCTTACAATCAGTTTATTTGATATGTAAACAATACTAAGTTTCAAACAGGATTGTACATAGCATCATTTTTTTATAAGAGGTAGGGTTGTTATTTAATTCCGGATAGTCTCAGATATAATACATTTTTGAAACGCCGTGAGTAATCAAAACTAATTTACCTACGAAATCGTAAAATGCAAATTACTTCCGAATGTTTTAGAAAACGCTATTATGAGTACGTTGTCAACGCAGCCAAAGAAATGAAGGCTGAATATAAAGTGTTAAAACGAAGTATAGAAATTGCAATTGCACACATTATTACGGTAAACAATAGTTCACATCAGTTTGGAGTTACGGGGAGGCAGAAGGGAATCACATAAAAAAAACAAAATACATAATATTACAATTATGATTAGTTATCAAACTATGGTTTGTTTTTCGGACAATGTTTTCGTTTGATCACGGACAATATTAGTAATTTTGGCATTTTTGTACTTCATAGGGACTCAACCCGCATTTGGGAAAATATTTTGAAAACTTACAACCATAAATTTATGTCAAATTTGATCAGGAAGTTGTAAAGTCAATTTTTATTGTTTTTCTTCCAATTTTTCTGGGCTGCGCAAGGCGTAGGATCCCTAATTAGTTCAAGAGTAGCGTTATTTTAATACTGACAGTACGGGTAGGTATCTAGTAAAGTATAATAATCGATTAGATTAGTATTTTAGGAATATGTGTCATCCCTGTTTGAAAGAGTTGTTGAAGCGCATTGTGTAGGGATTATCTACATACCATGAGGTAATGCAATGCTTCCATCTAGCGTAGAACTCGCAAGGCAAAACAAACCTGACCAACGTCGCCGTAGGGAAACTTCGCACACTGAAATGAATAAAACCAACACCACTCTAATAAAATAATAAGTTTATAAAATATAAAATAATTTAAATAATATATATTTATAGGAAATTACTAAAGTATAAATAATAATAAAATGTTATAAGTAAATAAATATTTTGCCTCAACATGCAAAAATAAAACCGAAGCAAGGGTAAATATAAAAATAGGGGGGACGGTAATAATATAAGAGTGCGGTATAGCAAAATAAGCAAGGAGCATGCTTTGTCACTCGCATCAGTCATCCCATAGAGTATATACCTACCGAAAACTCGATAGAGACGAATACCTATAAAATAAATGATGGTTTGGACATTAAAATTGTCTGTCTTGTATCTTCTTGAAATCAATTAGTGGTCATATGTGTTAACGTTGGTGTTGTAAGGCAATAAGATCGCCTTTTCAGTGGGAAAATGGCCGGAGAACGATGTATCTATTATTTCAATGGATATATTTTTTCCATCTCATGCCAAATAAAAATATTTCATTGTAATATATATCTACATTGTATTTTGTGGATGTGTGTCCCTAAATTAGGGTTTTTTTGAAAATTAGGCTGGTGTAAATTTAAGTTTCACGATACACTTATCCACTCTAGGCATATAACCTTCATTATGATTGCCTGTTTTTAACGTTTTTCTATGAAATAAGGATAAATGTGTGTATTTTTTAAGTCACTTTGACAGTGACACTATATTGGCTCGGCGATCGCCTTTAGCTATAGTAACGTATGTATTACTATTTTAGTATGACCATAATATAGGAAGAATGTGGGTACACGACAAAACCGCGAAACTGAAATATTCTTGCAATACTCTGATGAAGATGTTTCGAACACATTCGTATTATTAACTATTACATATATACCTAATATTGTAAGCCGTTATTTCTTTACCGTGCTGTCATTAAAATGTCTGTACGTTATTTGTAATATTGTTTTAGATAGCATAAAACAATACTATGAATGTATTTTGACACATAATATATTATAACAGACGACAGATGCTTAGTATCATTACATCTACAATGCAAAGTTCCTGATGGTTCCTGATGTTACACTACAAATTACACATTATTACTGTTGCTATACTTACTCTCAATATTATATTCACATATACAGCGTCGCGTCATCAGTAATATTAAAAAAACGACACTCGATTGATGAGAATTCACTACAAATAAAAAATTGTCTGCATGTTATTAAAAAAATATATTGATGATACAAATACAGTTGTCGTTTAGACCTAACCTATTTAGAAAAGTTGACAATCTAGGTAATCGCATGACGAAAACTCTCTAATACTTACACGGCGTTTTGTGACGACCCTCTTATAGGTTGACTTCCACTAGCAACCGGCAGGCAATTCCAGCATAAAAACAAAATCCCAAAAGTTATTCTAAAATTAACGACAAAAATATAACAATGTATTGGGAAAACAAGATTTTTACATTCATTATTTTTATAATGAATAAAAAAGGCAATTTGTTAATCATAAAATTTCTTAAAAATCCGCCAAATAAAATTTTGCTCCAATATTATCCATATTTTTTTTTAAATTTCCAGTTCCTTGACTCAAGATAACTTTATAGTGGTTTTATAGGTAGTATGAATAAGTATGATTTTTTTAAGAATACAGTGTCATTTAGAGATATGAAAAATGTTAATATGAAGTGCTTTTGTATTTTATTCAATAATAATTCGGTATGTAAGTTATGCATAATGCAATTTTATAAAAAGGAAAGAGGATGTCGTTACTGTTAAGACGAATTTTGTATATCGCGTTATTTCTAGATATATTGTCACTTTTATAATACACACTTACGTATCAGGAAGCTGAAATGTCTTTTGAATTGTAAATGCTGACGAAAATACGACAGATATCGTAAAAGTTTTCCACAGAAAACAATAATAATATCGTATTTCCGACTAGATTATACCTACTAAAAATATTACTTATACTTTTTCAAGATATAGAATTTCCCCCATATAACCGTTGCAATATTGATACAACTCAACAACTGCATAGCATAGAATTTAAGTGGTTCAAAATGATAATGAGTATTGAGTATTCACTTAATAGATAATAAGTACATTGATTACATACTTCTACTTAACTTCGTTGTTATAAGAAAAATTAGATAATTGTAATGCAATAATAATTTCTCATAGTAATATATGATATATAAGTCGATTTTACAATAGACAGATCCCAATAGATAAATATCTTCTGAAACTATCAAAGATATCCACTATATTGTATGTATGTATGTATTTATTTATTTACTTTATGGTTGATTAAAGTATGTATAAGTTTTCTTTTCTTTTCTCGGGTTGATTGTAAGACATTCATTCACATAGATATTAAAAAAACAGAAATTAATATAAACATGATTATATTTTTAATGCTCTTGAATACGTACGGAACGATGTCACGCCTCGACATCTCGTCTTCTGCAAGGAAGGACAATGTATACAAACTCGATAGGTACTTTATAGTTTATAACATAGGAATAACAGTATCACCTTGTTCACCCATCATCCCCTTCTTGCTTACTGTAATCACTAATCACATTGTGAGCTAATAAAAATGTATTTGTTGAAATGTGTATTTGATATACCTCCAGCGATTTTTTTATCAGTTTTTTTTTCAGTTTTGAAGCACAATAGAAAAAAGTTTATTTACAAATAAAATAACCAAACAGTTTGAGATATCAGACAGCATACAATATAACACGAAATATTCAAAGTCCAAGACGAGTCATCATACTAATGTAAAATCGATTATAAAATATTGTTCTGACATAGGAACCTATTAGGTGTATTATTTATCGTATTGTAATAAAACAAAGTTACCTATAAAAAAGTGATCAGAGGGAACCGGTTTACAGTCATTAGTAGCACTGTGAATAAGTTAGCAAATTATTCTCATAAGTACTCGTATATAGGACTGGAAGATTATACTGTGATTACAACAATATCTTGATAAATAAATTGCACTTTATCATAACGCAAAGTTACATGGACATGTTACACATTAGAAAAACTCGCCACTGAAACTTAAGATCGATTACCGAAAAACTCAATAGGATCTCAGTTCAGAAAGATAAGGTATTTGCCAACTACATTAGTTCATTTGAATAGCGCATTTTTTCATGGCACAATGTCTACGATTTTCTAGGTATTTGAGAATTATATTCCAATCTTCAGGACATATCATCCAAAAATTTAGAGTAAAAATTATAGGAGTTGTACTCCTACAAATGTATTAATGCATATAAAATACAGACGCTTATGTTTGGTCTCTATATTCCTGCCTATAACATGTGTCGGAATTCGGAACACGCGTATTCTAAGAGTTAAAATAAATTAAAGCATTTAATACAAATTAATAAATTGTTACAATCATCGCAGCTCTGTGTGCATATGATGTATTCGTTTATACGAGAAGATAGTACAGACATATTGAACTTAAATAGGTCGATCGGTATAGAATCAAAATGTTATACTATTGACGTATTATAAGTACTTGAAGTACTCGAATCATATCTACATATAAGATACATTCTAAAATATACATTAGGTATTACTACTTAGATTATGATTGGTATTCTAATTGGTAAATATTCATCATAATACATAATTTTATTAACGAACCGTGAATATCTCAACATTGTGGGCGAATTATTGTGCATTTTCCACTGCATTCTTGGTATAAATTCAACAAACTATTTCGCGTAACTAGAAGTGGATTTGAGGGGCGGAAAAATAAGGGTCCATTTTTTACGAATTATCCACATTTTCACTCATATCTTATGTATTTTTCTTTGAGAAAAAAACACATCTTTCACGAGTTAGCTGGAGAAGATGAAAACATTTGTTATTGTAAATTTAAACTATATTGCAATTGTCTTAAAGAATAAATAGATAAAATTTCACATACATTTACGGTTTCAGAAGATTCATTCTTGGAAGAGAATTATACGGTATTATTGTAAAGTTAGCTTATCTTGCCGGCAAGACGTTCTGGGAATTTCATCGATAAGTTATCATTATTATAGGGAAGATCCAGAAACATATAGAAAAGAACACGAGAAAGCAAATTATTAACCTCGAAGCAACAGATAACTATAATAATCGTTTTGTTGTGATTTGTTTACACATACCTTGATAACTTGCAGGTTCTGTATGCCCAGAACGGCGTATCACTAGAGATTCAAGCGTTGTAAATTGAAAAATAGTTATGACAGGCAGTTGTTCTTGGTTTTTCGGTCTTGATCATGTTGAACTTATTTGGGACCAATGCAAGGTCCGATGTTCCGGAATCGTGGTCACTACAGGGTGACCGAACGGAAGGTTTTGCCGAAAGGTCAGACCCAAAAAAGTTAACGCGATCAAGGCTGAAAAAATAATAATTATAATCATGAAATCTACAAAATATTGTAATGAAGATTTAACTCAATTATATTCTGGTGTCTACTGTCAGGTTTTTTTATCGCATATTTTATTCAACTCGACATAATAATATGATTGTACTATGAGGTATTATGCATTATGAATTTTTATTACTGTTGTAATCTTCCCCCGCCTTTCCCTCAACTCATCAGAAGAATTCCTCAGTGCTTTGAAATTGCATTACTCTCGTAATAAAAACATGAGATGAGGAATTATTATAAGAAGTATGCAAAGTGTTTTAGGTCAGATTATAGCACCAGTTGAAGTATCGACGTAATTGTTTAAGACGTTTTTACCTGAAAAAGAACTTCGGAATTCGTTCTATGTGTCGGTGTCAAGTGTGATTTAACAAATTATAATACGAAAACCTAGGTTTCACGCCTGTACATCGTACATTCCAAATAAACTTACGGTTAAAATTTTTCAACCGTCTACTAAAAGAAATAACAATAATGCACTTGCACGTTATAAGATACTTTCAAATTACGATCAACTTCTAAAGGCTTTACATGACATAGCGGCATCTGTGGAAAATTCTTCAAAGGTAATTACAACAATGCGATCTGAATATGTAGTAACATCAAAACGTTTTCCGTTAACACTCAATATTTTCCTACAGCTTGTTTCAAGGCATAACTTTAATTATAATATTAATCCAAAATGAAAATACATAGAAAATAATAATGTTGGTAGGTAAATCATAATATTCAATGCAGGTAGGTAGATATATCGTGGAATTTGCTACGAATATGACGTAGCGATATAATTAGCGTAATAATAATATATTTAAATACCTACAAAGCATTGTAAAATAGCCATGATCACATGATTAGATAGGTATTTTGTAGGTATTTCAGAAAATTATGCAGTCGCTATGAATATTGAATGATTCCGTACTAATGATCTTTAAAAATTTACGAAATAATTGACAAGAGAATGTTAGTACGTAGTATGGTAGTATGTACGCATTATTTTTCGGGAAATGTGGTGTTATTTTTTGCAAAAAGGGGTGTTATTTTTCACAATTTTGGCAAAATGTGGTGTTATTTTTCATACATTTATGTCATTAAAGTGGTCGAAATTGTATCTTTTAATACAAACATATAAAAATTTTTTGATCGTGATCAATATTTTATACAAACATACGTAAAACAATAAAATGAATCAAAAATATTTGAGAAAAACAAAAAAAATATTTTTTTCAGTGTATTTCTTCTTACTTTCAAAGCCACATTGCTTTTGATAATGTTTCAATGACGACATTTTCCAAAATGAAGGTCGAAATTCGCGTCAAATATGCGAAAATTCGCGTTATTCCTATAAAAAAATGCTAAAATTCGCGTTATATGTGTAAAAAACACGAAATTCGCGTAAAAAGCTCAAAATTCGCGAATAAATTCGTTTCATCGCGATCGCGAAATTTTCAAGTCCCTACTCATAGATACCAATTATACCATGAATGCTCTAACTATTTATACTGACATACAAAATTGAAATTGTTTTTTTCTTATAGGCGATTCTACATTATGTATCGGAAAATATATTTAGACGGTCAGAAGTAAAGGAGATGGCTGTCTTACTTCACTTCCCACAAGCTTTAATTCTAGCTCACATTCTTACATCCATACTTAAGTTGCTGTGGGTATAATTTTGTTAATAGTATTCTTAAAAGCAAGTCTGTAGATTAATAGTAATATCTTGGAACAATAAAATTTATTTTAAGATGTAGGTATAGATTCGACAAAATAAACAAAATTTTACGAGCGTGACTATCTAGGTATATCGGGGGGATATTAATTCGTAACAGAATATTGCTGTTTTTACTAATCCAGGCCCCATTTGTGACAATGGCCGTACATCTGAGGACAAGATACAATCATGAGTTACTTCAACTCTACAATGATCCAGACGTCGTACGATGAATCGGACTCTCGAGGTTCAGGAGGCTAGGGGACGTAGAACGAATGGAAGCACTCTTACCACCAAAAAGGGTGCCCAATTTTGGCCTAGAAGGAATACAAAATAGAGGAAGATTTAAGTGGAGGTAGACGGCCTGTACTGAAATGGACGTCAGCATACTATGCACAGTCAACTCGAAGAGAGTGGCTAGCAGTAGGGTATGATGGCGAGGAAAAGGATGAAGCCAAATTCTTCCCCGGGATACAGAGCCAAAGATGATAATGAGTTACTACGTAAATTTATAACTTTGAATATTGTGAGGTAAAATGTTAAGAATTAATTACATATTATCAAAATATAACGTGATAATCATTCGAAATACAGACAAACAAATAATATACTCGATAATAATGTTATTTTCTATAGTAAGCTTACTATAAATCCATATGGTTTATTACATACATTTATTCATAAAGACACTCACGTTTCTTTGAAACGGTACTTAGAATGAATTATTCCAGACACTTAGAGTTTATCGCAATAATAGTATTATATTGTCCTAGATAGAGTGACAACTATTAGGTATGGGATAATATTACGGATCTTGGGAATTTCAAACATATTTCATGTACTATACGTACATACCTACAAATTACTGTGAAATGATCGACAGAATATGTTGGCAGTACTATATACATACTTTTACCTGCACACATAGATTCTTAAATTATGTTATATGATATAGTACCTAAGAGACATGTTTTCGTAGAAACTGCTACTCTGATTCGGCGTATATATGTTATGTGTAATGCTAGATGAACAAATAAAACTAGGCTTACCAGGTTAACAAGAAAAAAGCTATAGGGTAAACCTATGTAGCCTTGTGAACTCGGGTAACCCTAAGTAACACCGTTACCCGTCGTAATATATAGGTACATTAAAACTACACCTAGCTGACCTAGCACAATTTTTGTGTATGAGAAAAACACAATAATGTCACTCCTTTTTTGTCACGCATTCACTGCCGATAGATGGGACCCTCTTCTAAGTTTTACTATGTGTCTTTTTTAACTTTACTTGCCTATTTAGCCCAGTAGATAGTTGTACAGTCATCTCCCAAACTATCAATCCATAATCATAGCCAGGAATTTATTGCAAGAAGACAGATTACGTAAATATTAATATTTTGAAGTGGTCGCCTATTCAATATACCTAGACATGTATGCGAAACTATGTATATAAATATTGGTAGTAGTCATTCAATATCTACGGTGATTCGATATTGTTAGCGATATCAATACAATATAAAACCGTGGAAGGTAAAAATCTTATGTTCACGTAAACGATTTTTCTAAATGAATTCTCAAAATTATGAAATCGGTACCCATGTTTATATAAAGCGAATAAACATTCGTGAAAATGATTTGATAAACGCCAAATGTAGTGAATTTGTTGGGTGGCTCGTATCGCGATGTACCTACTAAATACGCTCATGACTATGGAGATACGAACCTGAGTCTACAATCTTGTGAAACGGCGATCTAACATCGAATATCTAGGAAATTTACTAGCATCCTATTATAGAATACAAAGGAAATATTACCAATACGCGTTGTTCTACATAATTTGCAGACACGGAAAGACTACATACTATGCAATGTATTAGATTTAATGTACCAACATTATTATTCCCTGAAGGAAATAAAGCAATTCCTATAATGAAATATATGAAAAAATTATTTCGTGGCACACAGAAAAATAATCCTTAATGTCAAGAAAAATCAATACAATTTTAACCATATTTTTCTCAACAGAGTGCTAAAAGATACTAAGTATAAAGGTAAGGTTCCTACCTAGGAGGTAAAGAGAGACCTATAATTTTCTTTTTGTAACCCTACGCTCCTGTGCAAGTGATCCAGGTACGTAATAATGAATCATTAAGAAGCTATGCCGGAAATTATTCACACAAATTAATGCAGAGAAAATGCTTTTACAAATGTGAAGAGTAAACCAAAAAGGTACAATTAATATGTTTCTTCATCATCAAAAACAGATCAACATTGAAGGAAAATCCCACTGGCTTAAGGCCTTCCAAACCCCCGGGTAGCTCAGGCGCATCAATAGCGACCTCTTTACCCGCACTTCTAGGCAAATCTTATTAAGAGGTGAGCCCAGGGTTAGCCTTAAGGGAGCCCCCCGGCAAAGCCCACCCCTAAATTACATTCCTTCATACAGATCAACAAAAAGAATTACAAATTCGATGCTACTACTGTGATAGAAACAACATTGTGTGGCATTACAGTGTAAAACACCTTTGCGCCATCTAAACCAGAAATATTTCACAAGATTTACATAGGTATCTAGTTACTCGTATACTTTCCTATGCTTCTGTGGAAACTAAAGTAATATTCGCTTTGTTAAGATAAGCAATATGTCTCGTACTTAAATTATTATAATTTAATCATTAAATTTAAATGCATTGGAATACCTATGTAGCATGTACATACGAAATTTTGTATATTTTATGCTTATGAGATGATCGGGGAATACAAGAAGAACGTGTACATCGACCTACATTGTTGTAATAGAGGTACCTAATAAAACAAGGTATGTAGGTACATTTTTATATGGACACAGATTATATAGCATGAATTCTATGATAAAATTGTCATTAAACAATAAACCCTTTATTCTACATGCTTGAGAAAATATTCGCCATTGCAAAAAGTGGTACATTGTTGCATATTATTCAGGATACAGCATAAGAAAATAAAAACTGGACGCAATTGTAATAGAACGGCGTCGTAATAGAACGGCGTCGTAATAAAAAAATAATTGTTTCATTTGCAGTGAAAATACTTGCAGTTTTAAACAATGCCTTAAAAATGGTTATGTATTTTACCGGGGAACCCCTGTAAAATACATTATTTAAGTACTTATGTACTTTATTTGGGACTTTGATTTTGGATTATACCTGTATGCTTACAACTAAGAAAGGCACATACTGTTATTTAGTACTGATTTCCGTTCATATAAGTCGCCGTCTCTGATAAAATATGTTCTGATTCTTAAACCTGAATTTGTTCTCATCATACCTGTAATTAAAAATCTTTTTGGAGGAGGTAGCTGGAAACCGGAACATTGCCCCATCAAATCCGGTGTGGGTTGTAATGGCTGAGGGTGGGCAGGACCTGGCTCCAGCCCCCACTGAGAGCGCTGGTTCCAGGAATCCTCCCGAGTTGCAGCCATATCAAAATAACCGTGTTTATCTCGCGGCCACTCCACTTTGAATTAATCAAAAGTTAACATTTTCAAGAAAAAAAAACTTTATTTAATTGAAAAAGTTATATTCGTTCACAGTTTTTAACAGTTTAAACTTCACTCCAATCGTTTGTAGTTATTTTTAACGACAACAAAATATTTTCAATCTACCAAAAAGAAATACGACAATTGTATTATGTGATCTTGGCAAAGATCATATTTTTTTAAAGGCTCTACACTCAAACGCTTCAATAGAATGTTCACAGTTCTGTTGATCAATTGTAATTATTGTTTACATATTAGAAGAATCTTAATATGAAGTAAGTCCGTCAATCTGTTATTAATATTCGTGTAAACAAAAGTGAGTTGTAAATAAAATTATGCAAAATGAATTCATCTGCATGCTCAAGGAGTATTGAATTACTTTATTTGATTTGATTTACTCATATATGCTTGATTAGTTTTGACAGTTTTTACTAATATAATATGTGTTCCCGAAACGACAGTCAGGACGCGAATGGTGAAAAGGTTGTAGTTTTAGTATATTGACAACGTGAGCCAAAACTATCACGCTCCCAGCCACGTGAAGTACGGGGGGATCGCTAGGGAAGCCTTTGGTCGTACAATTCAATATTCTACCTATATTATCTACGTTAGACTCTCCTACGTACCAAGTTAGTATAGGTATACTGCAAAGAAATTACTCAGAAAATTACAAAGGCTTGAAATTTTAATAAACATATTTTTCTGATTACATTTCTCTAAGCAGGCAGGTACTTCCTATGAAAGAAAGCAAACTTCCTTTGATGTTTTAAATACATAGAAGTACATGTAGCATATTTTTAGCAGGTCCTTTTATTTTATTTTTATTTTCCAGGTTATAAAACCACAGTTACCTATATTTTATTTTATTTTTATTTTCCAGGTATTAAAACCACAAGTACCTATACTAAAATTAAACCTGTTACATATTTATTTATTATATAATAAAATTTCATGAAATAGCGTAATGAACAGCTAATGGCGAATCAGGCGTGGATATCTGTACAAATACTCACAGTTAGTTAAATAATGATTGCGCGCATTACAATACAAAAGGGACCATAACCTTGCAACAAAATAGCATCTATTACCTATTATTATAATAGTAAGTATATGTGTATTATGACCATATCATATTATACTCATACTCGTAGTTTCATATGAAAAAACCTCAGAGGGACTGAACGGTACGATGTTCAAATTATTTTGTAGGAATTTCAAAGCTGATATGAATCTAGTGCGGTACATGCGAGTACATAACCTCATTAGATAAAAATAATTTGTACAATATGTGTACAATACATACTCTTTAGCACATCTCACATTGATCATAAAAGTATATTGTAAACAATAGTATGCTCTAGGTCTACACAGATGATTTACAATACACCTAACATTCTTGCAAAAACGATGTGATCAACTTATTTTTGTAACTTACCAAAACGAATTAATACAAAGTTCTTCAAGACATATGTTTAAAAAATGGCTCATTGTGTTTCATCGACCAAGTTTGAGTGACTTATTATATTGAGTGTTACATTATTTTAAAAATTTAAGTGTATTTGTCCCCCTTATACCAGCTACATATAAATATGCTGTCTGGGGGCGGCTAATTAACATTTGTGTCTTTTAATTAATATTGGTATTCATAAATTACTTAATGGTACATATAATACTTTGAGAAATAAACCGAATTGAAAATTGAAGTTCAAATCACACGGTTCTTAATACATATTTCATACAATCATTTTCACAACCACAGAAAAAGGTAAATAACACCGTAGGTACGTAAACCCATATTTTATACAAGTTTTGGAATGACGTGTAAACTTTAAGTTCTAAGTTATAAAATCTACTTGATTAATAAAATACGGGCCTAATGGTGCATACTCGTACACAACATAAAATTAAAAGACAAACATTCGATTAAAGTCATTGGTTCATAGTTCATACACTTAATTTAATGTGGAAAGTCTTTGATAGTCTATTAAACAGTATAATGTATTTCTACTATGCATATTGTGGTATTAAAGTTCAAGTGGGTTTTGGTAATGAAGTATGATGGGCAAACTTCCACTCAAATAAATTGCATTGCATGTTGTTCGGTTTTTATTATTAGTTACCTATGCTCAAGTAATAAATTATTGTACTTGTGTATTATTTCGTATTAAAAATACTTACCACACGTTAATTTTTAAAAGAGGAGCGAAAATGGAGTGGTTACCTATCTAGATCAGTCCTCAAACCTGAGTCTAACCTACCCTGCAATGGAAGCCAGATGAAATGTAATATTTATTTAAAGAATAAGTTTTAGTTATTACGCAAAGAACTTTGTCCCAATTTCTATTCACGGTGTTACACAACCGGTAGATCAACCGAAGCAGGATGTTAAATAAAAACCAAACCCCGATTTGCACGATATTGTTGGTCACAGAGACGCCAATTGTTGAGATCCGTACTTTTTTTAGAATAGTTTACATTGCATATACAAAAACTTTGATTATTGAAGTACATAGTCAAATTATTTTCGTACTACTTATGTACAAAAATAATTATGGCCCTATCTAATATCATCGCGCCAAAAATGCTAATCTATAAAAAATTATTACAATACGAAATTCGAAAAAAAATTAGGACGATTTAAAAAATAATAAGCACATAAAAAATTGTATGAAACTATTTTCAAAAACTTACCAATTTTATAAACTATTTATCCTGTGAATTTTGTTGAGCTATCTTTATAGCATCACACTTAAAAAATATTCCAAAGGACAAAAGTACGTTAATTTTATTAATATGGAGACATTTTGATGAATTTCCATACAAAATGTATGGGGGGTAAATTTCGTAAAGAACAAACGATATAATATATCAAAACATGTTATAATACACTCACGTTATCGTATAGGTACGTATAACAACTGAATTCTAAAAATGTATACAGTATACACATACCAATAATGGTAATAGCAAAGGGTTTGTGTGTGTAAAAATACAGAAAACATTAACAGTCCGAAAACATTTAGGTACACAAAGAGAGTGACTGCAACCCGGAGATATCTTACGGGGACAGTAATACATACGAACACTCTTCAGATATGCTTTTTTAATGAATCTGAGTTTACCCAAATACACATTCACAGTAGGCTTGATAAAGCTTTATATTTTAAAAGAAAAAAGTATTTTCAATCATTGACATATAGGATTAAAAATGCCCTAATTATTAAAATGGATTAAAAGTTGGGTATTATAAATCCCTAGATTTAAAAAAATACAGATATGAAAACGAAGGTATTGGAAACCATCTGCATAATATAGAGAGCCAGGGTAAATTACCTACTTTTATTAGTATGTTATGTTGTTTTATTTTCGTGTTTTTTTGTAGTTTTGAATTGAAACTTGTTCTGTGTACACTCTTCGGCGCAAAGGCTGAACGCTGTAATGCCGAAGAGTGTAATATTTTACTTAAATAAATAAATAATAAACATACTTTTGCATTATGTCGTGACAACCGTTGCATTAAAGCGTGCTTTCAGATCATTGCACCGTACGAGTATGTTAATGAATACCATATCGTCATATATAATAGACAAGCGCTCCCGATTGAATAAAATAGTTATTTGTCGGGTACAAGCTGCGACTCATTTACTAAAACTACACTGATAAAACACGAGAAAAAATATATGAGTCAGTAGGTAAACATCTGTTAAGATCTGTTCTGAAAAAGGGGTTCAAACCAAATACCAGCCTATGTAGAGACACAAATGGAGACATAATAGCAGACACAGAAAAGATAAAGAACAGATGGAGGGAGTATTTCCAACAACTACTGAGCCCGAACACAGATATAGAAAATGAGACCACGAATATACCTACCGCGAATGATCAAGAAGCCAGCCCTCCCACACTTACAGATATAAGACTGGCAATCAAAAAACTATAATATGCCATCTGAATTACTGAAATATGGAAACGAGCACCTCCACAAGCTGATACATGGAATAGTCACAAAGATATGGGACTTAGAGGAAATTCCAGAGGATTGGCAACTGAGTATAATTTGCCCGATCCATAAGAAAGGCGATAAGCTGAAGTGTGAGAATCATAGAGGCATTTCACTGTTGAGCACAGCATACAAACTTCTAACAATAATAATCAAGGATAGGATTGAACACTTTGCAGAGAACATTCTAGGAGAGTATCAGGCGGGGTTCAGAAGAAATAGATCAACAAGCGATCAATTGTTTACTGTTAGACAACTTCTGACCAAATGCTGGGAATTCGATGTTGACATATATCAACTGTTCATCGACTTTAAACAGGCCTATGACAGTATCAGCAGAGAGAAACTGTATGACATACTCCTAACATTTAATATACCCACAAAGTTAGTAAGACTGATTAAAGCAACAATGAGTAATACCAAATGCAAAGTCAAGATAGGAGGAGAGCTCACACACGAATTTACTGTCTCTCAAGGTCTCAAACAAGGTGACGGACTAGCCCCAACACTTTTCAACTTAGCATTGGAATATGTCATAAGGAAGACTTATCATAATAACGCCAACCCCAATATATACTTCCAAAGCAGCCAGATCATAGGGTATGCTGATGACCTCAATGTAGTAGGAAGATCCCTAGTAGCGGTACAAGAAGTTTTCGAGCCTTTGGAAACAGCAGCCAAAGAAGTGGGACTAGCAATAAATGAAGATAAAACAAAAATCATGAAGCAGTCTAGAAACAAGACCAACCATCCACAACGTAGCATAAGATTCAAAGACAATTATAATTTTGAGATGGTGGATGACTTCACCTATCTGGGTTCCAATATCACAAAAGAAAATGAAGACCACATAGAAATTAAACGAAGAGTCGCAACAGGAAACAAGGCATTCTTTTCTCTTCTTCCAGTGCTAAAGTCAAGAAGTGTTCACAGAAAGACCAAAATCACCCTTTACAAAACAATCATCAGAACAGTTGTGACATACGGGTGTGAAGCGTGGACGATGACAAAAAAGTCTGCGGAGGTACTGGACACCTTTGAGAGGAGAGTGCTGCGTAGAATACTGGGACCCGTGAGTGATGGCGAAGCCTGGAGAGTGCGCTACAACGATGAGTTGTATAACATCTACAAGGCACCCAGGCTATTTGTGCATGCCAGACTGAGTAGGCTGAGATGGGCCGGACATGTGCAGAGAATGCCGCCATCACGGGTTCCAAAAAGGATCCTGGAAGGTCACCCAGGTGGAAAAAGGAGGGTCGGGAGGCCAAGGCTACGGTGGGAAGACGAGGTCAGGAAGGACGCAGCTGAACTTCTCCAGGCAACAGATTGGAAGGTCGCAGCAGGGGACAGGAGAGGTTGGAGGAGAAGTCTCATGGAGGCCAAGGCTCGATATGGGCCGTAGAGCCATCGAAGAAGAAGGTAAACATCTGTTAGGTATCTATCATACTACATAAGTACATATGTACTAAGTCGTATTACAGTACTACGTTGGTATACGTCAATTATGATTTTTTTACACAAGTGTTCCGTAGGGTCACAGTATCAGATTATTGATAGCCAATTTTTTCATAAGTGTGTATAAAATCTAAGTAAAACTATAATTTTATGTATATCGGCATTCTTTTTTTTCATTATTTCTTAAGCGAAAACCCAGTTAGTGCGAATCACGCTGGGGGCTTCATATATCCCGACAATGAATCTCGTATCTATTAACAAAGTAATAATTTATTTCCCTATATTTAAGTTAAGCAATTGATATAGTTCAATGCGGTTCTGTGGTTTGGACAAAAATTTAAGTAACGCGACAAAATTGAACGTCTTATTATTTTTTTTGATGATTGTTTCTTCATTTACCCACACATTTACGACCAGTAAGTAACATAAGGATGGTTGTAGATACATTACTCAAGGCTTTGGAATTACCTCTCGGTACGGTTCCTAGTTATGACTTAATTCATTAAAATTTTGGGTCCCTTTCTAGTATAATATAACCCCAAGTTGTAGAATAGGATTCCACTTTTTTAATATTTTTGAATTCCCTGTAGTCAGCTGTTTGTAAAACTTTTCTAAGACAATATGTCATCTTTTTAAGCAATTGTTTTCACCATCCATTCTGAATGTTATATTATTAATATTTGCGCAAGGAATTTAAAATTGATCTAATATGCTTTCGACATACCCCTCGATTTTAACCCCTTCGTTCTACTCGTCATACACTATCCTGTCTTTATTTTTTTTTATTTGTCAAACTCGATAAAAAACTTAATATTCACGTTTGTGGGCAAACAAATCAACTTTTTTCAGATAAAGGTAGTTGGATGAGACGATATCGCAAGGTACAATTTTTGAAAAATGGAGAAAAAATGAAAATATATCGTATTTTTAAAGCAGTTCTTCAACAAAAAAACAGTCGAGTATATGACATTCAAACCATTTAAAATTAAAAATATCTAGGTGAAACTGTGATAGGTGAGTAGATGGAGGCGCTACACCTAGTTCAAGTATATGTGTTCTGTGACCTAGTTCTAGTTAGTGGGTAGATTTGAACAATAATACTGCCGCGTGATGTCACCCCCCTACCACGTGATGACACCACGTGATCACTCCCTCTCACCCTTTTCCTACTTATCCCTTGAGTCAACAACGTGTACATAAATGGGCAAGTACTACCCACCCTCATAATACTATAGGTAAGTAAAATCTCTATAAATTTATCTACCGATTCTAATACATACACGAGTAAACAATGCGTAGATAAGTTACCCTATTCAAAATATAAATAATAACATTGTGAGGATACGTATACATGAGAGTAGCATCTCTACCATCACCGGATAAATCTTCCTCAGATCGACAAATTTAAATCCATTTACCTCACCAACCCATCGCTACAGAATAACAATCGTATACTTACTAACTAAATAATTATGATAAAAAGCCCTGCTATACAGACGACAATAGAAAATGGGTTTCAACTGGACTGAGGTTTCGTTCACGGTTCAAGATTTGATATCTAGTAAAACTCGTATAGATGTGGTGGCGAAATTGCCTTAAAATATTAATTTCCTTGAAATATAATTTATACAATTTAAAAAACCGGATCTATATCACGGAGGATAAGGTATAATATAATATAATAAGTGCTTGGAAGCTAATAAAGAACCTTGAAAACGATCCCACAGCACCAATGACCACCCTGAATGAGGTGACACCAGACCAAATAGCTCACCAAATCTTACTTAATGGTAAGATACCCGGAAAGAAGGAAAAAGTCACACCCCTCCCGAATGCGGCTGAGAAGAGTGATATCCTCGATGTCCCATTTACTGCTGAGGAGCTCAAAAAATCAATACACCAGATGAAGGACAATAAAGCGGCAGGCTTAGATGATATCCGCACTGAGCAGATCAAAAGATTTGGACAAATTACCCTAGATTGGATCACTCAGATGATGAACAGGTGCGTCACCACTAATCAGATCCCAAAAATGTGGAGAAAGTCCAAGATCATCGCCCTCCTTAAACCAGGAAAAGACCCGGCAGATCCTAAGAGTTTTAGACCTATCTCCCTGCTGTGCCACCTATTTAAGGTGATGGAGAGAGTGGTTCTCAATCGAACCTTTAGCAGGGTGGAGAGTAAGATCATCCCTGAACAGGCAGGGTTCATGCCCGGAAAGTCGTGCTGTGGCCAGGTCCTCAACCTCACCCAATACATCGAGGATGGTTATGAGGGAAAGCAAATAACAGGTGTTGCTTTCATAGATCTGTCCGCGGCTTACGACACCTTCAACCACCGAATTCTTCTGCGCAAGCTGTACAACATCACGGGGGACCTCCGACTGACCAGGCTTGTGGAATGTTTTCTTCAGAACAGGCGCTACTGTGTTTCACTTCAGTCCAGAAAGAGCCGTTGGAGAAACCAAAAGAACGGACTTCCCCAGGGCAGCGTGCTTGCCCCGGTGCTCTATAACATCTATACCAATGACCAGCCTATAAACCCTCACACCAAACAGTTTATATATGCAGATGACACAGCTGTAGCAGCCCAGGGCACGTCCTTTGAAGAGGTGGAGAGAAAACTGTCGACTGCTCTCGAGGACCTGTCAGAATATTATGCCAAGAACCATCTAAAGCCAAATCCCTCTAAGACACAGGTATGCGCCTACCACCTCAGAAATAAGGATGCAAAGAGGAAGCTGAAGGTGACCTGGCGGGACCAAATGCTAGAGCACTGTGACTCCCCAAAATACCTAGGTGTCCGCTTGGACCGTTCCCTGACCTTCCGGCAACACTGTCAGGAGGTGGGAAAGAAGGTTAGCACAAGAAACGGCATCATAAGAAAACTGACGAATGCCAGATGGGGATCACAACCTCATGTTCTTCGAGTCTCGGCCCTGGCACTGTGTCTCTCTGCGGCTGAATACTCAGCACCTGTGTGGTATGGTTCAGTACACGCAAGGCATGTTGATGTGGCCATAAACGAGACAGTCCGCACTGTGTCTGGATGCCTTAAGCCGACGCCAGTGAGGGACATCTATCCAATTGTGGGTATTGCCCCTCCCACTGTCAGAAGACAGGTTGCGGCTGAGACAGAGCGACAAAAACAACTATCCGATCACAGACATCCCATGTACGGCCGTGAAGCCAGACAACCCCGGCTAAAGTCAAGAAAAGGCTTCGCTGAAACAACAACACCGCTTCCCGGCCCGCCGGAGACACGCCGGATTGAACTATGGCAAGCGAGCCTCTCTGATCGCGTGCATGTCAAGCCGAAGGAGGAGATGGCCCCTGGATACAATCTGCCATACCCAACTTGGAGAGCACTAAATAGATTAAGAACTGGGGTGTCGTGCTGCAACAGTAACCTCAAAAAATGGGGATACACGGAGGACGACACCTGTGAGTGCGGAGACATACAGGACAACCAACATCTACTAGTATGTCCTAAAATCGGGGAGACATGCGCGCGAGAAGATCTTATAAATGCAAGTGACAGGGCCGTACATGTGGCCAACTATTGGAGGTTCTTGATTTGAGGCATCTGGACACGGAAAGTAAGTAAGTATAAGAGGATGAGCTGGAAAGTCTGTACAACGAACCTAACATAGTAAAATACATAAAATCATATCGCTGTGGATGGTTGGGACATGTCCACCAAATGGAGGACAACCGAATACCGAAGAAGATTCTCAGCGCGCGACCAGATGGGAGACGAAATGTGGGGAGACGTAAACTCAGATGGATGGATGGCGTGGAGAGGGACCTCAGGGTAATTGGAGTGACGAACTGGAAGGTGCGGGCGGTGGACCGAATAAAATGGCTGAGAATTCTGATGGAAGCCAAGGCTCACAGTGGGCTGTAGTGCCAGGGATGATGATGTAAAAAATGGTGTAGATGTGGTGGTGAAAATATTAAGTAATTTCTAGAAGAAAATGTTGGGTGAACTATTAGGTAAAATATTCGGTAATTAAAATATTAGGTAATTTCCTAAAAATATGAATATCTATTATACAGTTTAAAAACTGGTTCCATAGCAATCAAAGGAGCATGATCCAACAAAAATACACCAATACAAAGATAAATTAAACATCCGACCTATGTGAAATATAAAATATGATCTTATACTTACATAATTAAGATAATTAATGTTCTAAAGAAGATTTGATATTATACAACTCTACTATATACACATATATTTCCTAGCAAACAATACTCCAACATCAAGAGGAAAACGCTGCGATTAGTTTGGAACTCTTTATCGAATGCAAAAAGGAGGCAAAAAAGTATGTATCATTGTAAAATGAAAAATTTAAGATAATTTCAATTAATTATGTACGTATAAAGTAGGTATAACACAAATATCGCGAGTAAATCTTAAAATATCAATAACTGATAGAGTAACTTTCCTGTGGTTAAATGAATGTTTCCGGTTTCCGCGGTGTTGAAGAATTAGGCCCCCACTTTTTTTTTCAATTTGTAAGTTTTGTAAATGTCAGGTGTTCGTAAAAATTCTACGAGACATTTCACATCTTTTTCAGCAATGAGGTTTGTCAATCATTGTTATTCTCAAATAAATATTGGCATAAGGAGAATGTTGTGTACCTATGATTTTGTACGAGCATGGAATTCGCTGGCTACCCCGTTACTGGGATATTGGGATAATACATGTTAAATATTTTGAAATATTATTGACATAATCCCGTATTTTCAAAAGTATATTATGGTGGTAAGTATAGTAAGGAATATTAACTTTGAAAAGATTTAAAAAAACTTAGACCTAACATGATATGGCTCATGCTATTTTTGTGCCCACACAAACAATAATGTTACGTGACTTGATTATTATTCTGTTCAATATAATATTTTTATCCTTAAGTAAATATTGTACATCCACAAATAAGAATAAACAAACAAATTGAATCACCAATGTTTACGATACAGCAAAGAATAAGAGCTTATCGCGGTACGAGTATGTATTGGTTTGCCCACGGATTTCTTTGCAGGGTGTGCGAATGATCGAAAAGTTTTTAATACTTCTGATGTTTTGTTTTCCATAATTATGGGATTGCCTTTATCAGCAAAAATCTTTACAAAAACTTTATTAAAATAATACAATACAATTGCATCTTTGCAGTGCGACGATGCAGCCAGCTGTTGTCAATGCATTCAAAATATTATTAGATTTTCACATTTACTAAGAAAGGATTTTTATTGCACATTGTAAAACTTGTTGCCTATAGTCATGCTTCATAGTAGTTACACGAAATTTATCGGATGTTTAGAAAATTAAGCGTCTATAATGGGATTGTGTGATAAGGCAAAATTATTCGCACGTACATCTGGTTACATATTTTATATAGAGTGTAGACTACCCAATATACAAGATATTTTCATTTCATTTCATTTCATTTTCCTTTATTTAATATCCATAAAATATATAACAAAGTAAAAAATATAAGTAAGAAACAAGTATTGGATTTTATTGCCCCACTAGGCGAAAGAATATGCAACCAGATAATTTTTATTTGTTTATTTTATTTAAAACTAGCAGTGAGGGGGCCTGCTCCTAGAATTTAGGTTTGATGCAACCACTATTGCATACACGTGGCTAGGTTATTTTTAACTAGCTAGTTACTCGTGCTTCGCAATGGCTAATTTGGATGGAGAAGTAGATAGACAATATGACTTGCGATCTGAATTTCTTTTCACACAACTCTTGGATCCCCTCATCAGCAAAATTTCTCAGAAGGTTCTGGATTCCCAGAAGTTTCAACCACACAGTTTTCGTTTCCAGATAGCAAGGTATTTGTATACCAAGTTTGGTCGAAATTGCTCCAGGCGTTCCAGAGTTATGTTTGTAGATATGTTTAAAATATTACGTTTATGCCAAATACCTAAACCGCATAAAATCATGGTTTAACTCCTTGCGATAACAATTAGGTAATCTCTGCGTCGCTGAATTCTTAATTATTATTTACGACAAATTGTGCACCATACAAGTTGCAGATCAATCACCTTACATTCACAATGTAATATTAAAATATATTGAATTGCCATTTTTCCTTGCATACTTGAGAACAATTCACTTTGTCAGAACAAAGGACACTTTAAATAATTAGAAGTTGATCGTGTAGTATTTAAACGATTCGTACTATAAAGGTACCTGGTATTAATTCTATATTCTAAACAATCATTAACGAACCACAAACCAAAGTATCAAAGTTAATCTTGTGGGTGACGCGAACACGCACATACTTATAATAATACATACAAGCAATCATTCAACATTTTGTTGAACTCGAAGAGACTCCAATACATTGATTAAAGTACGAGTACTTCGTTAAGTTAGTAGTTTAAACTGTATGGAAAATAATTTGATTATTTATTAGGTACTTCAATAATCAAAGATAGTTTATTAATAAAGTTTAGTTTTTTTTTCATGCGTATCATCGAAACGGAAAATGGAAAATTTATATGTATTATTATTTATTATGATTTTTTAAGCTATTGCCTATGTTTTTCTTTTTAAAATAAAGGATCTAGGCTTGCTTACAACCCAAATACTTTCCTGCACACCTTGCACTAGGAAAAGCCTGTGTCACTAAGTGTAAAATAGATTGCCAGCCAATTCTATATAGTATACCTAACCACCATAATTATTACAAAACGGGTGGTTCTTCTAACAATTCTTTTATTGGAAAAGTTACACCGCATATGTTTTATCATCACTGTCTGATAACTGCTTCTACCTTACTTCGTAAATCGACAGGATCATACTTTATTGTTGATAAAACACTATTTTATTAACGAAGTTTGACCAAAAAATCTTCAGTCTCTATATTTTGTATACGCTCTATCCTTTGGTATGTTCCGTTAATGCACGTCGAAAACGTTGGACAGTTTTTACCTAATCATTTTAATTACAAATATTACAGATAATCTACGCAGGTATTATAGTATGTGTACTGGGTGTACCTGTACTGAGTAGTTGCCTGCTATCCGTAACAACTAGGTACCTACCTATTCAAGTATCGACAATACTACATATTAACATAAAGTTCATAACTCGAGTTGCTAAACTGTCTCTGTACAGTTAAAGTAATTTTACTATTTAGTACCGGTAACGACTCGATAGATAATATTATGTAGTTTTGTATGCCGTAGGGGAGACTTTGATTATCGAAGTACCTAATCAAATTATTTTCATACATTTTCACGGGAGAGTACACTACGAGTCAGTTGTTATAATAGCCCTGAATCTTGTCATAAGAGCTGTCAAAGGTTCGCAATATTCTCACATTGTATCTTTTACAAGTAACCTACAATGCCGAAAATATTACAGAGTAGCGCTAGAGAAATCATTTTAAAGAAAAGATAGTTTTGCGAGTTGGAAAAAGAAAAAAATACTCCAATAATCCCTTCAAGCCGCCATCACAAGTTAGAAAAACAAGTTTATTCTAACAATTCGAAAATTGGCAAATTGTTTTAAACAACAGTTCTGAAATATAATTTGAAAGTAGGGAAAAAATTTAACCATCGCATCAAGCAACACTAAACCAAGTTTGTACCAGGAGACTTCTAACAGGGAATTGTCTGTAATATTAGGTATAGACAGACTATACCAAATTCGCACCATGTTTTACCACGAAAGCACCCCTAATTTGCCTCGTTGTTAAATTTCGTTCCGTCGAAAAGCGAAATTTATTTTAATTCCTTTAACTACTTTTTTGCTATTTTTATTCTAATCAGGTTTTATGTAACGTGAGCTTTCCTTTGAAGGATTTCTCTACCATACAAATTCAATTACTCTATCACGTTCTCTTATCGAAATGTTATAAACGTAAACAATACAAAACGAAATAGTCATAGGGACGCTACGCCGAGTCGTCTTGCGAGATGTATGCGCAGATTCTAACATACGCAGTAGAGGTATCTACATAATAATTATAATATAAGTGAATTGTAATTGAGAAACACAGTGTGACAAAAACATGTTTAACTAATTATCCAGAGTATATGAAAGTACACAGATGTACGTATATTACACACGCGGACAATGAGCATCATAATAGTTGCTATTATACCTACCTATATTACTCTGTCTATTGTATCGGTACCTATACGTAAAATACACAGACATAGAAATACATCGTGTGAGTAAAAAAATACAACCGATGTCGATCTAAGCATTTGAGACGTAGGATAGTCGGTAATGAATATTTTGAAACAGATATTATATATTTTTCTTCCACAGAAACCTATATATAGTTATGCTTTCTTCTCTATACTTAGTGCCTATTAAAAATATATCAATTTTCCTCTAGCTTACGCGACTCTCACCCATTTCCTTCCCACAATCGGAATAATGTCGACAGTCCATTTTTTTGGAGTCAGTCTGGCAACAAGATCTGCCTATTACCATTTACATAGGTATGTAAATTTGGAAACACTGTGTGACGTAGACAACCGTTGTCCGAGTGTCTCATCCAAGTAATTGGAATTCTGTCCAATGATACTGAACAATGCAATATATCAAAAAGAATTCATTAAAAACCTGAAAGCCATCAGCCCAAATTATTGTAATTATTCGACCTTCAAAATTTTCAGTTTTCAGTCGCATTTTCAGCTGAAAGACCAAGCTAAAGTCTTCATATTTGGAGACACTGGACGAAGATCAAAGCTGAACCCATATTTCGGCCAGGCTCTATCGCAGAATGTACGTACCCTGGCACGCCCCAACAAAACAACATTTTTAAATCAAGGGAAAGGTAGCTAATTGCCGTGACTATCACATTTTAAGTTAATGATAGAAAGCTGATGTTCCTACAGAACTTATTATATGTATGTATGTCTCTTCGCTACAAAAGCGTAAGAGACAATGTTAAAAGTTTGAATAAAGCAGCTGAAAATACTATTACAAACTTACCAACATCCTACATTGTAGCTTTCCCAGCAGAAAAATAACTTCGCCGCTTAAGGCTACAACAGTACTTGGCTAGGAATTCGAAATGAGCGTCGCTTCCCTTCTCTTACCGCTCCAGATTTTCAAATATTTCGTCCAAAAGTTTTGTGCATTGCCTACACATACATACATCCAAACTAATACATACATTATTTATGTATTATTAGTAATTTTATTTGAGTACACGATCGATTGGAAAATAACGCGTTTAGTCTGTTGAATCTTAGAACGAAAATAGTGCGGAAAAACTGAAAGGAAAATCTTCAGATCCTGTAAATTTTAGGGGTACTTTCGGAAAAAAAAAAATATTTAAGGAATTTCCAAATATTGTAATTCTAAAACAGGCAATATCTAGTCCATACTTTCATCCAAAAGTGTCTTTAGTTTCAAGAAGATTTCTTCATTATTGGCCGAAAACAATTCAGAGCGCTGAAGCCGAATGTCAGCATGTAGGCCCTTAATTCTTGAAGAATATTCAATATACCACAACTAAAGAAATCGTTTCACTATTTGGTAAAAAGGCGACAATATTCAGGTACAAATGATTAGATTAGTATATCCAAATAATGTAACAGAAATTAATGTATTAAATTATTCAGTAATGTAAAGGAGTTTCATGACAAATTACTGTTCACAATACCTTTACAGGTACATACAGATACTTTCAATGCGGGAAAATGTTAAGCTTACACGACTTTGTATAATACATAATAGCAAGTACGTAGAATAAGTATCATTCATTACTACGTTTGAGAAGATCGATACTTTCTGAAACTTCACCTGATGCGGGTATATTTCTCACTGAAGTATGAATCTATTTCTTTATAATTATGACAAATATTTCTCTTCACATTCTATAGAGTTATAGGCACCAACTTTGTGAAACATTGAGTAGGTATTGAATTCGTGTTAAATCGTAATGTCCAAACCATCATATTTTTGTGATTTAATCGTAGGCCTAACATATTATTTGCAATTTATTCTCATACATTCTATCACCAAGACTTGGTGATATTAATGCAGTAATAAGACAATACTAATGTTAGTTAGGTAGATAGATAATACGCGATGATATTGTGAATAGAAAACATCAATATGCAAGCCGGCTCTTGTAAGCACATGCGACCTACAGTCTATTATAAATAATTAGGTACATAGGTATATCTACCTATCAACACACCCAACAAACTATGAAACTATTCTATAAATTGTATACATCGCACATTTACTTGTTAAGTGTATTATTATTAGGTATGTATGAATGTGATGTTCATCTGTTCGAGGACGTTGATGTATACAATTTATTAACGTTTACGCACTTTGAATGTGGCAACGATTCAAAAGTGCATTTTTACGCTCACAATAGTATGAACTCAACTCATCACGTGCTTTATTGTATTTCGTTGGTGGGTGTGAAATAAAGATTCGGGTATGGAATTAGTTTAGTAAGGATAATTGATGCGAGTGATTAGCTGAAAGATAAGGTATAGGATTGACAGAGTAAAATAAATATCTGAGATAGACACTAAGGTAGGAGTAAAGGTTAAGTGTGGAATGGTCATGCGCGAGGGGTCGATCATATGGTGCGGTAAATAAGAGCAAGTAAATCACTCACCATTACCGCTGATGAGGGGGTAGTCATCATCGTGACGGCCAATGTAAGTCTTCAGAGGGGTGTCAATGAGGGAGGGCGAAGACCGATCCCTATCACTCATTTCACTCGATCTACCTTGCCAGATTTCAGCGACAATACACCGATATAGCAATCTCTTGCACTTGGTCGCGTTCACACACTCATCCGCAGACTGTCCGTACCTTAAATAAATATATTACGGCTTGTATCGATCTAAATGTGGACACAGCTAGCCGCTCGTGACATCTCGCGCCAACTCGGGACACTGCCTATGCCGCGACAATGCAAGAGTGACTTATACAATGATATAACACCTTCTTTCACGATTATCTCCGCTGAGAATCAAACATCACATCAACGCGATAATTTGCTTCTCAATACATGAAGGAACACACTAGCTAGTACATCCACTTGTTTTACAGTAGCGCGCCTGCCCGTTGCCTCCATCAATACAGCTCAGATTCAAACCACCGAGTTAATATTTCGCGCGATTACTGCACTACCCACATCCTATAACGCACTGAAGCGCTAGGTACATTACAAAAGTTAATTGGTATAGTACATAATAATCAAGTTATACCTATTATTGACTTGACACATAAATACAAATAGTATCCTAATAGGTACAAAGTATCTATGTAAATACTCGACACTATATGCGGTAAATCCGATTAGGTATCGCAATAATATTTAGCATTTCTGTTGCAACGTGCAATAGAGTATATCATAACACTATTATACGTTAAATACCAAAGAGATAAGCAAGTGCATATCAATGCGAGTTGAATTTAATTTAGTAAAAAAACAAACACTGCTATTCATAAAATTGACTCTGAAAAAATATTGTATTTTTATTCTCTCCCCTTCTTGAAGATTGCCTATAATCTACAAATATAGCACGCCACAGTTACAAAAAAGTAGGTATACATGTACTGTACCTATATTGGTTTACTGACCCTAATGAATTTTATTAGGTACTTCTTACAGTTTTAAATTAAAGCTGTGGAAATGTAAAGGAAATTAGAGGGCGTAGAACACAGCCTAATACACACATGTTTTTATTTTGCAACAAAACTAGTTACCCATTAGTTAGATTCTTTGATTATTGAAGTAGGTACCCAATCAAATTATTTTCCCCATACTGTTAGATTAGTTCTTCATACTCTTTATTTTCTGCTGGTTCCACTCATCAAATGCCATATGAAATTATACCTAATAATAGCTGAATACCTGTCTACCTCGTGAATATTGTACATGCTAAATAGTTACCCCCTTTCTCTAGCGAAACTAGGTGCCTTAAGCGAAACGACAGCTTCACATCTTTTCCATAGTTTCAAGAGTATTCATGTTCTATCAATTATATTTCACAGCCATATTAAGAAAAATGTTCACAACTAAACAAACTATTAAAAGGGCATTAATTTAGCCTACCCCATATTAGTAAGTAACATTTTTACATTAAGAAAAACGTTTTCTAGACTGTTTTTCATTGTCTCCACAAACAATCAGTAGGTAAGTACATTTATTTAGAGAAGTCAATTTATTTTATGGTCGCTCATAGATGAGTAAAAACTAATTAAAAGAAGAAAAGTAAACAACACCACAAAACAAACTTGCTGCTTTGAAGAAATTAAAAAAATCTTAGACTTCAAAAACTGAAAGTTTTACTATGGATTCGCCACATCAAAAGCTCTTCAAATGAAATTATTACACCACAAGTCCCACCTGAATATCCACAAAAGACTTTAAAAGACTAAGACTAGGTACTAAATCTTATTTGGCTTCTGTTTGGCAGAGAAGTTTTTCTAATTTCCATGAAAGTTTGCTCTTGGAGAAACCTGTGAAGAAATTTCTCACCCATTGAAATAATAATTTGTAGGCAGGTACTTATAGATAAACTGTATACTTTTTTATCCATACCTAGATACTATAAAAAACAAAAGTCTTATGCTAGATTGTACCAACTTTTTGGTTGAGGAATAGCGGAGAAAGGAGTCACCTAGCACAAATTTTGTATGAAAAATAATGATAGGTGGCTCCTATCTCCGCAACTTCTCACCCAAAAAGTTGGTGAAATCCAGCATTATTCTGCTGTTCTAAGCAAGAACTGCGTATACCCGACCTCTGGGTACTATGAGTTTTTTATCAAAATGTGTATTTCAACCTTATATCCACCTATGTATTTCGATCATAAAACCTTATATCCAGCTTATATCTACCTGTTTCTATCATAAAAAGTCTGAGTCTGATAGGCAACCCCTATTTTTCAAGACCTCTATGTAGTGCAAATGTATGGGATTGTATTTTTCGCGATTACCTCAGTTTTAACTCCTCCTTCTTTTTAAACAGCGTCTAGACTCAGCGAGTCTGTATTGACAGGATTGTTTTCCTGTGATGTGGAACTCCAGCTGTCTCTCCATAAGTTCGGTGGTCTTCCTGGCGGGCGTTGACCATCAGGCGCCCCATGCAAAGCGATGTATGGGAGTCTGGCGTTGTTCATTCTTGACACATGTTGGTGCCAGAATGACCGCCGCTGTCGTCCCAATCTTACTACATCTTGGACATCACAGATTTCTCGAATTGCAGTGTTTCTCAACATATCTCCCAGAGTCCTCCCGGCAATAGCTCGCAGTGTCCTCATTTCTGTGGTTCTCAGCATACTCAGTTTCAACGTTTTGGTTTATACGCCGTTCTTCCTTAGGACGGCAATACTTGTAAACAGTTCACATCTCATAATACTTCTCATCTTCTTCCTCAGCCCTGCTCTCTCACTGTTGGGTGTAGGCCTTTTCCATAATACTGAAATAACCAATTACTTATGTATAAAAAAAATAAAAATTAGTCCCACAGGGGGAAACTTGGTAGCTCCCCAAGAAAACATATTAAGCATTTTTCTCCATGGTTCCTCGCATGCTGAATTCAAATCACTTAAAACTTTTCCACCTCGTAAATCTCGTTCATTTATAAAGCATGTTAAATTTTATTAAGGTCGTGGTGAGAAATAATAATGTTGGATAATGTATTTTTTCAAGTGTTGGATGCTGACTGTTACAGAAAATCCTACTGTTTTTAATTTTATTTACTAAATAAAAACTTGTTTTCTCTCCACCATGAATTTTCGCAGGTACCGACTACTACTGCTAGTTTGTAAATAAAATGCCAAAGTTTATTGATTTTATATATTTTCCATACATTCAATAATTTTGATTACATTTTAGTATTAAACATCAAACATACCAAATTAGTTCATATGTATTATTATTATAATTTAATGATAACATCAGATAATTTACATATTATACACAATACATTTGTATCTTAATCCTATGGACTAAAATACTGAATATTTTTACCAGATCAATTATTCATAACAAAACTCTTTCGTTGTGCACACAATTAATTTCTGGCTTCAAAATATGCGACAAAATATGGATAATAGAAGCTCCACGTCATACATGTGGAGACCACAGCTCCCACGTGGTACAAACAGTGCATTAGCAACTCTAAAGGAATTAATTATAACTGTCGAACGCAGTAATAAAAGTCTGACCGAGAAGGGACGACTACCTGCTTTAATCGCACTTACGACAGAGCCATATGGTGCGAATAAAGCAGGTAGTCGTCCCGTCTCGGTCTAATTTTATGACTGCATTCGCCAGTTATAAATAATTCCATCATAACAACTGTCGTATTACTTTTCGAAATGCTGCATTGCACTATAATTCATACATACATAGTATAAAGTTTGAATACAAAAATTTACATTTATGGTTACACATCAATTATGTATAATAAAAATGAGAAACACTCCTTACTTTTGAATGTATTACAACACTTTTAATTATTTCTTTTTTATTTCTAGACACTTTTACGATTATCCTCACCAGAGATAAACTTAAGAGAATCGGCAAATAAAAGCGACTGTTCAAAGTTAATTTAAAATATCTCTCACTTAGTATTTACAAAGTTTTTTACAAACTCATCGCTGTGAGAAACGAATAATCATTCAAAATAAGAGCAACTTATCTCTCCTTAGGCAAGGGAAGAAGACAATTTTGTGACAACCAACCAGTGTAAACCATCCAGCACATTGTAAGTGATCGCCTAATGATCCTCAGTACTGTCAACAGTTGAGAGCATTGGATGTCAGATTTCTAACACTATGTATGACACAACTCAATGCTGCCAAACGATAAATAAATATAACATCAGTGGATACATAAACACATTAATTGATTGTAATATAAATACTATGTAAGTATATTTGATAACATTTTAAAAATACATACAAAAAGTTTAATTCATTTTTATTTACAAAATATAATCACTAATAAAGTTTTATCATACATAATTATAAACTAATCTAAAAAAATTAACATTTAATATCACAAATTATTCAAAAATATGAATTACATACTTCCGTATCACACATTGCTTTCAGCCACCATAGATAAATCACAACACACGCAATATTTAAAACAAAGATTTATTTGCGATTAATTTAGTCAATTGAGGGATCGAAAGATGACATATTAAAAATGCATGTGGTGATTGCTACTTATCTATGAGCTCACATATCCGGTTTATATACACTATTATGTAAGGTACAAAAAATCCTTCTAGTAATAAACCCACACGGTAAAAACCTGTATACTGCCAACTATGAACAGTTTTCACATGATAAATGAAGCACAATTTTCCAAAATATGAAAGCATCTGTGATGATATATCGTTATCTCAACGTAACCTAACCAGCCCTTCCTTACGCACATACCAAGTATGTTAAATATATTTGCAAAATGCACCACAAAATGGTTACAAAAAAGAAAAAATATTATTATTAAAAATCAATGCAAAAATTAAAATGGATTACTCTCAGTTTCTGGAAATAAAAGGCAATTCACCAGCTCGGTTCTCAATACCCTTCATACTCTACTATGAGGACTCAAGAGACTTATCTGGGTGCAACTAAATTTGATTACAATATATTTGATTTATGAGATTCCAAACAATAAATAAAAAGAAACATTTACTACATTTTAATACAAAATGTATATAAAATTATAAAATATATATTTCGTATTTATTAAAGTAAAAAAAATTTGATTCAAGTCACATAAATAAAAGTCGGCAATCAACGAGAAATTACTGAAAAGAAAATCAATATACACAGTATATACTTATAATCAACAATATTAAATAACAAAATATAATAATAGTATTGTACTAAAAACCTGTAAGTACAAACTCTGCGTTACAATTGAAAATTTAAAATCTTTTAATATATAATAATTACGACTACATTATGTAAACTTACATTAATAGAAATACAACATAAGCAAATAACTTTTTTAAAATCAAAAGTATTTGCCTTGCCATGCATGTCGACATTATAAATTAATGCACAACACTTCATGGTAAATAAGAGGAATGACATTAAAAAAAATTGATAACATTTAAAAAAAAAATGTAAATCAATTACGCGGGGAGCAGATCAAAATCATCTGACACGTGAACCATAGGTACGTGAGATATTTCAATCGACGGTGTTATTTTACGATCACAAATACCAAGTTCCTTCAATTTCCATTCCCAACTGAGAGACTGAGTAGCGTGGAGTGATTCAGCTTCCGTATGATGCCTCCGAACCATAGCTTCCTGTAAACCATAAACTCACTTAATGAACTGAGACATTAATGTAAAGTACAATAATTAAAAGTGAACAAGCTGAGATGGTTGGGACATGGGAGAAAGAAGAAGTGAAAGGAACTGTGACCATCCAAGAACCACACGGCTTTACCATGTAGACCAGATTCGCAAGGACGGATGTGTTCTGAGTAAATGGAATCGTAAAGTGTGTTTGACAAATTCGATAGGAAATCCTAAGCATGGGAAAGTCTAGTGAGCTGCTCTCTCTGCCTACCCCACAAGGGAGAATAAAATAGAAACAATAATTAAAGCAAGATGTAGGAACTCAAATAAGGCAAATAATTTAACAGAGATACAGCAAATCAATGACAAGCATTAAAAGGGATTCAAACCTTAATTTTCTCCCATTTATCATCAACGTCTTGCAACCAAGAGAGAAACAGTCGTCCGTTGTAGCGAGATCTTTGTGCATTTCTTTCCTTTTCCTCTTGTTCTGGTGTCTGAATATTATAAACCTCGTGATCCATCAACAATGTACAAACAGAAAACGGAAGGGACTGAAAACAACAAATAAAAAATAAACAAATTTATAGAGATTTAAATATTATACAAAATATCCAGCAGTTAAAAAAAATATAGTACATTTACTTGATTAGCCAAAGCCCTGGCTGCCTTTCCATGGACTCTCAGAATTTCCAGTTCAACAGCCAATACTAGTTTCTCCTTTTCGACCAAATGCTGTACCCTCAATGCATGCCTGTGAAATTAAATAAAACATGTGAGAAATTAAAATAACATACAATAGTTTAAGTTATTCATTATCTACTCAACATAGTAGCTATTACAAGATGTTTCACACACTATAACACTTGAGTATTTCGATTCCTCATGAAAAAAACAAATAAAAAAAGAACAAAAACAGTTTTTGAAACTGTTGACAACACGAGCGTTAATTGATTTAGAAAATACCTGAAGGTAACAGCACAATATAATCAGTCTTTGCATTCTGTCATGCATCAAATAAAACCTGCGGTAACCAGTTACTGCACAGTCAAAGAATCACTCGTTTAATATAAAAGGTTTCAATGAAGTACATTTTTAATATCCTGTCATTCTTTCCCAACGACTTGTATATTCCATTTCAACTAGTTGGCTCAGAAACCATCAAATTACAGTTTGCTAAAGATTTTAATGAGTGAATACTACTGACCTTTCATTTTCTTGCTGCACAAAGACTTCTCTCATTTGTAAAGGTACAGTTGGAGGTGGATTTACAATTGGTTGTTGCTTGTTGTTACTTTTGAGAACATAAGAACAGCGATTAATTAAATAATCCTTGAAACCTTGGGGAGGTTTAGGTTGAACTGGAAATAGTCCCTTTTGTTTACGTTCCACCTGAGAAAAACATTCATCATTAAAATACAAAATCAGAAGCAAAACATGGGGTCAATCTGACGCCTAATTTACAGTGTGATTCAGTCTTGCATTATAAATAAATAATGGTCTCTGGCACACTACTTTTGTTCGTCTTTGCGGGGTGGGCAGAGAGAACAGATCACTAGACTTTCCTATCCTTACACACACACTTCTTGCTTCGTCACATTCATGCAATTTGTCATACACACTTTACGATTCCCTTTACTCAGAACATGTCGGTCAATCCACATTTTTCTTGGAAAGCCGTGCTTCCTTACACCTCTTCTTCCTTCCAGGCATATTTTCTTTGTTATCCTTTCATTGTTCATTCTCTCTACATGTCCCAACCATCTCAACTTGCTCACATTTATTCTACACTCACAACATCCATTTTACATTCACTTCTGGTAAATATGTTTTATGACAACTGACATTCCCAAATGAACAACATGCCTACCTGCTTCCGTATGTTGAGATATTGTTGATATGGATTAGCATGAGGATTATAAGTATTAGTGGATTCTCCCGAAGCTCCTTCGTTTGACGACTGATGTGAAGAAGAACTGGAAGAAGACTGATGCGAGTCCCTCGATGCTTTGATCTTCCTCTTACGTGGATGCAGATCTACAACTGGAGTGCCTTGAGAAGAAGAATTGCCTCCAGATCCGCTGCTAGAATTACTTGACGTTCCACTAGTCGATGGTACTGCAGATGCGTCGAAAATCACATTATCCGGTGACTAAAAAAATGTAATCTTTTAATACTTAATTCAAAAAACTCTTTATAAAATAGTAATTAATAACACAAATGTAATTAATTATCTATTTATGTTCACCAAACAAGTCACGCCAGATATGATTTGCTGTGAATTTTATTTAAAGATAATAATTATGTGCCTAAATAGCCTGATATAAATAAAATTTGCATATGCGTTTTAAATAACTATACCCATTTTTACCATAGGAGATGGAATAATATTATGTATTTATATATTATACCTGTCGAGAGTGATACGGAGGCGGAGTCTTTGTTGGAACAGGACCACCACTGGGACTGCATGGTGTGGAAACATGAGGGGAACTGCGACCTCTGTCTTTTTCTCTTTCACCATCATTGTTTCTATGTGATCTCAAGACTCTCTGAGCAGATGCACTGCTTTTATCATCAGACCCAGTGGAGCGTTTATCTTCATCATTTCCATCAGCAGTATCCCCCAAGTGAATTATATAGGGGAGTGTGGAAGTGTTACTCCTGTTCTTAGTATTTCCTCTTAACGCGGAACTTCCGTCACCTTCCTGTTGGCTGCTGGAATTTCCTGCACCCCCAACACCTCCAGGAATAACTATCTTCAATGGTGGAACTTTAAGGCCTCCATTGTCCGCCTTTGTGTCCTCACTATCGCCTTCCTCAGATTTCTGAACAAAAGCTTTAGGACTTGCACACGGACTTTTCTTATCAGGAGCTCCTTTAACATTCACCTGAGTTACAGAAAGATTTGAACTCTGTCCCTTGCTCGGATTCCCCGCTCCGGATTTTCCTGACTGACTAGACTGAACAGTGTTACTTTTGCCTGGAGTACTTGCGCTACTTCCAGAAGATTTATTTTGATTACTGGAAGAATGGGCATTAGTTGATTTTTGAGTGGTACAACTTGCATTAGGTTTGTTAGTAGCACTTGAGAGAGGACCTCCTCCTTTGCTGAGAGGTGCAACTCCAGTTTTACTAGCAGGACCAGGAGGTTTAGTACCGGATATCAATCCACTTCTTCCCACATTAGTTCTGTTTTGCTGCACAGTCTTCGCGACTTCTTTAACCGGTTCCGTTTCTTTTCTCTTTTTACGTTTGGATGCTTCGTCTTCTGCATTATCACCATCTGTGGATTCAGTTTCGGGAAAAGGACGCTTAGAGGAAGCACTAGTTGCACCAGTTTCTTCCTGAGTTGTTGCTGATGTTGTAGCAGTTGATGTGTTAGGTTCTGCTGAAAAGACAATTTCCAATATTGTGAAACATACACAGGGAATAGAACACACACTACAATTGTTTTAAATGATATTTTAGATACCTTCTGGTTTAGTCACAACAGCTGATGTTGTTGCAACACTCTTTTCCGTATTAGTTGAAGCCGGAGTATCTTTAGTGTCGCTCTTGTCCTCTGTATTTTTATTTAAAGTTTCCATGTTAGATGTACTGCATGCAGCAGATGTGGATGTCTCGTCACTACCGCTACTTGTTTTCTTGCTATCATCTCTTGACCTATTACCGTGAGATGCTCTCTGACTTGGCGCGTTGTCTGAAACACAAAGTTACACACTGTAGGTATAATCCCCAGATTGCTTTGCTTACATAACTCTCTTTAGAAGATAAATCTCTTTCCAGTATTTTGTTGCAGTCTATTATTATTATGAAATATTATTATCTCTGTTGCACTACACATGTACGTATAATAATAACACAATTAAGTAGTACATTATCCTACTTGCACTCTTATTACAATGTCAAGTTAGTTCAAACTAAGATAATAAATAAGGTGATTGTCTGAGTCATTAAACATGGTCCTCTTACAATTATTCACAAATAACTATAGTTCATCTACAGAAAATGAGTCCGCATCAAATTAATTGATGGTCAAGAGGGATATGAACAAATTTATCACAGAAATATTCAGAACACCAATAAACATTTTCTAAACACATAAACCTATATAACTTAAACCATCATTCAATATTATAACCGCAATCATTTAAACCTGCTGCCATGATTTTGTAATTCTAATAATTACGACAATCTGATTAGATAATATCACCACACAAATGAGTTAGATAAATTTGTACCTACTCATTAAAATTCAAAAAGTACTCAAAGTGTCTACATACAAAGATGCATTAAAAAAATATTAAGCACCTGAAAAGATAAGGAAAAAGGACTAATATTTGTCTACATAAAACTAGAGATAATAAACGTACACAGTAACTCAGCCGTGTAGCGCTCATCTACTCACTAATCATATTTTTATTATCAATAGTCAAACAAATCTTACTACGTGACAATAATTCTAAATTTGTATGTTACTACCTACTTTATTTGCATGAAAAAGAAAACTATTGTTTTGCATATGTTCACGGTCACAGCTAATCGTAGTAATAATTAGTAAAGTATTATTTCAGAAAAATGAATTTGGTCTTATTGTATTTATCGGTTCATTTTACTATGCTGCGTACTGTGCTAGAAAATCTTGTATCACAATGACAGAATAGGCTGGAAGCCACTGCAAATATCATTAGGCATCAAGTGTAGATCTTTGTATCCTATTGAAGAACAACTGTTACAATATCGATAAATAAATGGACATAACAACAACGGCATTATTTGACTAAATTTACGCCACATGTCACACATAAAAAACTTTGTAGGTATAATGAAGAATATAAAATTAGATACCGAAAATTAATATTTATCTATAATACAACTGATAGAGGTCACAAAACAAATTGTTCATTAAAATTGTACAATCATTATTATTACATTGTACTTACCAAATTATAAATACCTAGTAGGTACTTATTGTGACACTGATAAATTACAACTGATATGAGAATAGGCAGAACAATAAAACATATCGTGGCTTCAAATATTTGTTTATCTGCACATGGTAATGTTGTAAACTGTTTAATTTAATAGAAATATCACCACACAATCATTACAAAATAATGTAATGTAGAAATCTTTACTGTAACCTAACTTAGAATACCTAAGTTCATTACACTGTTTGACTTGTAATTAAGTTATAAGTACACGTAATAATGATTCCATAGGTATAATTAAGTAATGCATTGATACAGATTAACATAAACTGTAATGAATGTTCGCAAAGGAAATACCATACAACTAACAAAGAGAACATGTGTTAATAAGCAGCAATGTGAATGAATATATTACATCAATAAAGATTACCTGTGCATCTTTCTACTCACTTTAGTTTCTAACCTATAAGGGTAATTCTCATTTTTTGTTGTAAAAAAATAAATAAAATGAAAACGTCTTTTTGATAAAAGTGATGATGGATCTTATTAGTGTTGGTATTTCTCTTCAAGGGAAAAGTATTCACAGAGCTTGCAACCCCTAAGGTAGTGAATTACAGGGGTTTCAAAAAAAATGTCCTCCATGGAAGTGACCTTATATCCATGGAATCATATCCATATAAATGCAGATAAATACAGATAAAAAACCGATAAATACAGATAACAATACATAAAATACAGATAAAAACCTCATATCCACATAAATACAGATAAATCTATAAATGGCAACACTGATTGTCACTTCCATGGGTCAGTGGCAATTCAGTGGTCACTTTAATGGGTAGATTTTTATCCACGGATCCACGGAAGTGACTTTTTACATTAAAATTGTAGAAATATAACTTCTTTAAATCGAGCATGGACATACGAATTTAGTATAGTATTTTTGATACATAAACGCAATGAAATCACAATATCAAAGTTCATAATTGAAGTGTACATAGCTTTGACAACCAACATAGTTGTGACCACTTATGCATAACGAGTTTTGAGAATAAAAAACTAAATAAGATTTTCGAGCAGCTATCACATCGCTGGTAGAAACTGACAAACTGAGTCAAGGTGGCGGATCATTACTTTGTTTATGTGCTATAGCGTTTGGATACAAGTGCAATATTTTTATAAAATATGAATGGTGTGACACGCACCCATGGAAGGGACAAATAAATTGATCACAAACTTTAATATATAAATAAGGAAGAATCTGTATAGCTATATAAATGATGTTTATATATTTAAGTAGTAAATTTATTCTAGTTAATGTTGGTATAGTTTGTTTCACGCTTATTGTGAAGAAAGAGAACGTTTATATATTTATTTCTCACAGAGTCAGAATAATCACACCCATGGAAGGGACATTTTTGATGCTTTGGCACTTTATAAAAAAATAACTACGCAGTTAATTTACATATATATTTTCTAAATTTATAGTATATTACTTATACTTTATTAACACAAATCATGATCCTAGTGTATAAGTACTACAACATAGAAAAATGATAGTCACACTTTTTTTTTCAAAAATGAGAATTACCCATAAATATTACGCTTATGGGTAAAACAATAATTAGTCACATTAAAAGGAAACAACTCCCCCTACGATTCTAGATTAAATATTTAATAAGAGTGATGAGACTATGTCGCAAGACTTGTACTACAGCTATGAACTACTTGATTCCACAATGAAACACCACCTCTATATGGTTATGTTTACTAAACGTGCATTTCATACTAATTTTCGTTATCATTTTTAATCCCTAAGTCATTAGACATCTACTCTCTTTATCTGACAATGAACTACATAATAATATTATCTTTATAATCACAAATAAATTTGTACAATATAAAACCGGCGCCGCACAAAACCTCTCGAAAAGAATACAAGCTAGATAATTTATTATTTAAAAAATTGTTCAAAGTTACCGAAGGTCCGACGAATTAATAATAATGTTATCAGGGAAAGAAAAAGAAGAAACGGAAGGGATGTGTCACTGTCAAAAACAGGGAATAAGTGTATAGGTACCTACGTACTTAAAAAGTTTGTCGGCCTAATTGATACAATGTAACGATAATTCCATCCTACATAAAAGTTTTATAAGAATGACAAACTATTTACAGGAATATGATTAATAAAAAGACCGCTTATTAAAATGTAATAAGTGCATATGCGTAACTGAATATTTCAAGTCATACCTGATCAGATCACATACCAGCAATCATCACATCTATAAACTGCACGTATCGTTCATAAATAAAGCTTTCCCATTGGTTCTCGCTTCAGAGGTCATTACTACTGCTCAGTAGCCACGGTAGAATTTCTCACATAACATTTTAATAAATACACCGCACAACTTTAAATTAGACAAACACAAAATAAAAACTATATTTTACCGTGTTTACTTCGGCATTTCTATTATACTAATCGACTTTTTATAATATTTATTTCGTAACTATGACAAGTTATACTTCTAGTTCGCTCTCTGCATTTCACGCAAGTCGAAGTACAAACTACGAAAAGTACATAAGTATGTATCTACGTATAGTGTTTCTAAATGGTGGAGTCGGGCGCGATGTTGCCAACTCGCGATGTATGATATGCGTCGTTGTCTACACGTTCATTTTATAAATATTTAATTTATCTACACTGAAACATGCATTTATTTTTTAAAACAAAATAAACTGAACGTTTATTAGTACATTTTGTTAAATATATTGCAAAAACTTGATACACAATCGACGTGTAGTCAATATGATAAGATAAGAAATTGCATTCATTTTATATTAAGTAGCAGTCTCTCCCATCAATAATTCATACATTCTACATTCAATACACATTGTAAATCCCTCAATTTATAATTCATATCATTGCACAACTTTGGAAACATGCACACGGCGACAAAGTAATCGAAACACTTAAATACATAATACATTGTTAGTCGAGCCATTTAATGTATACCTAATAAATACCTGTACCAAATATTGTTGCGTAAGTACTGTAATAAGTTTTATTGGTTTTAAGAAACTTTGTATGGTAGGTAATAGTACTCAAAGAAAATCGCTAAACTATTTTATGTTATTATATTGTTGCAACGTACAACCACGGACCATGGCGCAAAGTAGAGTAACAAGCGACTGGTGTGCAGAATCTTATCAGTTATCAACTCTTATGTTATTATAATTTGTTGCTACAGTTGCATCACCTCGCACATGTAGCTATCAACATTCTTTATTAATATCAAGGTGTCATTGGGACATTAAATTAATTGACATTGGACTTCCGTCAATAGGTAATATTAAAAACTAACTTATTATTGATTGAGTATTATCGTTGCTGGTGATATTATGCCAACACGCCAGATCTGTGAATAAATTAAATAACTTGGCAACACTGTCAGGTAGCAAACGTAGCAAACATACACCTAAAGATAATACACAGGCGGAATAAAATTAGGGTACATTATACATATAGCTTACGATAAGGCTGTTTGTAACGGTAAAGGAGCGGATGAAACGCCACGTGTACTAAATACTCCCAAGACTTAACTAGTGTTGTACAACGAAATAAATAAGAAGCATGAAATGATTTGTGTCAAGGTACGATGAGTGTTTATGTGATATTCAACGATTAATGAACAGTAATATTGTATTTAATGGGTGTAAAAGTTGTTATTTAACATTAGGTATTACAACACTCAAAATCGATTGCTGGCAGTTAGTGAAATGAATATATTAAAATCTGACGATTTTGAGGGTATTGTGTCGATAAATTGGCGTCATGTTGAATTTGTATGGGGTCGTATTGAGAACAATTGAATTATGACGGACCTATGTAAATTGAATTATAATAATTTTCTAAATCTATGATCGTTCGCGACGTAACACAGAATAATTATGATTCCAACACCATGCGATTATTGTAATTTGAAATGAACAGGACAATCGGACCTTGAAAACTCTCTAAGGCCGCAGTAAAAAAACTAAAAGATAGTTCATAAAGTATACGAATCGACACAACGGGCAGTTTTAGAATTAGTGTGTAAACTATTTTAACCTTAGATACGGTCAACATTAATCTCAAAACTATGCTTTAGCGAGGGTTTTCAATACATACAACAAAACGCGGAAAACCGCATCATAAATTCGTAGTTCGTAGAGCCGAACCTTATGTGTATTTATAGACACGTATTATTTACAATAGTCTTATGACTACACACGACATCTACAGAAATACTAGGAAAGCATTTAAGGATCGGCCATTTTGTATTAAACTCTAGTACACGGCCACGAGATAATCACATAGGCATGTACGTACATACTATAATATATATACATGATGTGTATGCACATACATCATATTATAACCCCACCCGACAACTTAGGAATGGGTAGTTGATGAAGATTTTTACGAATTATCGTAAAAGTTTTTTTTTTAAGGTTTTTTCGCATCAAAACACTGTGATTACGAGTACGGAGGGTTTTTCCGAAACGTCGCAATTAAGTACGCAAAAGGAAAACAATGTCCGAAAAAAAATCCACACATTACAATTAGAGATGCCATAATTTCTATAAATTAATGCCTACTGACATAAAAATTATCATAAAAACAATAATAGGTGCGTAATTATGGTGAAGGTGCCAACTTCTTAGGTCAGGAATAGCGGAGATGGGGGCCACTTATCATTATTTTTTATACAAAATGTGCTAGGTGGCTCCTATCTTCGCTATTCGTCACCTAAAAAGTTGGTGAAATCCAGCATTATAACTTTCTTATCTAAGAATGTACTGTGATCTTACCTATGACCTACGTTATTTATGTAAGGAAAACCTTCATGTATTTTTTTCTTGATTTTAAAAAACGTAAAAATATCAACTACCACTAAGTACTTGATAATAAATTTCTAAAAATTTATTCACCTTTCAATTATTCAAATCCCCTCAGGCCACGCCTTTGGCGGGGCTAACTTCCCCATCCTCACACACACACTTCTTGCTTCCATAACATTTATCATACACCATACATACATACTCTACGATTCCTTTTTTCCTCCTTGCCAAAACAAAATTTGTATATCTGAGTTTTCATTTTTAAATATTTAGACCTGTAACGTTCACTGCGAGAAATCAGGAAAATGGCAAGGCTTCAGCGGCGGATCCGGGGGAGGATAAGGGGCCGAAGCCCCCCACATTAGCTGGGCAAAACTGACCCTCCCAGAAATGAATCCTGGATCCGTCACTGCAAGGATTTCCATGCTAAGAGAGGTTTGTGCCATCATCTTCAATGTTCCAGATCATTTCTAATGCTGTGATCCCATTGTAATTGGCACGAATAGTATTATGTCAGCTGGTAATGGTAAAGAGACAGAAAGTGTAGCTCCAATACGTTTACTGATCAGTAACGGCAATGGTAATCTACTATTCCTATTGTGTTTCAAGTAACCGGCCCTGGGTGAAAAAATCTTTCTTGGATTTGGAAACCCCTTGTGAGTAATAACTTGTAGAGGATATAAATAAAAGTTTATAAGCATTATGTGCAGAGGCACCAATTATTTCAACGGAAGGTTAAGTTTTCCCGGATTGGTCCTATTTTACTGGCCCATAGGTAACATTACATTTCACAATTAGAATTTATAGGTTGTAAAGGGAACGTGCTGGTTGTGCTATGTCACACAGCTGGATGAATGACAAGGCTCCATCAGCAGAATACATACATTATTGCAAGTGAATCTACTCCTTGTTTTTCGGTGGATTCTTATGCCCATGAATCCCGCATATATACCACCCTCCAATTCTATTATCAGCTTTAATCTTTCTGATCAATTCTATTACAACAAATAGGGTACGTTCACATGACGGGCGTTGAACGTACACACAAGATCCGGTTTCTGTTTTTGTTGTGATGGTGGATGTGAAAATCAGGATACCTCAACTGAGATTTAGAACGCAACCACATCGACATTATGAACAACACACCAGTTAATCCCGTCAACAATGAAGGACGGTGTATGATAAACGTAATCACAATTGAGGAGGAAATCTAAAACATTCTGGTATCAGACATTCAAGTTACAGAAATGATAATTCTCAATACTAAGAATATGTGTTATAATTGTAAATTTGTTCTATATGTAAACCTGGTGGTTGCAAGGCCTGCGGATGATTGAAAAACAACAAGCTCTGACATCTGTAAGAGAATGCCGGGTAACATAGGATGTGGGCTGACTTACATAATTTATTTTGTTTTACCCTAGGGGTGCCTGAGACTAGATTCTCAAAATTTATGTGAATATTTTCATAAATGAGTTGAGAAATATTCTTATACTAATTTACAACTACCGTTGTGGTGCTGAAGGTGAAGTTTTCTTCATGAAACAATTAGAGTTAAATAGGTAGAAAATACATGGAAAAGATGACATTGTGGAAGTGACGATACAAATGTTTGCTAAGAAGGAAAATATGAAAATTATTACACATATAATGATTGTAGACTTTTCATTCTTAATTGTGTTGAATTTCTTCTTGTATACATAGTGTGTTAGAAAAACCTTCTGTCGTCATATTATTGTGGGAACACCATACCGAAATGTCAAGACCCGAAAAAATTTTTTCTTACAAAACAATAATTTGAATGATTTGTTTTGTCCTAAATCCGCTAGCGAATGAAGGTGGAATATCATTTCATTCTCAAATTAGCTTTTTTTTTTCCGACATCTGACCATACAGCAGATATTTTTACGAAACGGAATCATCGAAATTTTAAGTAGTCTCTTACCAATAATATTTCATCATACATTTCATCAACCACTCTGTTCTAACCAGAAGGCATGCAACAGTTAATAATATGGAGATTATTATTTACTCTCCACAACTGACTACTTTATTAAACTGTTGAGTCGTATTTTGAATCAAGTTCATCATTGTATTGATAGCGTTTCATTTTTGCAGAAAACGGTAGTCGGCATCTAAGGGAGTGCTGGTGACAAGTTCCAAAATCGCACGACGCAAGACGGCCGCAATATAGAAAACCCAGTTCCAGAATACCATAGAAAAACAACCAGAACCTACCCATAAAAACAAAGTAGAGTTTGAATAATAATACATAATATGATCCAGTGCAGATGCCTTTAGAAACCAAGATCACTAGAAGACAGGGGCTTTACAAATAGAATGCCCATGAAATGTATTGTATTCTAGGAATGTAGGCCAAAAAGATAGCGAATTACTTAAGACCTATACAAAATTTCTGGGAGCCAGGAAGACCCATGATCATTTTTGGGTTGTTTCGTGAGAAAGTATTACACAAAATTACTCAGAGTCGTGAGTTTCGGTGAATACTTCTCGCGGGGCATGAGTGAGTTAGATTATTGTGTTTTACAGCATACTAACTTGGTTGAGCCTTATTTGGTGCTGAATGTAAAAATATGACACAAAAAATACGCAAACAGGTGAACTGCGAGCTTGGAAGAGTCGGGAATACATATAAGGAAATTGGATGAACAGAACTGATTCTCAGTGTTAAAATGAAACGGGGCTACCAAAATCTCTATGAAACATAAAATGTATATATTGGATGAAGTCGCAAGCAGCCCGATGGAATGACAAGACAAAAGTGAAGCATAAATTTCGCAGTGCTTGACAAGAAATTATTTTCCAGCAAAAACCATTGTTTCTTCTGAATACTGAAGATAACAGGCCTCTACTGAGAGCTGACAAACACATGGGACTCAATCATATCACCTTATATCCAATATTCTCTGGAGAGACTCGTTTCAAGTCTTGCAACCTGACGACAGTTATTAAAGAAGACCCAAGATTCCATCAGCAGTGTCTATGACAGCCTGGCGTCTTTCACTGTTCCTATGACAATGAGATCAGTTCATTAAGAACAAGGGCGGAAAGAGATAATACAAAATACACAAAACACAATGAATAAACAAACCTTTCACGAATGATCTTAAAATAAATGTTAAGTCAGAAACCTATGAAACAGTATACATATACGATCACAACTTTAAATTTCATATGAATTAATACACAGGGAAAAATCTTTCCATAAGGGCAAATTAGGATGAACAAAAATTCAACCATGTTCAACGATTGCCTTCCACAGGCACGGGAATATCATTGATCGTTACCATGTGAAATTTTTGGGATCAAATACAGCAAATGGAAAAATCATATATCACTCGCGATCGGGTGCCTTGCCGAAAGAGAATAAAAAAACAGCAAATGGAAAACATTTGGTATGCAATAAAACTAAACTCGAGAGGTGAGAACTTGCAAGATGCAAATAACATTTCCTCACAGATGACATTTCGTAAGACGTATGCGAATGACAATACTTATCGTACACAGAATGACGTTCTGGTCTCATATTGGATTCTATGGAAAGTGACTCATGAACTTTAGGCAAATATTATTACACAAAATAGTCATGTTCACTATAACGAACTCTTACGTGTTTTAACATATTGCAGGTTAAATTAAACCTTTAATATATAAGAGCATACGCAATCACTGCCGGTGATCATAGTGGGCTATGAGGCCGTGGTCTGATGGGATCTTGTTTACCCAACGTTCCAACCACTCTTTGATGGGCATCATCAGTGGATCCTAATTGTTAGTTCATGTGTGTGTGTATGTCGCCCTGGTACAGGGCAGCGGACGTAGAGTTTGGTTAGGAGCTGGGCGGTGTGATAGTGTATGGTGTTCACTCATATAACACGTACGCAAGTCTTTCATGTTAAAAACTTTCAACCGATGTTGATAATATCCTTAGAGAATTTCAATTGAAAGTATCGTATTGAAGATTTCCAACCATTTTGAAAGAATTTTAGAAGAATATCAATACATGTAAACTTTCCATAATAATTTATTTGGATTTCTGGACCCTGTTGAATAATTACGTGAAGCTGAAACTCTGAACCCTGAATAAAATGTACAATATTTTCATTCTCTAGTATTCACATAAACACTTCATAAGCAATTTAATGTTAACACTATTGAGTGTGTCGAGCGTACTTAGTAAGCAAGTTTATCTACTGCATTAAAATAAATCTGCATACACAGCTAAAAATGTACCTACACCCATTGATGTTAGTCATCTGCATATATGGGCATGTAATACAAATTAATTTTAAACTGCTTCCAGACACGTTGCTCTAAATTTAAGTAATTACTGGATTACGAAAAACTAAACGAAACAGTTTGAATATTTGGACTGCGTCGTTTACGAAACTAGTAGGTGATTAATCATCTGTATTTCATAATAAGCTTGAAGAGTTGGGAAAGGCAAGAAATATAAAAATTACATGAAACTGTAGGAATTATGTTTGATTATGATGGAGCTGAAAAGTACATACTATATTCACAAAATTTTTATTACAGAGTTATTTGTATCATAATATATTTTTTACACTGTTTAAAAGAAATTGGAATCATTCAGTAAATGACAAAATATGTAAAATAATGTTAATTTAAAATTACACAATAGTCAATGTAAATAAATGTTAATGTCCCAAAAATGTTACACTACAATAGAATACAATGGGTACAATACAAATACAGCTACCACCATCTAGAATATATCTAGCGTTAAGTGCGTCACTACAAATACAAAAGTTTCATGAAAAGTTACCTACAGTAATTCCAAATACATCTAAATTAATCCAATCACTAGTAATCACGATAATACAAGCTTTATACAATGCCTACTAGATGTTAGCTGCCAGGTTTAGTAGCTAGCAATTAACATTACAGAGTTACATGACTAGATGACACAACATACTTGTGCATGGTGTAAGGAGTGAGTGCATACATACCTTTGGTGATGTCGGCGAGTATCTCATCCGCAGGTGGCTTAGCAACATCAAAAGGCATTTTTCCCCTGCTGTTTTTTAAGTGTGGATTGGCCCCCGACTCAAGCAAATATTTAACAAGACTGATTTGGCCATTACTTGCTGCATCGTGTAATGGTGTATCGTTTTCAAAACCATGTGCATTAACATTTGCCCCAGCTTCTATTAACATTATAGCTATCTTAAGCCACCCATTGCTACAAGCCTCATGAAGTGGGGTCCAACCTGCAGAAAACAGTGCATCTTAACACTAAGCTCATATGTTTAAACCCACGGCCTACTGCCAATAGTATAATGGAATATTGGTGCAAATATAATATGTAAAAACAACAACGAAAGACTCAATGGCAACTGAAATTTGCCTTTTGATGTTGCTATTTTCCAAATATACTCTACAGATATTTATTTACAGAAATAATGGTGCAACGTTCAAAATAGTGATCATTAGGTTTAAGCAAGGGCAACGAAAGAAAACAAAAGTAACAAAAAACACCAAACTCACCTGCAAAGTCTGTAACATTAGGATCAGTACCTTGATCCAAGATCTTTTTGACTTTATCGTGATCTCCCTTTATAGCTGCAATATGCAATGGAGTTTCACCTCTTTCATTACGATCTCGGGACCTTGGTGTCCCATGAGATGTATTACTAATAACTGCAAAACAAGCAATCGCCAGTTGAAGTACACACAAGGTAAACATATAGAACATGGAGAACATTGCAACGTACATACGACATACCTGTGTTCGTAGCGTTTGCCTGGGAAGTCATTTGCATGACCAATGCCAACTGTTGCCTCTCTGACATTGGTGTGCCAGTCACGGCCCTTTGTGGGGCGCAAGAACCTCTTAATCTTGATGAAGAAGGCATTTCGGGGGCATAATACCACACATCAGATTACCAACTGACAGGAGTGATTTTAAGTAACTACATTGACACCAAAACTACAAGACCCGTAACTCCGATAAACATTATTGTCAGTTCATTTAGTTTTTAATAAACACTTCACTTCACCTGTTTTCTAACAGATAATTATAGCATCTTTTTTACAACACACACCGAAGCCACCCTTCTTCAAAAGAATAACGAAATGTTGCTATCGTTCAAAAAATTATCGCCATATTCGCTTATTATATTTTTTTGTAAACGGCACGTAACAAATTCTTTGTACAAATATTTAAGAAAATCGAGCAATAAACGTTAATAATTTCAGGTTTTGACATGGATATTACAAGAAAATCAATATCAAGTCCAAATGATGCCTCATAGTCCAGAAAATCGTTTATTTTTTTTTAATTACAGCAGTTTTGTAGTTACTTAACATTACAACTTTTTCTTTGAACCAATATTTATATAATTAGTGTATTGTTATTCTGACTCTTAGTGACGTTATTCAGTCATTATCTAAGAAAAAAATAAGGCAATATTATAAATTATATTGTTATTTTCTTTTGGATTCGACATATAACGCAAAATTAGTAATATATGGTAACACCACACTTTGGCTACGTGACCATAAACAAGTTTAAGTTTTTTAACTCTATGGAACGATTGTAGAGACCTCTGGTGATAAAGAATGAAAATAAAAAATCTTTTGTTCTGCTTACGTAAAGTCAAGTTCACACGATAGAAACGAAGTATTGATTTTTTAGTAATTCGCCTTATGATTCACCTCATTGAAATTGTTGAACTTTACACACTTACAAGATTATTGCTTGATTTTAATTTTGCGAATACCTCCTTATATTATTTGAGGTGGTCGGTAGCTGGGGTTAACGCGTTCGACTATGAATCGGGTGGGCGCGTTTTTACCTTTTACCAATATCTCTCAAACTATACTGACTCGATTTTGACAAAAAAAAATGTGTACATTTTTACATTCTAGAACAAGGGTGGCCAACCTTTTTAGCAGCCGGGCCATATTCTGAAAATGAGATTGCCTACCGGGCCGCACAACCAATTATTTTATTATACAAAACAAAAAAATAGGTGTATATGTAGGTTTATTTCTGGGGGGGGGGGGGGGGGGACAAAAGTGAAACGGCGCCCTAGGCGTTTTTTTGTAAAACTGGATGGAGAGGGCTCACAAAAATATATATAGAAAAAGTTTTCTAATTGAAAAGATTGCCCCAAATAGCGCCGTAGGCTAAATTTTTAAGGGAAAAATAGTCGAAGTAATGAATCCGATTGTCTTTCTACAACAGGTTATATTGTAAGATGCTCACGACCGTAAAGGTGTGGATATACGGGGTCTCAGGAGACGCGCCTCCAGGCACTGACAAAATGGCGCCAGTCTCTTCAGTGAAATACACGACGGGAGATTTTCGTCTCTAGAGACGGCATCTCTAGTAAAAATGGCCGACAATCGCCTCCTGTCATCAAATTCTAAAATACACGGGACTATCTCGAGACGCGAGACTTTGGTCTGTTGCTGCATTCATTCTATTAGTATTTTGGCGCCATAATGGCGTTTGGTTTTGTGTACATACTCTAGTGTCATGTATTTACGAGTATTGTGATTAAAAAATATAATTATATTCCGCTTTGAAATTATTTATCGATTCAGTAATGTACATAATGTCGTATCAGTAATTTACTTACATGCGTATGTGTATATTTCCTTTTCTGCGTTAGTAAATGAAATATAATACTTAATTAGACCTTCTTTTAATGTACACCATTCCTATGACATCAGTGACATAAGCCAAAGCAAGTATCGGTATGCACTACATACCCGAAACCGTTGTGAGTAGCGAAATTTTGTTTCCTCCTTATGTTCCTTCGATGAATATTAAAGGGTGAAATGGTAACTACATAGTTTGCTATAAATGTTGTAGGACATGAAGGGAATAACAAAACACGTAATGTTAATGTATTTTTCACAACTGTATTCATATTTCAAATGCAAATGCAACTCTGTTATTAATCCGCCATTATTTAAAAATAATATTATAATTGTAATCAACTAAAAATATTATTATTAACAATGTACTAATATCGTCACAATCGCAGGAATGTTTAAAATATTATATATCAATACAAAAACCACGTGCCCACGCGCGCCAATCCAATTCAGTTGCAAACATCTCCAAGAGACCTCAGATTAAAATTGAACATGTCAAAAGACCGGAGACGCGTCCCCTGAGACGAAAATATGTAAAATACACGACGCGAGACTTGCGTGCGCAGACCGTCTCAGGAGGCGCGCGGTATCGAGAGATATCTCGCGTCTCCGATGTGTTTACACACAAGAGACCTGTCATTTATTTGGTATCCGGGAGGCCAAAATCTCTCGTGTGTATCTTCGCCTTAAGTAGCACCAACAGTTTTCATCGGTCATTCGTGTTCACTAGGGATTTGATATTATATTTTACGAGCCGCATTCAGACCCCCGCCCCGGTGGGCCGCATGCGGCACGCGGGCCGAGGGTTGGCCACCATAGTTCTAGAATGAAGTCTTAATGAGTTTTCAATGATTTGGGTTAGAAAACACCCGATATTATCTCGACGAAGGGACCACAGCATCCGATCTAATAATGTCCAAGTGTATTCGAGAGAAGGTTAAAATAATACTATTGCGATATACACTGCTAACTAACAGTTATTTAATCGAATTGTGATTTAAATGAAGATTTGCACACAGGGTCATAGTTCACCACATGTTAGCCTAGAAAAATCTTGCCACGTCACCCCCCTGGCCCCCCAAATAGGTCACCCGACGGAGTATCTCGCATTTTTTAGTAATGGTAGGAGATAGGAGAAATTCGTCAAGGACAAAATATATCCCTGCCATTAAATAGGTTCTCATCGCCATATATGGTTGTGGACACTAAGCCAATTTTGTAGTCCTAAAACCGGAGTGCTCCTTTGTTCCTGTGACACCGCCCCCCCCCCCCCCCTCCACTCGATCTCAAAAAAATTATGAAGGGCAGAGGAAATATTAGGGAATGTTGCTCCCAAAGAGATTACATATTAACACTGGTTGCTCCCACCCCTGGAGAATTGAGTAGGTACTTTTATGTGCAAAATCACAGTTAGTAGGTAGGTAGGTATACCTACGTCACAAAAAAAATACCTCATTCGTTTTTTTTCCATTATGTATAAATATTATCAATAAATCAAAATTGTTTCATATTTTTTGCCTAGGGCACTAATTACAGTGTTGTTGTTTTATTTTTGTATATTTTTTTATTTCATAAAAATAAATTAAATGTAGGTATAGGTAGGTAGGTCGTTAGATATATCATGTCTACTGCTGATGCCTACTCCTATACTTAACGTATTTCGCCTGCGGCGATAGTTACCCGTCCACTTTTGCCAACTCCCCACGGTCATCGAAGTTTTCGGCTCAACGATTTTTCTTAGTTTTAGTCTTTTTATAGCTTTTCCTATGGGACCCCCCCCCCCCCTCGTCGATGATTAATTTAATTGTGATACTTACATTTTTTATTGCATGTAAAATTATGTGAGCTGGGTTGGGGAGGGGGGGAGGGAAATCAGGGCATATTCCTATATTTATAAAATTTATATTTTACAATAAAAAAAATAGTAAAAGTTATTACTGTCTTATATTTTTATTTTATTTAACTAAGATTATTGGTGCAAGGCTGTTGTATATAATTTAAACAGAATCCTCTATTTCCAAAGTCGTTAGGAGCTTCGACCGAATCTGTATGAAAGGCCAGTCTGAATGGTTTTACTGTACCTGAAAACAAATTACGTCGATGTAATATTATTTTGAACTTACATGTAAAAAGTTTACTACGGATTTTACATCTACGTATGTAATATAGAATCTATTTGTAACCATAATGATCTTGTATTTATTTTATAATTTCGCCTTCAACTTACTGAAAACTGTGGATGTCTGTAATGATACTTCTGCAGCGAAGGTTCCCCCACATATTCTATCTGTACACGATGGGGGAGCAGCCGGTGGTCGTCCAACATTTGAAGCACAGGGGATGATCAACCAATCTGCTGGACAACTATTCGGAGTATTCGAAGATCCAATCATAGCGGGAACCGCCAGATTACTATTTCCAGAAAGTGTGAAACTTCTGGATCTATTTTGTACACCTGTCATAAAGAAAAAGGATCATGCAACAATTTAGATCTCTGTTAAAAAGTAAATAGAAAAGTACCTAACAGGACATATTTACTATAGTCTTTGAATCTGAGAGCAACTGGCCCACTTACTACCGTGGGTTCTATGCAGGCATACAAGAATTAGTGGCCCCCGTAGCAAATAGTACTACGTATTTATTATTATTAATAAAATGTTCACTCTCTGAAAAAAAAATGAAAATCCGGTAAAAGTATGGTAAAATCTACTTCATAATGGAAAAATTAATTGAGCTCCTTTTTTGTAGAAGAAAATTTCAGGGGGTTCCGTGAAGTCGGGTGCCCTGGGCTCCGGCCGCGAGTGCCCTTATGATAATATAGTTTGTGTACTCGAAAATTATATAAAAACTTCCTATAAACTAAGCCATTGTTCCACGACACACCATTGGCAAAGGTTAAATTTTGTTATTAGCACAAAAAAATTAAGCGCCTGTCTAAAAGCTTAGCAAAAGCGTTAGCATTAATAAGTGGAGGTTCAATATGTGGTAAGTATTTGAAAGAAAAATATTATTGGTAGTGTTATATGTTAAAGAGCATCTAATACTAATATTATGTAAGTAAGTATGGTTAATATTTGTTACTTGTGTTAATGATGCTCCCTACATCCATACGCTTGTTGTTAATTATTAATCTCCAGGCAAAATATTATAAATAATGAATATTTACTTTGAAAGTCGAAGAACCCTGTCTCACCTGTAGAGGTGATTGTATCTGGGCATGCGGAATATTGTATACCACAAAAATTCCGCTCAACTCTTATACAAATACTATAGTCTTGATTGGATAGTTGCAAACCCGATATTGGATCGTAATTGAAAGACTTCAACTGGCCGGAAACTCCGGTGTAATATTGGAGACATCCTTCCTCAGCTGAAAGCAGAGTAATAAACGATAACAACTCAATACAGAGCATCACATTATATACATTGTTTTTGTTATTATTGGTTCAATAGATCCAACCTCTATAAATTGTACTGCAGGGAATCTGGCTAACTTTAACTTTCCAGTTTCTCTGGTACGAAGGTCCGCTAGTTACAAAAGTCAGAGTTATTGGATTTGTTGTTCCTATTCCAGCATCGATATACACTAGAAACAAAATAGTAATTTCACATAAATATTGACTTAGTTGACCCGATGTCAATACCTTATTCGCAGGGATTGAATGAGATGACTTACAAAATCAAAATATCGCAAGCAATGAAAATGATCTGTCAATGATCAGTGTCTCAGGTGATAGAATTGAAATAATTTGACGAATTAATTGTGGAATTCACAAAGCAGGACTATACAGGACAAAAATATTATATAGATACATTCGCTGGCAATTTTCATAAATTAACGTAGATGACCTTACTATGATTTCCCTGATTGTTTCCACATATAGCCGGTATAGGATTTCCTCCGGAAACAATGAACTGATCCGTGTTACACATGTTGTTGATTTGTTCAGGCCCGGCTATTTGAAACTGATCGAAATCCAATCTACAAAATTCACAACTCAACAAATAATCAAAATCATATAACAATTTAATAATTTGAATATATTTTTTTATGGGTACACCTACTTCGATAATCAAAGAACGCGAGCTACGAATATTTGTGATAGAAAACTCATCTTTCCTTCTTTACTTAGGAAGAGAACAAAGAAAGTAATATCACGGTGCATATTATAATGTACGTTTCTTTGTGCGTTATTAAAAAACTGTTTTATCTCACCTTATTTGACAAATGTCCACGTGCGACTTCAGTACAGTAAGTTGACATGAGCCTGTGCCATCAAATCTGTTTGGATATCCATTATTGACAAAATACGTTCCGTTCTGAGATGTTGTACTTCCACAACCAACGACGACTGAAAATTGTTTCAAACAAAATACAGAAATTAATAAAATACCTCATCCCCTATTTCATAAAGGATTCCTAAAATTGCATAAAGGGGGCATATGCACTGAGCAAAAATCATTCTATTTTTGCTTAAACTTTTTCAAATTTTGTATAAGAATGTTAGCGCTCAATAAGAATAACGTAACGACAAAGTGAATTATACCTTTTTAAAAGAAACCTGGGAAGAAATTTAAAAATCTGCAGATTTGTTGAGATTATTATTACCAGTATTTTGGCTAAATTTTGGCTTTTATATTGAGAAACTGAACGGATCAGATCCCGTAAATTTTCGTGGTACTTTCGGAATATTTTTTTATTCAAGGAATTACCAAATCCTGTAATTCTAAAACAGCCAATCTGTAGTCCATACTTTTTTATATCACTGTCTTCAGTTTCAAGGCGATTAGCCCTCAGTATTGGCTGAGTAAAATTCAGAGCGCCGAAGCCCAGTGAAAGACTGATAATATGATTTATAATAATTGGTTGTCACGTACATAAACAGCACACTCCAAAATTGTTAGCACAGACACCATCTGGAGTCCCACCTCTTCCTCTGCAGTCTTGGGCAGAAAGGCAAGTCCCATTGTTACCAGACACGCCAGCACATGTTATTGCAGGAAAATTCACAACTGATATCAACGAAAGAACTGAAAGAATTACAAGAAATCATCTATAACAACCTCGGACAGAAGCGTGCATTATGCAGCTTCTTCTATATGTATTTTTTGTAATTTATTGTGAAAGGTATATTATTTTTGAAAATAAATAAATAAAAAATAATCTTGGGAATTTCCGAAATTGTCCTAGATTTCGTCAGGTAGGTACGTGAGTATATGGAAAGATAATTTTTAAATAGATACATACATCTTGCATGTCTATTAGAATTAGACGTATCTTCTTTCTTAACTCTGTACATGCCTCTGGCCCACTGGTCGGCTCTTGTGAACCAATTGTCCTTTGTCCCATGAAATTTTCCATTGATTCGATTATTCGTCACGTTGAGTTCACCTTTGGATTCAGGAAAAATAACACATATTTAAGGTAAATAATAAAATGCCTCAGTTATTCTATTGGCACAAATCGCCAAACACGGGCAAATTTCTTAATTATAAAAAAAAACAACTGTTTTTTTTAGGCTTATGATTTTTTTGCAAGAAAGAATTTAGTCAAAATTAAAAGAGCACTACATAAACCAAGCGATATAACAATGAGTTAGTTAGAAGAAGCTACCAGAACACTACGACGAAAAATAAAATCCTTGTGAGTTGAACTAATTGAAACAAATATTTTTCATACGCATTCTATTAAAAAATACACAAAAATCTGAATATATCGTTTTATCCAGCAAACGAAGAAATTAATATAAGAATCATTGTTTTTGTTTTACTCACCAGCTGACGAATGAATTACGACGATTAAAATAAATAAATAATACATGAAATGCATTCTTATTAATCACTTTTTTTTTAATATTATAAACTAATAATAAACTCATTCATACTACGTTCATTCCTGATGAAAAACTGCACAGATTTGAATAGAAGTTACAACATATTAATGTTTATATACGTTTAGATTATAATCGTTCATACAACAATTGTAGTAATATTTATTTAAGTAACGCATGGATTACGTGTGACAATAGGGATATAATTTAATACCGTGTTATTTACATTGCACCTCTCATCACACAAAAGTTACATATAATATACACGGATAACAAATAATGAGCTAAATTACATCCAAAGCCAAGCTCATGTAAAAACAATTAATGTAATATTACTGAAGGTGTATGAATCGACAAATAAGATGGCTACGATGTCACCCCTTAAAGCGTAAGGTGAGCCGGGCCTGGAAGACATGAGATAAAGTTGGCCCAAAACAGAACAGGCTAGAAAAACTGAGCGATGACAACATAATATGTTGTCATCATCATACAATCTACATATTATTATGTAGATTTATGTACTTCGGACGTCTATATTAGTATATTACTTCTTCTCTAGTTTCAATCCTGCGGATTGGTTTGCAGCAAATTCCTTCATCTTGTTCTCCACTTTTCTCTGTCTCCCGCAGCTCTCTTCAGCTCGACATAATATGTGGTGCGGCTCATGTCCTCGTACACCTGGTCCAGGTACTGCCGTACTACGTATGTAAATCGATATATTTATTAGTTCACAAGTATGTTTACTTAGGCTACGCCAGCAAAAAAAAAAGGGTATATTTTATAGAATAAGTACTAAGGATAATTGTTTTTCTTTGTCTCTGAAGAAGTGGACTGTTTCTGAAGAAGTGGATAGTATGAAATCATTGCATTGTAATGTAATGCAATAAAATAAAAGTGCGTGTCAAATAAAACACTATCATGCCTTATTGTTTGTTATTGCTGTCACTTTCTATATTATTTTCATTGTTCTCCCAGGCAGTTGACGTTAGAATTAATATAAACATTCAGCCCTAATGATTTGATTAATTGATACAAAGTAGATTAACATTACAGAGTAATTGTTTCGTTAATGGTCGTTCTACAAAATACAGCACCGTGTATTTACGCGGTTATGGTTCGTAAGTTCAACACTTCATTCATAATAATTTATTGTAATTTGCAAACATTTTTCTCAGTTATGTCACACTGTATTATAATATACACAGAGTATTTTTCTTTTCACGTTTAAAACGTGTTTAGGGTATTTACGAGTATGCTGTGATCAGGGTACATTGGATATAAATGTGAAATTATTAAATGACGATAATTGAAAAAAAGTTTTCATTATCAGATAGTAGAGAGTGAAAATACGTACCTTCCTTAAAATATTCATTAAGCAGATACATATTATAGCAGATTCTTTATAAAGGCTACTTGGGTATTTAAAATTCTAAAAAAGTATTTTTGTACTTACCTACTACTTTTATCTCTATTTTTTCTTGCATTATTTATTGAGAAAATACTATACCATAACTACAGTGTAGTAGACTATAATAATAAGAGATTACTTTTTCATTGTGTCAAATTAGTTGGCCGGTCCTGTTCCCGTCTTCGGGACCGAATATTCAAAATATTTCTTCCTTATTTTTATTATTATTAAGTAATTTCATACCTAAGTAAGAAGTAAACCTTGTTAATTTATATTCAATTTAGTTTATTAACAATTTACGGTAGCCACAATATAAATTTTTACGTACCTGTCTACTATTTCTTATTGAATGAACCCAAAACTCTTATGAAAGATCCAATAAAGGTTGCGGTACTTACTTAATAATATTATTGCTCTGATTTACACTCTGTATATCTCGTACACAATAATGCGTTTGTCACAAATGTTATATAATATTCACTACTTACCTATAACCCACTTACCTAGGCGCTATATCAAATATTTCTGTGTTTCTATTCGATGTATGACAACAAACTATAACATTACAGGAAATAATATGACAGTAGGTGGATTACGTCGACCGTCAGTATGTAAAATCATAATAGCAAATTTATTTATTTATTTATCGTTTGTCAACGTCGAAGTATAGTCACATCGTTAAAGTCTGACATCCAGCGCCTCCAGCCACTGGAGGAACTCAGGGGACAGGCTGGCAGCACTGTCAATGGTACCGGGGTAAGGACGTATGGGGCTATCACAAATACCAAATTAAAAAGGGCAATAAGTTAGAAACTCTTTTCGAGATGCGGAGTGAGGTACTGATTCTGTGGTTCTTTTCCTAGAATGAGAGTATTCCTATATGTAAGATGTTGTATTTTCTGGTAAATGTAAGTGTTAAGTATCTTGTATGTAATATGAATGGATTAATCATTTTATTAGCGATAGCAAGGGCGTACGGTATATTGAGTAAAATTACTCGTATGTACGGTGTACTTGATTGACTTTTTGTCTATCTTTCAAAGAGGCTATAGACAGAACTTGGAAGTAGAGGTACATTTAATAACCCTTTTTTGAACTCCTTAAACTGCAACCAGCAAAGGCTTGCACAGTAAAATAACATTAACATCAGTGGCGTATATAGGATTTTATTTCGGGGGGGGCCGATCAAATATTTGACTTTGGGGGGTTAGAGGCAACAAAAATTTGAAGATAGATGTACAGTACAAAAATTATAATAGCGCCGCAGGCAAAAATTTTTCGCGAATGTAAGTGAAAAGGTCGTGTTTTGGGTTGGTATTAATATTATGTGCAGAAAATACAAAGAAAAATAGCGCCCCAGGCGAATTTTTTTTAATAATGGGTGAAACGATGAACTTGAGTAACTTTCATGTTTTAAAATAACGTTTTTTAAAGAATTGTTCAACATTTCGGGGGGGGGCCGGGCCCCCTCGGCCCCCCCCCTATATACGCCACTGATTAACATACCATCATTTTCCTTATTATATCAATTCTATACTTTGAACTTCCGTGTTAATAAAGTTAGAATGGTATAGTAAAAATATATTTCAAATAAAAAATATCTCTAAACTATATTAAAAAGCATTTTATTTGACTACATATCCATCTCGAGAGACCGCGGCATGGGAGTGTACTCTAAATAAATTACTAGAATGTATATTGTAGAATACTATACAACTATAAATAGCAATCTTGCTAATATAAAATACGATACGGCCTCTTTGGGACCATTCCGTGCAATTTCATTACCCATAAATTGAATACGAGGTAGGTACTAGGTATGTTAGTGTAGTTTATAAAAATAATTACTATCAACTTGATACCCATCCCGATTCCCGTAGAGAGAGGTAGGTATACAAGTAAATTGTTCGTGCCTGTTAATTAGTTACAATTTATTTTCCATTACGTACATATGTAATTAGTATAATGTGTATAGGTACTGTAGGTATAAACGAACATGAAGATAGTTCTATTACGTCATATGTATTGACTTTTGTGGAGCAGGCAAAGAGGACAAACCGGAATAAGATTTTCCTAACTCTTTACACATCATATTTATTTCGTAATATTCATATACTTATACGCACTCCTGTTCTGGCGTCCGTGGCTCGGTAAACGCCCAAGAGGCCGCCCACAGATGCGTTGGACAGATGACCTGAAGTTGACAGCTGGCCTCAAATGGACATCCGAGGCAAAATCCAGAGAGAGATGGAGACGAATGAGGGAGGCCTATATCCAGAAATGGAAGCTACAGGGCTCGTGAAGAAGAGACGAAGATACGCACTGATATGTCATCTTAAGTCACATATATACATATGTATCAATATAAAACAATTTCAATTTCCGTCTATAGTACATTAGTGACATTCTCATTTTCCCATGAAGAAGTTTTCACCGTATGCCTGAGTATTATTTTGCCACCGAAACTATTTCAAATTAAAATGCACTTCATTCGTAGGTATATAGATCACCCATCATGGTCTCTTTAAATTTATACAGCAAAGTCTCTAAGCTGTTGTCCCAACAAATGCATTTTTACTCCAATAAGTATTATGTGTAATGCTAAAATGCTCACGATATTGAATTAACCTATGTATGATGCCTACTAATTTACACGGCATTGTACTGCTTGACATAATACATTATCATCAACAACAAAAAAGTGTGCGTATTTGGGAGTGGCTTTTCCAATGGACTGTATTATAAAAAAAGTAGCCCGAGGACATATGGCGTTTATTATAGAGATGGAAAAAAGAGTAATTGGTTTGACACATATTATTATAATAATAATCAATTTAAATAATTGTCCTATGTCTGTCTGTCTGTGCGCAGCGCGCGACGAAAATAAATAGTACCGTGATTATTATGCAAACTAATGGATGGAATCTATGAAATTTTGAAAATATTCTCTACACTAGCGCTTTACGTCGGATGAAAAGTGTTGGTTGAACAATACGTTTGAAATAATGTGATTTCAAACTTTTTGAAATTTCGAATTATTGGTACTTGGTGAATACAGTAACTTTAGGTAGGTATATACCTACTTAATTTAGAATTGTTCCTACTGATGAATGAAAATAGTTTTGAAATATTTCTTTCGTCAAAATAATATACTATACGGTACGTACCTATACAATATACGTAGAGATTGCAAATCGAACTCTATAAAGTACGCACCTATGTATGTAGGTAGACAGTATGTAGGTATGTACCCTATTTCATTTCACGGTTCACTTCCTACCAATACAGTGAAGTCAGATTGCACATCAAGGTTTAGATGGACACGGGATAAGACGGAGCCTTGTGCCTTGTGATCTCACTGTGTTTCCTCGAGGAACATTAGTACCAGGTACTGCGGTACGATCTACAAGATGAATGGAGCTGCAATTATAGGCCCGAGCACTCCGTCATACTCGTCACAAGCCGCACACCCCAACAGCCTGGTTTCCACCTTCCTCGCAGGCAGTGGACCGCACGCAATAGGCTTAAGACGGGTCATGGTTGTGATATGTTCCACTGTGGACACCTGAAGTAAACCATGCAGCACATCTTGCCTGATTGCCCCATACGTGCTTACCCCGGTACCATAGACAGTGCTGCCAGCCTGTCCCCTGAATTCCTCCAATGGCTATGAGGCGCTGGATGTCAGACTTTAACGATGTGACAATACTTCGACGTTGCCAATCGATAAATAAATTGAATGAAGGAGTTGTTACGATAGTTATTTAACAAAAATTGTCTTTTACCAACACTATAAAATTGTCTTTTGCCAATTTTTACGGGTAGGTAGGTACCAATTAAAAAATCTGGTCTTACGGACAATAATGATGCTACGCAGCCTTTCATGACGATATTGGAGAGACGAGGAAAAGCGGAGTTCTGTGATCTTCCTGTGTTTACTCGAGGAACTTGAAGGAAGGGTGGAGTAGTAATAGTGGTTACACAAAAACATATTTAACCAACCCTCTAAACCCTGTGAATTTTCACGGGTAGGTACCCACTAGTATTTAATAATGCCTAATAATAGAAATATATGACGCGTTACCTACATAATACTACTAGTATATATGTTTTTAATTATCAACTGTTATTAATTAATAATGCGAGCGAAATATCGACCTATTAATAACTTCACCAGTATTTTTGATGTTCCTTATAATATTAAGATTGCCTTCGTTCTACAAAGATCGGTATTAGCATCAAGTCCAATGAGTTAGCTATAGTTTTGCCCTTATACAAATATCAACTACACTCTAATGATTTGCACTGCTCTAATCATTTTGTTTGCCCTCGCCTTTGTCACAATCCCTTTTAAAGTCTGTTTTATTAGTCTTCATCTTCCAAGTCCTCCTGTCCCCCGAATCCTCTGAACGACTTCACTCTAACATTATTTTTAAATAATTGTGAAAGATACAAATCTAGCCTTGTAGAAAATTCGTGAAAAACCGATTACCATATTCAGAGAGACATAAAAAAGAGACAGACAAACGAAATTATCAAATAAAAGTGATAAATCGATATAAAATAACTTACTTCGTCAACGTAATAAAATATTCATTAGATAGTTAGATAGCCACCACATGATTGTGACGTTAGGACAATGTTTAAATTTTCACTCGCATGAGTTTCTCCAAAAATTACTTAGACCATTTTACGTATGTACATTGTACATATCAATTACACTTTCACATTTTCTACCCTTTAAATATTTGATACAGGGAGACTACCCCTATATTTATTTATGTACACTTTTGGTAAACAGAATACAGAATTATGTCAACATTACAAGTAAATATCATAGGATTTTTTATGTAGTTATTCTAGGATTTAGGTATGTTGAGTTAAGAATGAAAGGTTTGAGATTTAAATTGTCGAAGCAGATAAAAGAAGTGGGGAAGGAACATAAGTAACAATTATTAGTTGAACAGTACAATTTATTATCGAAACAATGATCATACAAGTTACAATTCAATATAGATAACACATTAATCTTAATTATAATTAAAATAGTTTTTTTGAATAAACACTTCACACTGCTTTAGTTTTTACATGATTCTTGTAATTGAGTGCTTTCGTTCAAATGAACATTTTCAGAGAAATAATAAGAAGTTTTGAGTACCTATAAAAATTAAAGTTCGTAGATAAATGTTACAAGATTTATATAAAAAATAATAAAAATACTGTAGGTAGGTATAACCCCGTTATAGACAAATAATTTTACATCGCAAATAAGGTTTGATTTTACGCAAGTATATCAAAAGTGTTTGGTATTTATAACACATTACATATAGACAGTCAGACAAAAATATAGTTCATAAAATACATTTTTACAACACTTCTAATAATAAATAATCCAACAATCGTTATTCGATTTAAGTTGCGAATAGATCTTAATGTGACCCGCCATTTTGTACTTTAATAATTTTTATCCGTACATCTTCGACTGCAAGACCCTTGCGTTCTTTCAACATTATTATGAAGACCGCAATTATTGCTGATGTTGTGTTTTCTCGTTTTTAACAAAAAATGAAAGAAAATCGATGGGGACTGGGAAAATTATAGTAGAGTTCTTCTCCGCCGATATGGAACTGAGAGTCTGAAAGTAATATACAGAATTAGTTATACTTACATACATGTTGTGGAGTCATAAAGGTACAGAATAAATTATATATTTTACGTAGTTGTAAAATGTGTACAAAGATATATTCGGGTTTATTTCGATAAACCCAGATTCATCTCTTTAAAAAAAAAAATAAGAGTGGGTACACGATTTCCTCACGCAAACTATTTCATAACACAGTAGATAAATTACAAAGTATTTCGTAAAACAGGTAATAATCAAATACGTTTGAAAAATAAACCTGTAATCATCTTCCTACGATTTCCACGAAATTAATAATTAATCTAAGAAAGGTATTATTACATTGTACGCACATTTGAGTGTACTTACAAGACTACTACATGTGTCGTGTAAGCTGTAAGCTATAGATAGATATTAAGGGCTTGGCACCAGGAATGACGTCACAGTCATTTCCACGGCATTAAGGTTCAAAATCGCGTGAACAATCGCATGAAAAGATGATAAAAATAGCGTTTTTTCCATTTTTTGGGGTTAATTTTTCGTCTGTCAATAAACTTTTACGGTTATTCCCTAGATTTTTATGCATATTATCAATACAAAAAAAAATTACTCCGCGACTTTCGGGAAACGAGTTTCCGTCTTTCGGAAAAAAAGGTCAGATGTGTTTTTTAATTTTTTTTTGAGAAAGTTACATATACAAGTAAAAAAAATCTTTTACGGTTATTCCCTAGATAAATGTTCAATGCATCTACCCTACTTTGTTCCAAAGCATGTTTAGTAACGGTTGTCGCAACGTCGAGATATAAGGTCTCCCGTTTTTAGAAATTTATTTATTTATTTATGCATACTCTTAAGTACTTTGTCTAATTTATACCATATTTTATTAAAAGTCCCTCATCGTCAGTAAAGTTGATAATATAACACGCCTAATGTACAATGTATTGTACTTAAGATTACAATATTGTTGATTATGCCATATCATAATTTTACTTACTTGAAGATATCGAAGTTGCAGAGCTGCTGGCGAATCTGACATAACTTCCGAAGCTTCTCTAAGGGCCCGTGAAGCCTTCTGTTCACCTTCAGCGGCAATTACCTTTGCCCTCGCTTCACGTGATGCTTCGGCCTCGGCGGCCATTGCACGTTGTAATTGTACAGGCAAACGAACATCCTTTCTGTAAATATTTTATCTATGCTTTACATTATTTTCATAATATTACTACATAGTACATTATTAGCTACCACAAAATATATATATCGTTCTATCCAATCTGTCTTTCTCAAGTTTTCTACGTTCATAGTCCAGCAATACTTATAATATGTAACTACTTTTAAAGGAAATAATGTAGAAATCCCTACAAAATGGTGAAAACTTCGTACAGATTTTTCACACAGTTTTCGGTTTTCCGATAAAAATAGAAAAAATTGTAATGCAGGGCCTTTAGGGGAATCGACTGCGGAGACCTTGCAAATGGAAGGAGTGGTCGACTTGAAAGTTTTAAATCCTCGTTGTAACTTTTTAAATGAGTGTAAATTGGTCGATAATATTTTGTAGCTTTATACCTATTCATTATACTAATATTCATAAGACACCCGATGGAGTAGGTGCCTATATACCTATTATAATTAACGAGTGGAGGAAGGACTTATTGATATTGCTGTTGTCAATATTGTTCATCAAACGTACAGTGACACCTGCCTTTCGTTATTACCTAACTACACAACCTCCACTGAGTCTACATCGTGTTTATTTATTAAACATGATGTTCAAATATAAAATAAGTGCAATTTCAAATCTGTTACCACTTACATTTCAACCCTTTCCACTTTGATTCCCCAAGCTTCCGTGGCTTCGTCAAGCGACATTTGCATAGTTCCAGATATTGTTTCCCTTTCACTTAGGATCTCGTGCAGTGGTCTCGTACCCATTGTGTTCCGTAGAGTTGTTTGTGCTAACAAACGTGTAGAATGATGTGCATTTTCCACATTAGCAACGGATACTGTGGCGTTTGACACGCGATAATATACTACAGCGTCCACTGACACGGTCACACTATCTTTTGTCAGAACCTGTGAAAGTTGTCACTAATAAGTACATGCAATAAAATCATCAGTCAAATCAAATTCCGAAGTACAGGGATTCTACGAGAAAGTTTAATGTACTAAGGATGCACTACTAAGTATTAATACTCGTAAACTTACCTCTTGTGGAGGAACATCATACGTTCTAGTTCTCAAGTCCACTCTGGCATAAGCGTCTATACAAGGCAGTATGAAGAATATACCTGAAAAAAGAAATGTTACATGCCTAAAGTGTCGTACATAATTTAACGCGGTTAAAAGCCTAACAGAAATCGATCCAAATAATAGTTTACTAATACATTTTATAGGTTGCATGTAGTACCATCAGACACTATATTGACTCACTACATGTTTTTCTAATAGATCGATGTTTTCCTAATGACCTATCAATAAGCAGCAATATATATTTTTTATACTTTTACACATCAGATGACAGACTGGCCTATCTTTATAGCTACGGAAGCAATTTTCTTTTTGCAACAGGGAAATGTTTACCTTACTAGGTAATGAATCCAACGCTGTATTCGAAATAATAAACATTGTATAATAAATAAAAATATACTCGTAACCCTGAAAACACATATATGGAAAACAGGCCTCTAAAGCCTGAATAGCTCCCTACAGTTAAACGTTTTAAAGTTTAGTATGAAATATTAGTATCAAGCCTTGTTTTATGCAAATACAAATAATGAATATAGATAGCTGTATTGCTCGAAAGTACAATACAATTTTAAGTATAATAAGTACAAGCTATATAAAAGTCAAATAAGTACCTACTCGTAGGATATAATTGTAATAGCTATATACTTATTGTTTCAAAGGTATGATTATAAAATATTAAAATACCTACAACGTACAGAGTTGTAGGTAAATAGCTTCGTAATAAATTTATGTACACAAAACTCAATCGATTGATATGGATAAGTAGATACATATGCAGGGCCATCTTTACCTAATAGGCAAGTTACGCAAAGCCTAAAGGCGGCACTCTGAAGGAGCGGCAAATCGGGGAGGTGGCAATCTGAATTAATGTTTTGTCTACAAAAAATTCGGCTGCGGCACTGGTTACACCGTCATTTGTCTTGCACAATATAAATATATGCAAACATGTTCATCAGCACAGCACCCTCATTTTTTCTAAAAAATGTTCAACTGCGGCGTTGTTTACTTATTTTCATGCATAATCAATATTATAAAATCTTACTTGCTCTCACTACTTTAAATTTATAAACAGCTGTTACCGAGGTTATCTAGGTATCGATTAGATAATATCAATCTTTCTAAAAAAAATCTCTTGCGGTGCATTATTACAATCTAAAATTGTATTTTACTTGCGGCTCGTCGCTCATTTATAATTTCAAATGGCCCCGTTATAGAAAGACAAGCAGATAGGTTCATTATTTCACACTATTTAAAAAAAAATATGCTACATTTTTTTATTTAAAGAAAATAAATCAAACGATAGTATCATGACCCTCTTCACTCAGTCTCAAAAAAAGTCGCCTAGGGCGCTATTCACATTCTAAATACCACAAGGTCATATTTGCAAGTGACGACCTTCACCCCCCCCCCCAAATCCTGGATCCGCCACTGTCTAGGGACGGCCCTGTGCATATGTATTGAATAACAAAAGTTCAATAATATTTTATGGATTACACCCATCAACTATTATGGACGTAGGTATGTGTGGACGTCGAGTATTGGTAGTTAAATAAAAGGGATTGTCTTGTTCCATACAAGAACTAATGATGGTTGTAGTGTATTAATCTACAAGTGATATGTATCTGGGTCATCATTATGTTCGCCTATACTATGTAGCATTTGTTACATCATTTTTTTATTGAAATATGAAAATTTAATTAATGGCTTCAGGAATTTTTATTACTTCGCTCGTTATAGTCAAGCGTCTGTTCTTTCATCACGATATATCGTGTGATAAAAGAACACATAGCATTTATTATTTAAAATAAAAAATCTGATAAAAAAATTACTTACCCGGTCCTTTTGCGCCTCCCGATAGCAAACGTCCCAGACGGAATATGACAGCTCTCTCGTATTCCTGAACCACCTGTGAAAAAAATACAATATTTTCCAGTTGTAAGGTAATTGAAAAGTAATACAGTCATATTTTGGAAACAGGTAGGTGGTAGGGAAATATTCCCCGAAACAGATCGCAAGTCACTTTCTATATAAGATATTTTCTCAATATGATGGATAAACATTTTTTAGTAGGTACATTAGTTTTCTACTTGAATCGCCAGCACAAAATATTATTAGTGTAAAAAAAAGATGAGGCGGAGCAAGTTTAGGTTACTGGTCTTAGAAATAAGATATCTAAAATGAACATAGATGCATGGTACCTAATATCTACATAAGATAAAATAATTTTACACCCAATTTTGACTTCTATTTAACGAAACTTGCTCCAGTCATATAGTAAATACAATTAATAAAGTCAAAATACTAAGACCAAGTGCTTAGACTGAAAGAAGCCACATAAGGCACCTATATAGACACATCGCATTATGATTATGATGTACCTACTTATGTGATTCGCCAGGTGATTTGCAGACAAACAAAGATATTCATAAAAATCGCTTGCAAATTGGTACAAACAAGAAAAATTGGTTAGAACTCAAACACATTAGGATTTCAGAGTTTAACTGCGAACAAAGTTTCAAAAAGTATAAAATACGTTGTGTACTATTAATTAACAATAGGCACGCCTTTTCGTGAAACAAGACCACCTCAAGGTCAGCCGCAAAGAAGGCCGTAGCCAAGATCAACGTCGCGTCGATGGATGGCAAAGATGCTGCTAACAGGTAGGTAGGTATGTAGGTAGAGGTACCTATAGATTTTGTAGGATTACCTATAATAGGTACCTACTACCTACTACGATGTCTAATTGTGTAAATAGCATAGTTTGCATCGTTTGGTATTTACTATTTATGTTAGATTATCATAATCCATAAGGAAATTATTGACCAACAGCACCATTGATCAATGCGATCAGAATAAGACTCACTCACATACTCGTACATACCATCAAAACACGAATTTACTATTGTAATATACCTATTTATGTAATTTTACCAACAAAATTTACGTAGTAGATACCTAACGTGGAAGTATCCTATTCCTATATCTTCATTTTGTTTATGTATGACCTTATAGACCACTTGTAATGTAGATAGGAATGTATTTTAATAAAAATAATTCGTGACTCACATTGTTCAGAAGCTTTAGGTATCTAGTTTATTTTCGGGACCGCGATAGAATGACGTTGTTAAGAATTATTCGCAATATGTTGAATGGAAAAGTTGCACGCGTCTTCGTAAGATTCAGGAAAATACAATAAATCGCTTGTTTTAATACAAAATTAATTACTAATGGGATGAAAAACGATGCTGTCTCACCTTGAAGCAGATGAACAGAGAAAATGGCATTGTTATGATGACCAACACCCATGAGAGATACGTCAATATGGTTCCACATGTTTTTGATTCGCCTTGATCCATCTGATGGTCAACTGTAAAAATAAATTTATCAGTTAAAACACTCACGTAAAATTATCACAAATCGCCTTATTATTATTTAGGAATTTTAAATTTGAGAACTGATATGTGAATGGAATAGGTGTGAAGAGAATATTTTTCATAATATTATAGAAGATTTTTTTTTATAAAACAGTATAAATTAATAATTAATCATAGGATAAAAACATCTGATCTAATAAATATCTGCTATGATTATTTTTATCCCGCGAGTTAATTGAAATAATTTCAGAAATAAATTAATAATACATACACTAAGGAAAATTTGCGGGAAATCGGAAAAATGTAATACTCGATTGTAATCGATGTATGTGTCGCCCATTGGAGCAAACAAGTCAATATGACGAATATTACTGAACATACAGACCTCCAGTCAAACCAACCCTAGAAATAGACACGGGATGGGTGGGTATATTCTTCCGATACTATCCATGTAAAGTACCTACTTACCATCAAACACCATGGCGGTCGAAGAGTGGGCTGACTGCGTATTGTTCATTATCATTTTATATCCGAGTAATAAAATGTATCATCTGCCTCACCCAAATTTCGTCTCCCAGCAAGCAATTCACGTTTTCAGTATCAAATAAATATATTATGTAAATAAGTCTTCAATAAAATGTTTATTTACAATCAATACCTAGACTTCTGATGGGGTGATTGATGTACGCGTAACGAAATGTAAGCTCCGAATGAGTAATACTACTATTGAGGGGTAGTCAGATAATTGTACCCTGAAAACTTAATGTTTTTTTCAGGAAAGTGTGTATGTAGACTAACTGGTATATACTCATATAGTAGAACGTACATCCTGCTTTGATGGTAAAAATGTCTACCATTGATTGTGGTTAATTTGAAATGTTGAGCATACCTACATTTTCAAAAATGTGAAGCATCTGTATAATTAGTAGATAATTATTATATTTCATTGAAAAACTTCCAACACACGGGCGTACTTAAAGGGGGGCCGACAGTCCAAAATGTAAAACAATTATAAAAATATACTATTTCAAAACATTTACATTAACTCTAACAACAAGATTTACAGTTCAAAAAGCACTTATAGTTATAAAAAAATATCATCCCTATATTGTGCTGCCCTGCGTCAGTGGGAGGAGGAGCAGCCGCACTCCCCTAGATTTTGGGGTAGGTATATACTTTTTTATACTAAATGATCAAACTTCACAAAAAATCACATTATTGGCACGCGCTTTCTCTGCTTCTATGTCTTATGACAAAAAAATTCGCCTGCGGCGCTACTTTTGGGTAATTTTTTTCAGCGACCCCTCCTCAGAAAAAAGATATATACGTCACTGCTTCCACACACTTGCCCCATCTGTACCGGACCTGAATTCCATCATCTTAATTTCTCAGTTTTGAAAAAGAACATCAGTAGGTTTCCCAGTGACAGCCGAAAATCTTCCATGGATTCTAAAATATAAGAACTGAAAATAATCTTTCAGAGTTCATCCATCCTTCATCTCATGCTGACCGCATAAAAAAATGTTTATGAAAATCGGCAGAAGGTAGTTGAGCAGCCACATGATTCTATGTACTTCACTAATAAAGAGCCCAAAAAAGTAAAAAACCCACACAGAAATTTGCCAATGAAAAAGCCCAAATTGTGATTTTCCAAAGAACTGAAAAAAAAATAATTACTCAAGTTTGGTTCTATATAATAAATTGTTATCTTTCTCCTTTCTTCAGTAAAGTTTCTGTTATACAAAATTAGTTAGATTATAAATTATTTTAAACTGGCGAACATAGTCACGATAAGGCACTACTACCTTCTTTCTTCGCACCCATGGCTCTGGCCTACTAAAACGAATAAAGAAGGTAGTCGTTCCTTCTCATGACTATGTTCGCCAGTTTAAAATAATTTCATACTAGTAATTCTCATAATTTTATGTTAGGTGTTTATTTCTGTAGTTGTGAAAAAATGAAAAAAAGACAAATTGTTTACTTAACATATTTTAATAAAGATAAATAGGTATATATACACAATATATTGTTAATTAACAACATGAGTACAAAGGTAACATATTATTTAAGAACATGGTGAATTAAAGTGGGTACAAAACAAAATAATAAATTGCTGCCATGTAACATTGTACATATTATTTTATTTTCAATAATCCTTTTGTAGTTTTAGATTCAGATAATTTCATAATGTAATTAGTCATATGTAGGTACATTATAATATGATATATTATTGTATGTGCAAGAGTGCTTACATAAAGAAAAAGTAACTTATCTTTGGGGCTTATCAGAAATTGTTTAGACACACCAGTAACATAGTGGTCGTTTGGCAGACATTGCGTAGTGCGTACGCCAATAAACTCGCCATTTGAAAAATATTTTTTTCAATATTTTTTTATTTATTTATTTAATATGGTAAAACATGAATATATATGTACATTTTTTATAGTTGACACATTAAACATACATTGGCAATCAATGTAAAGTTGAAAATATCACTAATATTGTAACGATTTTCCCAATTCTGGATGTATTCCATTACATAATACTCGTATTATCCAAGTCATGTAGGTGTGTAACGCTTGCCTATTGGAAAATTTTAGAAGTTCCATGAATATGTATGTAAATTTAAAGCAGCGACGCCTTCGTGGGTGTCTAGAAATCTTCGTCGAATTCTCATTCAACGAAGTAAATAAATTTGAAAAATTTTGAAAAGAATTTAAAATACTTACTAATGAAATTATGGATGAAAATAGTTTTGAAATATTTCTTTCGTGGAAATAATCAAGTACCATTTTATATAACGTGACAGAAAATGAAAATATAATTCTCATAGATACTATATGGTACGTACCTATACACCTAAAGATTGCAAATCGAACAATTTAAAAAACCCGCCATCTAAATGTGTGTAAAGTACCTATGTATGTAGGTAGACATGTAAGAGGAGTTTTGTGGCTTTCAGGGGTGGGCGTCAACTAAAAAAGTCGACAATATGAATCTGGTTTTACGACTTTCATGACGATATTGGAGAGACGGGGAAAAGACGGAGCCTTGTGCTCTTCCTGTGTTGACTCGAGGAACTTTGAAGGGTGGAGAAATAATAATGGTTACACAAAAACATATTTAACAAAGCCTCCGTGAACTTTTCACGGGTAGGTACCCTCTAGTAATATAATAAAAATCAAACATAATATAATTAATTGAGATAAATGAAAAGAATTATTCATTTTCAATTGCTGAATATAATAATTATACTCTCGCATTCACGACTTTCAAATCAAGGCACGACAATATATAGTATTTAATAATTTATCTTAAAAAAATGTAGAACATCAATTTCTATGGTAGATTCTTCAGGGCAAAGAAAAAGAAAACAACAGCAACATCAATGCTTATTCATAATATTATATAATGTATGACAATGCATGCCTTTTGCCTTTAAAGTCAATTAAAGCAATGTTTTACATCAAAATACAAAGTGGGTAATGCATCAAGCTGAACAATTTAATGATATGTTTAATTTTTACATCCAAAATTTTGTGTTGCGTATCTTCAATGAAATTAAAGTTTTAATATTCATGTTATAAATGGTTATGTAAACTGAGTTAAATACTAATAGGTCTGTAAGTAGTAAAAAAAAAAAAACATCGTAAATACTGCAGTAGATGTTACATTGCTGAAGACATTTCCATTCTTGTACTTGGACTCAATTGGTCCTGAAAAAATGTAAGCAAAGAACTCTATTGAAACACAGATGTATGAATAAATAGCACTGGAAATTATGGTGCATAACATCTTGGTGGAATAAAATATCAACTCAATTGTAAAAGTAAGTCGTAGGTATATTGGTGTCTCTCTCAACATAGGAGTCGTTCCAATTAGTATTTGAGAATAAATTTTTCATATACTTACAAAATAAACTATTACAGCAGTAGTAATTCTGAGGATTTTGTGCATTAGGATCTAATTTAATATTACTTTTGGACTTGTCATATTCCCACAATCCGGGCGTTTCTAGAATCTAAAACAGGCACAAAAAAAACAATAGTTTAGGTATAAAAAAAGACTTTAAAGGAAATTTAATTATTGGATAGGGAAAAAGTTTGAATTAACAAAGAAATGTTTAATTTATTAACAAACCTTTCGTGTGAGTTCTTCAAAAGCCTCATTAATTCCTTCCAAAGTTTTTGCACTACTTTCCATAAACATCATTCTATGTCGTTTTGCGAAATTTTCCCCATCTTCTGTACTAACCACACGGGGCTAAAACAGTGGGAGAAAATGTATATAAAAATGTGCAATGATCAAAATATGAAAAACGCAAGCAAAAACATTGAATACTGCGCAAAGATAAAGCCAATATACAATCCTACTTATGCATATACTCTGTCAAGAATTAGTTGGTCTTGGATTAATTGAGAACTACAATTTTGTTTGCTGTAGCACCCTTATCCATCTCTTTCTTGACAGGCTGTTTAATTAGGTTTATCAACAATTTTATAATAATATTATAAACATCCTTTATTATCAATCGCTGCTCAAATACAAAAATAATTGTACCTGATCTATTTTGTTACCCAGAACCAATCCTACAATATTTTCTTTAGTGGTGTATGTTTGTAAGTCTTGAATCCATCCGTTTAAATTTGTGAGAGAGTTGGGATCTGTTACATCATACACTAAGATTGCACCATGGGCATCTCTGAAACAGAATAATAGGTAATTAAGAGTATGCATACCGACATTTCAAAAGTTTCTAAAAATGGGAGACCTTATATCTCGACAACTGTTACTAAATATGCTTTGGAACAAAATAGGATAGATGCATTGAATATTTATGTAGGGAAAAACCGTAAAATTTTTTTTTCATCTTGTATAGATTTCTCAAAAAAAATATTTAAAACACCTCTGATCTTTTTTTCGAAAAACGGAAACTCGTTTCGCTAAAGTCGCAGAGTAAATATTTTTTTTTGCACTGATAATATGCATTAAAATCTATGGAATAACTGTAAAAGTTTTTTGATAGACGCAAAATTAAGCCTAAAAAATGGAAAAAAAACGCTATTTTTACCATTTTAACATGCGATTGTTCATGCAATTTTGAACCTTAATGCCGTGGGAAATGACTGTGACGTCATTCTTGGTGCCAAGCCCTTAATTGTATGCACACTATTTGCTTGCACAAACTATATTCCTACCTATTATACTTCCTAATTCCTATTATACTTTTATTAGTTTTTTTTATATTCTATTTTTTTATATTTTATTATATTCCTATTATACTTTTACATCATAGAGAAGCGGTATTGACTCTCTCTGATGCTTATTTTGTAGCATTACCAAAATTACTAGTACAAAGTATTTCGCACCCACCTATAATAATGAGGAGTGAGAGCTTTGAACATTTCTAATCCTGCAGTATCCCATATACCTAGGAACACATTCTCATCATTCATTTTAATTTTCTTTAGTTGAAAATCTGTGCCAATTGTGGGAGAAGTGGATGTATCTGGATGACCAAGTGTGAAAGCCCACATTATACTGAAAAAAAAAAACACAAAAGACAACCAAATGTCATAAACAATAATCTCTGAATGTTAAAAACTTAAATGTTTCACCACACACTCAATAAGCTGAACATTTCCTATGTTTTTGCATTGGCCTGTATCATCAATACAACTTGAAAAGGCCAATTTGGCCATTCAATTAAGAATCCCAATGGTGTTCATCTATACATTTTATACTGATAAGGGATGGGGAATCATAAGGTGACCAACCTTCCTCCTTTTGGAAGGACAGTCCTCCTTTTCTAGGTTCTGTCCTCCCTTCAAAAGTGTCCTCCTTTTTTACTTTTTAACATTTTAAAACTAATCTGTTAATCTCAAAACTACACATTTTTTCATCATACCATGAATTAACTAGTAGGTACTATAGTATAAAAATACGTTAAAATGCAATTGTTTCCTAAAAAAATTTGCCTGCGGCGCTAATTACCTTTACCTTTTGTGTATATGTAATTTGGTATGTCTTATGACAAATATTTCACCTGTGGTGCTATTTTTTTGATACATCCTTTATGGGAAACATTTTCAAGAAAATAAATCAAACAATGCGACCTTCATCGCTGTCCCAAAAAAAATTCGCCTGCAGCGCTACGCCTTCGCACGTTTGTTGTCCTCCTTTTTATTTTTAAAAATATGGTCACCTTATGAATCACTGATGAGTTAATTCAGTGCAATACAATGAAAATAAATCTGCACAATAAAGATCACATCAACAACAAAAAAATATTGTTACCTCGATTTTCCAACTCCACTCTTTCCAATTAGCAAAATTTTCAATTTGATATCTTTGTTACTCATTGTGTTGTGTGTAGGTAAGGTACTATGATTAAAAGTACAATGGAATTCACTACTGTGTATGTTTCCTTAACAATCTAAGCCTAAAATCGTAAAATATGAATTAAGTTACATTCAATTATACATTTGCAAAAGTTGAGGTAAGGCGTCTTGTATCTAATGCGTAGTAAAATTTTACTGTTAACTGAATACCGTTCTCTGAATACATTGTTCACTGAGGTACATGTAAAAGCTGATACACTCGAGTAAACAATGTTTGAGCAAATTTTACAATAATACGCACTAGTTTAATATATTTTAGAGTTAATATTAACTTTAGAGGCTACATATAAGAAAATCATTACTTAAAATAATAAAACTAACATTCAACTTAAACAATTCAACAAACTCCCCTATGACAAATCTGGAATCTGGTGTATTTGACAACAATGACAACTAGAAAAACCATGGAGAAACTTCAGAAACTCTCTGAAATCGGAATCACAGGCGGCTGAAGTTTGTGAGTGAAGAGAGCAAATAGGGCACATAACACGAACAGGGCTTTTTGTCCCATTCCCACCCATGTAAATCATACAAGAAAAGAAACGCGCCCCACACTTTCAAATCATTAGAAGCTAGGCGCGATTAAGTGCGATTAGCAGCAACCACTAGGGTTGTGCAAATTTGTGCAATGTACACGCAGGTGTTTACTAATGAAACAATTTTATTGATTTAAATTTCCTTAAGAAACTTATTCTTCATGCCCTTGAATTTCGTTTATTCAGTTTTAATAAGGTACGTATTTTCTGTGTATTCCACATTTTTTCCCAGAGTAGGCGTTGTGCACAGCTTATCAATATAGGTACCTACAACAAGTGATCACATTAATTTGTTGCATAAAAAAATAGTATTAGGCATATTTTGTTACATCTTTTTTGAACAAACGGTTGGCCAAATGGAAGGAACGATTTTTAAGGACAAGAAAAATAATGCTAAATATAAGTTATCAATCTGCGTGTACAACCAAGTGTTGGTACAATCTGCATCACGTTTGCACGCCCTAGCAATTGCTGCGATATTCGCAGGTAACTTCGGATGTGCTCGAAAGTGTGGGACCTAATGCATAAAGACAAAGAAAATTTTCACTGTGAATCTATAGTAATCCATATCTCTGGATATTTGATTATTATGGCAACATTAATTAGCCGCTTCCACTTCTTCCTCTTCTTCATGTAGGACATTTTTCTTCTTGTCCGGCTCGTTTTCGCGTGTTTTCCCGTCTTTATGTTGTAGTTTTTGAAGTGATTTATTATTTTCTTACTGTGTAAAGTTTAAAATTATTTTGTAAATATGGTTTGGGGGTTCGTCACTTGTGGGCCGAACGAAGCGCTCGTTGTTTCAGGTATGAAAAACTTTTAAAACAAAAACTTCTAATTGATAAACATTGATGTGGGTGCGCCATGTTCACAATAATATTGATTTTTTCGTGGCTTGCGTATTTCAGTTGGTTTTATTTACTTTTGTACAATAAAATCACTGTTTATTTTTAAGTTTTATCATTATACTTTAATTGCAGCGATTTTATGCTTGCGTCCGCTAACTTACATGCATCACCTACCTATGTATTTTATAAAACTTTACTCTGTAATTTATTGACGTAGGTACTACCAGACCGCCCAACTTATTTTTAGACCGGATAATTATTGTAGCTAGGTACATGCTATAGCATATTACATCATAATTACATCTATTCAATTCATCCTATACAAAGTTGATCACACTTGATTAAAATAGTTCTCATATTTTAAAGTTAGCTATTTCTCAATCTGTCAATTGCTTATGATTGCAATTGTTTTCCTCCTCTCCTGTTATAACTACCAACTATGAATATTGCATGAAAATTACACTTAATTACATCATATCATTAATAGATGAATCAATACTTAGGCTTATCAGCCATGACACTATGTTACTGTTGAGTTTTTCTTCATATTACTTTCTTAAGGCATCAATTTTAGAAAAATATGGCTAATAATTAAACAGCTCCGTATTTCAATTATCTGCCTATAAAATGTAGTAGGTATTACTCTAATTATTTACGTTTCACAAATTATTCTTTCTACATTCCGTACCGTAGGTACTTAATATGTACAAAATTTGACAATACAGATATCGCTCTTCACGGTGTAGTGGATAAGATCCCTACTATGCGAGATGAAGGTCTGGGTTCGAATCCCAGCCGGGGTGAACTGAAATGGCGTCGAGTGTAAAGCGTGTTAAGCCAGCCAAGGTCGGTCGTAAGCCCGACAATGTTCATCCTTAATTCTTCTACACTGTTGTAGGAATACTGCATGGTATTACTGTATCTTGGGCCAACGAGACTAAAGTGCAACATTTTTCCTTTACCTAATACGAAATGAAATTTTGAGCTATTATAATGGGACGTGACACCTACAGTGGCAACACTTGTAGAATTTCAATAGAAATGTCATTGTTGCCAGTACATAAATTTGTAGTTCTAAATAACTCGGAGACCAACTCTTTTTGACGGACCTTAAAATACACATCCAGAATGATTGAAGCTGGACCTTTTTTTCACCCATTTTCTAGTAATAGAATTCACTTTATGCTTAGAAATAATTTGGGCACACAAATAAAAATATGTACCACATTATCTGTATAAAAAATTCTTGAAGATAATTTTGTGGTTTTTGTGGTATTAACTGGTTGATTTAGAACAATAATTATTTTCAAATGGTTAAAAATTAAGCCTAAGTTAAAAATCACGTACGACAAATGAACCTATTTAATTATTAGCCCAGAATCCTTTTTTTAATGAGAAAGTAAATTGTGCTCAGTTTGGTAAAGTAATTTTCTTCTTCTTCTTCAGCCCTCTGTCCTCCACTGCTGGATATAGGCCTCTTCCATTTTCCTCCATTCTTTTCTGCTGTTTGCTGCTTGCAGCCAGTTTATTCCCCCTACAGCGGCTATGTCGTCAGACCACCTCTTTTATTCTCCCAAGGTCTCCATTTTAGGATTTTTGGGGTCCATCTTGTTGGGTCTTGTCTTGCGACGTGTCCCGCCCATTGCCACTTTAGACTTGCTATGCGATCCGTGATGTAATCCACGAATAATTTTACTTACCTCAAAATAATAAAAGTGTAAAAAGTATAAATACATAGGTACGTTTTGTAATTTGATTACATAATATTTTACTTCAATTGATTTCGCTAAAAACATTAGGATAAAAAATGTTTACGTAAAGGAATAAACTAAACTACTGCGCATAGAATTCAAGGTCATGTCAAATAAATGAAAAACACATTATCTTATGAATACCCGTACATGTATTGTTTAATTACAACATGAATATATTAGCTATTATTATTTAACCAGTTTATAACACAAGCTTTTTTGTCTGTTTGTAAAGTGTGTATTTATATACACTGGATTATTAGTAATGGTTCAAATCAGTTGAAGTAAATCTTTGTTGTATATTAATCTTTACATGTGGTAGTAAGTGTAGAACACAGGTAACGTTGTTTCTTCTAGGATGCTGTTACTCGAAACCACTGTTGGTACCTGGGGGGCGAGCATTTGTTTGGCCTTGTGTTCAGCGTGTTCAGAGAATATCACTTAACACCATGACCCTGCAAGTTGAAAGTCCAACAGTTTACACCAGTCAGGGAGTGCCTATTTCTGTTACGGGAATAGCCCAGGTAATTGTGGTCATCACACAGTCTCCCATATCATTTATCGCAGTTTCTTTCCGTCTGTTTGATTGTCCATATTAATTGTTGCTTCCTTCATTCAGGTTAAGATCCAAGGACAGAACTCCGAGATGTTATTGGCGGCGTGCGAACAATTCCTCGGCAAGAGTGAAAGTGAGATTCAACACATTGCATTGGTAACACTTGAAGGTCATCAAAGGGCGATTATGGGTTCCATGACTGTTGAGGAAATTTACAAAGATAGAAAGAAATTCTCGAAGCAGGTGAATCTTTCAAATAATTTATGCTTTATACAATAATGTGATTAAGTATGTTCAAATTGAAATAATACTCATTTATTGTTCAGGTGTTCGAGGTGGCTTCAAGCGATCTAGTGAATATGGGAATCACCGTTGTGTCTTATACTTTAAAAGATATTCGTGATGAGGAGGTAAGATCTATGCGATATTCTATCAAGATGTTTTATTTTGTTCTAACTAAAATGTTGATATCTAGTTCAAACGTTCAAAGTTCTTTACTTTTTCTTTCATATTATATATTGTATAATTTTTTTGATTATTTAACTAGTAAATTATATAAACTTTTCATGTATCTTACACTATTGTATACATACATATTACTTACTTCTTAGAAATGATTCTTTAATACCCACTATTATTTTTTGAGGACTCGCCATAATGTATTTCTTTCTTTTTATTTTGCAACAGGGGGCCAAGGTATGTTGAAAGTACTTAGTTCACAACTTGTAATGAGGTGTAATGAGGTTTTGTTGACAAGTCGCTGTTTGAAACACTTGGCCTAGCTTTTAATTATGTGTTGTATTGTGTAATAGTAATTATATTTTATTATCACAAATCATAGGACAACTTGACCTAGCCGTAGGTAAAGAATTTTTTATTCTCAATTCGGTAAAATCTCAATTTTTCCTGTTTTCATGTGGTACCTATATTAAACAATTTATTTTGTCAGCTTGGTTGAATTTGTGCAGTGATTCGCAGGTCCTACCAGTTAATTCTTTGCAGATATTTTAACCTAATCTGGTTACCAAATGTTCATAGTTTGCCCGAGTTTGCAAATTGATTGCAACAACACCCATTTATAAATCTTCAAATAGCATATTCCTGCAGTTCACTTGCTTAAGTGATAGTGATGGCATTTAAGTAGAATTTTTCCGATTAATATACCAGGGAGTGGGCAAAAATTGTAAAGTGTGTCAGATTTGGTTGTTTCATGCAACAGAAAGCTGGCCTTTGAGATTTTACTGTAATTTGTATGTTTCGTATTGCACTATCGTAGATTTGTAAATACATAGTTTATAGTATGTGTGTCATGTAAGATAAGACGTTTGGTTAGAAGGAAACTAGGTAGTAAAGAGAATTTACTTTTTCTTTCGGTAATTCAACACGGCAACACATATTTTTTTAAAGTTCTATGAATTGCAATAATGGATTGAAAGCCTCACGTAACTGCTGGTATTACACTACATAGTTAGAAATATTCCAGCACATACACATATCGCTGTTCAAAATTATTTATTTATCTTTATTTTATTTCCACTAATCTAATAAAGGAATTGCCATCAAATTCATTCGAGCCCAGACAAGCCAGAAAAGAACGTGTAGGTACTGCTTGCTGTAAAAGAGTTTGTGTATTTGCATTGTTTTTAATCAATTGAGGAATTAAATATAACAGTGCATGGAAACTAAATTAATTAATAAATTAACAATTTTATGGCAAGCAAACCTTGTACATAATAATGCTATCAAAATTATTCGTGTTATAAAAAAAATTTATTGGTTTTCAATTTCAATGTTTGTGAACATACTGGCATCTCTAAAAGTATCTTTTTTATGATGGCGTGCAGCTTTCTAACATTTTTTTTTTAATCCCTTAAGTTACCTCCATTTCCTTTTCGAGAAATAGAAAATTATCTTCTATTCAATGAAATTGTAGGCTACGTGATTGGAAGTTGGATTTTCTTCAACAGAAACTTACGTAAGCAGTGTGTAATTGACATATTAAAATCTGAATGAATAATGCTCAAATTATGTAGTAGTATGTCTATCTTATAGTACTCAAACACTCATATGACAAATGGCTTTCTAGTTCTTAAACATACGTCATGATCAAATACACAACACGTGGATATTGTGGCGTATAGTTGCAGTTAAACACAAATCGCTAGTTTTATAGGACGATTGAGACTGATATTAGGTCCATTTAAGTCTTACTTACAATTTATTTGCTTTTCTTCACAATAACATTTCTCATTTTTCTAGATGTTTTAGCTGAGTATAATATGTATTATTATTGTAATATTATGTATATTGTCGTAGAGCATCTCATTCGTTGTCTGTCAATGTGATATTTTTTAACATTATTTTTAGACAATAATATTTTGGACTTTTTTATGTATGAATTTTAAGTATGAACATTGATATGAATTTATTGAATTCAAATACTGAATGAAAGATATGGAAAAGAATAAGTTTATGTATATGAAAACGTAATACAAGTTGTGTAGTCTCATTCATTTTCCATACAAAATTTTATTTACAATACACAGAGTGTTTTGTTTTTGTGGTGTGCACAGATTTGTTGTTTCGATGCAAACATAGCACTTTGTGTTGTTATATTGGATATTCTCAATTCTCAAAGTGATGAATCTTTTTTTTTTAGATTTGATTGATAAAAGTAACCTGGTTGACACATTGTGTATATTGAAGTAATTGTCAAAAGCCAAAAGAGAATCATCAGTTTGTTGAAGAATTTGCAATATTACCGAAAATTGTTCAATTCACTGTTGCAGATTGCTCTTTAGATGTTGATTTGTATATTGATATTTATGTTGTATGTATAACAGGGATACCTGAAGTCGTTGGGAATGGCTCGTACAGCGGAAGTGAAAAGAGATGCTCGCATCGGTGAAGCAGAAGCTCGCTGCGAAGCCCAGATTAAAGAAGCTATTGCAGAAGAACAACGTATGGCTTCAAGATTCCTCAATGACACTGAAATCGCTAAAGCACAACGAGATTTTGAATTGAAAAAAGCCGCATACGACGTCGAAGTTCAAACGAAAAAAGCCGAAGCCGAAATGGCTTACGAATTGCAAGCTGCCAAGACAAAGCAAAGAATTAAGGAGGAACAAATGCAGATTAAAGTAGTTGAAAGAACACAAGAAATTGCTGTTCAAGTACAAGAAGTCCAACGTAAGGAACAAGAGTTGGAGGCCACAGTTAGACGGTACATAATTGTTTGTAGTTTGTAATGTCTTGTTTTATGTATCATAATTTTATATTGCAGATTCTAAAACTTGGCTGTATTGTTCTAGGCCTGCTGAAGCTGAAAAGTTCCGATTGGAAAAGATGGCTGAAGCCAATCGTATCCGTACTGTGTTGGAGGCTGAGGGAGAAGCGGAGGCAGTAAGGACCAGAGGTGAGGCAGAGGCGTGTGCAGCATTAGCTAGAGCTGAGGCAGAAGCAGAGCAAGCTGCCAACAAAGCAGAAGCCTGGAAAGAATACAAGGAGGCGGCCATCATTGACATGCTTCTAGAAACATTACCTAAGGTATTTATTATAATACAGTTTGTTATGATATGTTTTTATTATTCGGTTTCATTCATTTTACATATTTGATAAATGCACTTTGTTACTTGTATAGATTGCTGCTGAAGTGGCCGCCCCCTTGTCACAAGCACGTAAGGTGACAATGGTGTCCTGTGGAGGTGCCGAGGTTGGAGCTGCTAAACTTACTGGGGAAGTATTAACCATTGTTCAACGTGTTCCTGACGTTGTTCGTTCACTCACCGGCATTGATATCTCCAAGGTAAATATTTTGTATAATAGTATTTGATCATCCAATGTCACTCTAGTTTTGTAAAAGAAATCTAATTCACAATTGTAACCATACTAACCTACACATAATGTATGTGTGAACTAATCTCAATGCTTGAAGATTTGGTAGATAGGTTTTGAGATGTCTGTCATTTACCATTTAGATATTTGTGTTTCACCTTTATACGATCAATAAAATCATGCTATTAGATGGTAAAATATTTGAACTACAAAATCATTGTGTGCTAATCTTCATTCACCAGTTTTCTGATCATTTTGAAGAAAACATTTGTAGTGTGTGGCTTGTTTATGGATCCATGTCGTATAAAATGTTGTAATTTTTTATCTAGCAGATTGGCAGAAGCACACCAAACGTAGTTGCAACCGGGAATGCACCAAAAACAAATGTTGCTAAAACAAAATAGTTAAAACATGTAAGTCTGTGGAAAGCTGTAAATGATATTCCACGATATTTATGTAATTTTGACATGGAGTGTTTGTGCTAGTACGTAGTTAGAAACATCATTTATATGTATTAACATTATAGGTATTTTGTATTAGGAAAATTGCACTTGACGATAATGCATGAAGGATTACTATCCTAAAATCAATTTAGCGTTATTTATACGATACATAGTTACAATTATATTACAAAATATTTTAGTTTCATAACTAGTCCTTACATAAGTTTCATTGAAGTATGTCATGAGTTTTATTTTATGTTGAATTATGTAGGTTTCTAATATATTTTTTGATAACGAATAAATATTAATTTGGAAGCATGTGTTATACATATATTATGTATTTACATACATAGATTTTTTTGTATTTATACAAGTACGTATTATGTATTATATTATGTATAAGGGAATGATGTTATTGTATTTCATATCTGAAGTTTAGGTTTTATTTTTTGTATACAGAGACTAGAGTATTATTATGTGCATAAATCTTACTGATCTCATCTATCCCACTGCATCCTTTGTGGGGTAGATAGAGATGATAAATGACATGTTTACAGGTTGTGTTACAAATTTTGATGTTCATTGTATGTTTAAATCGTGGGTCGCCAACCTTTTCAGCAGCTGGGCCAGGTTCTGAAAATGAGATTGCCTACTGAGCCCCACAACCATTTTTTTTAGTATAGAAAAACAAATAGCAGCGCAGATGATTTTTTTGTTAGACTGAGTGGAGAAGACTCCAATAATATGCGTGAAACAAAATTTCTTATGAAAATGTATACCATGAATAGCGCCGCAGGCGAAATTTTTTAAGGAATAATGGGTGAAGTGGACAATTAAATTGTCTAACAGGTAACACGTACAGTAATATATCGTAGGAGGCTCACGACCGTAAGTAGCGCCACAGGCCCCCTGAAGACGCTAATAGCCATTAGTATATGTCAATAAAATAAAACAAAAAGGCGAATCGAACATATACGATTAGAGTTTTTTAAATAATAAATTATTAACTAAATAATATAAAAACCATACATCAGTGAGAAGTTTAATTTTGTGTGGCAGAACTAAGTGCATCAATATCAATATTAAGTAAAGTTATTCCCACTTGCAAACAGTTTTCATCGGACATTTGTGTTCTCACTCTGGATTTGATATTACATTTTTATCTTCTTACTGCTCCGCGGGCCGTGGGATAGCCACCTATGGTTTAAATGAATGACTTGCGATATTCAATATCCTTTTCATTCCACAGATCTTCATTTCTATTTTTGGCAATATTTGTTGAACAAATTTCTATAGAAGGGTATCTGTTTAGTTGTCAGCATGGCAGGGTTTGTTTCTTTCATTATAAAGTTCTCTAACTATCCCACTGTAATATAATAAGTTTACACATACAAACCACGTCTTCGTCTTCTACCAATTTACATTTCCCATGATTAATCAGAATTTCCTATCTGAGGGTGAAATATTTAGTTAACTGTAGTAACTGTACTCTGTCCTTATGTTTTGGTGATGGTTTATTTTTTCCAATAGGTAGAAAGTGTTAATTCTTTGATTTAATGTGACTTGTTTGTTCCAGTCTGTCCGAGTTGCTTAATCGACTCATCTTCTGCTGTACACCTCCAGCTGTGTGTGTTCACTCAAGTGATGTTCAACATTTTGAAGCTGTCAGTTAATCAAATGCTTAAAATACATTATTGCGTAAATTCTATAACAATGGTACAAATATTTTTCTATATGTAAAGTTTTTATGTATGATATACTATACATTCTATATTTATATACTTCTTTACCATGGTTAGAATTTTGAACTTATTTTTCTTACCTGAATACAGTTAAATAAATGCTCTGAAGAATACCTTTGTACTATTTAGTCTTAGTTTATAAGTTTTTTTTTACTTCAATAAATTATCTATCTACTATATCTCATGGATATTATAAACAATATTTTTTCAATATAAAATTGAGAGCCAAATTACAATAAGTAAACACATATTTAGCTTAATTTCTGTCTCAAATTTACAGTCAATGTTTCTATAATCATGCTGCCGTTGATAGAATTAATTGTCAATCATATTTGTACATAAAAATTGAATTTATATTGCATTATATAGGTTATATTACTACTTATGTCACAATTTACATAATATTTTATTGATAAGAGTCTAGCTCTTGACCTGGACTAACTTCTCAGGAGATTATCTGTGAATCTCAAGAATAATGTTGGCCCTCAATACAGCAGAGAGGAATTTTTGGCATAATTCTTTTGTAATATATCGTGTTTAGCTTTGGGCCATAAAGAGAATTATAATGATACCAGGGTTAGGAGAAGGTATAGGTACGATGATATTATATTACAACATTACTTTATATTGATTGTGCATTTATTCTTATTGATTGAATCTTCCAATACTATTGATTTATTTTTTGTTACCTGCCATTTGTATGCCGTATTATTATTATTACACGTATTGTAAGTACCACATATTATTAACATGTCTTCAGTACATAGTAAATGTAAGGTTATTTTTTGTGTATTGTTTCATTTAACAGTTTTTGTTATTTGTGTACTGTTAATATCAGTGCAATTAAAATGAGATAAAATACATAATGGTGAATGTTACAGTATTGGCTTTTGTAATGAACCAATTAAAGAAAAACGTTAGCTGAATTTAGCAATTTAATGTGACTTAATTATTCTAAAGCTATGTACGCAATGCATCAGACACAACAGGGTCTCTGGTACATGGGATGTGACGTCATCACATTGTAGGATACTTTATCCCTTCCATATATATTTTTGACCACACTTGTTTTTGCAAGAGTGCGTGAACAATTTTATGAACTTACGTTTAGGAGAAAATATTAATAAACATATTGTATTGAAGCTATTTTTGTTTTTAGATGTGATTTAATATAATATTATGCAAATATTTTTATTGTATTACATTGAGTTGTTATGTGTATCTTTGTATTTACTAAATGTAATAAAATTTATTAAACAATATGATAATTATCATAGAAATATCTGAGTAACTGAAGGGACCAACACGTTATAAAGTAGCAACAATTTGTTATCTCCCGCATATATTGTCTGGTAGATGTTTCGTATCGTTTAATGTTTATAACTTGTTTTTATTGTGCAATTTCAAGTAATTCCTATTTTAATGATTATAAAAACTTAAAGACTTATTTTGGACACTCCATCCAACAATATTATTACATTGAATTAATACATACATGAAAACACTGATTTTATGGTGACTATTTGACGTAATTGGGTGGAGTTTATATAGGACAGTTAGTTTTAATTTCAATATTGATTAAGTTGTCCTGAAGTAACTCTTAAATTCTCTATGATAGTTGTTGTATTACACACATTTTTTTTGTTTTATATAAACAGTTTATTAACACAATCCAGTTTTTTTTTCACATCCCACAACATATGATAACATAATGGTATGAACTTACAATGGGCTAATAATTGCCAACATTGTGTGCATTCATACTGTACCACAACAATTTATATTGTGCGAGTGTTACAAATAGCATAATGGACTTTTTCCTCAATTATTTCTGGTAGTAACACGACCTACCTATCAATTCATGGTAATTGAATAATCATAGTTCACATGTCAAGACAGATTGCTGGTTTCATTGTACTATGTACGGCTTAGAGACATGAGGATGAGACTTTCGGACAGACATCAGGTACAGGTGGAATCATACCTACCCTTAACCTCCTATAAGTGCTGGACTGGACTTCGTTAGACATCCGGGAGTGAAACAGCTGCTCTAGTCACCATATGGGCAGAGTGGGGGAAGTACTACTGAACTAATTCTATAGTCTGCAATGGGGTTTCTTGCATATGGGACAATCAAAAAGTGTCACAGTCTATCCCAAATTGTTGTATCCAGGAACTTCGCAAAGTCATCCATGTCTAAAGAATCTCGGAGGAATTGTGCATTCGAAATATGTGGATTTCTCTCTGTTCCACATTGTTTTTTCAGAGTAATGCAGCATTTTGTTTTTGCTAAAGTACGAGCATCTCACAATCTAGGATGTATTTACATAAAATGACTGGGTGAAGAACAGACTGATAAATAAATAGGTTACAGGAATAAGAAGTCATGTTCAATCATAATTATTATTTATTTAAGGAAATTTTTAAAAAGAAGTAAGATTGCATTGATACATTCATGATTTATATACACAATATTCATAGTATGGATAGGTTTATGCTTAATATTTTTCATAACAATTTTTATACACACAATACATATTTTATATACATAATATAAATAAAATAAGTTAATTGGAAGAGCAAATAAGTGAGGCACATAATATTGCTGTACAAACGCATGCATATTACGTTTATTGTTTATGATACATTAAAATAAAACAATGTCGGAAGCCTTTGTTAGTAACTTTGATTACAATATATACAAACTGTACAATGCCTCTTATTGTTATTCAATTATTAAATATCCAAAATGTTTTTATATAACAACACAAGTTCCCTTGATGATTTCATTATTATGACAACATTAATACTATAGAGTCCCATTGTGATCTCCTTACAAATCACAGGTACTACACAGGTGAACATTCGTGTAATTATTCACTGTTGTAATTAACTACACTAGTGGACAATTAATAAATTATTTAACAAAACTTTTTGCGTCAATTTTAACCTAATTCAACATTGTGATAAAATAATTGGTACATCGCAGCTTTTGGTTGAAAATAAACACTAATATACAATAAATTGATTGAAGCACTATCTGCCTAAGTTAGGCAACATTTATTCTGCAACACTTTCCGCAGCAAAAATTATACATAATATAGTTCATTATTATTCACATTTTACTTATTCTACATACAGAAATCGATGTCTTATGCAACAAAATTATATATCATCGGTGATAAGGCAATATGTGCCATGCGCAGACAGCAAAATATGTGAATAAGTATAGTAAAATGATTTTTTGACTACATAAAATCGAGTATTTTGGTTAAGTTTTGGTAAGTATCTCATGTTTCTCAGTGTATGTGGACAACTATTTGGACTGTATTCAGCAAAAAAAAACAAAATCGGTGTCTTTTTCATTTAGTTTAGCACATATTGGCATATCACCGATGATATTATTCATTATCCTATTTTTAAAAGTACCTTCCTGCTAGCTAATACTATTGTGATATACTAGTGGCAAAAATTGTTTATTATGTATCTAGGTATCGTAAAGCTGCTCCTTATAAAATGGGGCAATTAAGGTGTACATGTAGGTATTCAATTTAATTGTGATGAATATTAGGTAAGTAGACATTCGTATTACGCAATAACATAAGGTTTTTCAATCGATAAAATGAAAATCGCTACTGTTTACTAAAGCCTAGTGTATATATATAGGTACGTGTTATGTTTTACAAAGCAAACTGGTGCGGCAAATTGATTTCATACGGGTGATATGAAATCTTTAGAAGACTATAAAACACATTATCACACTCTTACAATAGATAATAATGTAGGTAAATTCGACATGTGAATAGTAACTCATTGAAATGAGAAGACAAACGTGAAGAATTTATAGAGCAACATGAACCATAATCACTGATACTACATATTAACATGGTCCACAATCAGTCACCGTGTTCAATTATTTGTATTATTTGATTTTTTTAGTTCAGTCTCACTGGTAAAGTTGTTACTAATTATATGTATGATTGATTATAATGTTCACGGACTATGTGATGGTTTAAAATTATCTACGAAGTAAGAAAACTACAAAAACATTATACTATTATAAAACCCTAAGAAAATAACTACATACTATTGTGATAAAACCTTACAAAATAATATTATGTATTGTGATAAAATCCTATAGAAACAACATATTATGACAAAACTTACAAAACCAACATAATTAGAGCCACCTTAGTACGGGCTCTGCCTAGTTAGGGGGCAAAATTGTGATTGTTTTAATTATGCAAAAAAAAAATAAAATAAAAAAAACAATAAAAAATCATTGTGATGAAAAGCTGAAAGCAACATAATAATACTATGATAAAACCCAACCATGTAACATAGTATTGTGCTAAAACCTTACAAAAGATTTTTCAAAACCCTATATTTTCTTTGACATCTGCGATTGTCAAATAAGTAATGGTATTAATTGGAAAAGGCAAGTAAACTTCACATATAACAAACGCCAGCAAAGAGCAAGCACAATTTTTATATACATTGTAAGAACTGCAGCTTTACAGGTTATTTTATCTCATAATTTCATATTACGTTCCTCCACCGATTCACAGTGAAATCAAATAGTAGGTACGTATATTTATTGAGAATTCGAAGTTCACCATAGGTTATCAAAGTTCCTAAATAATTTAATGAGGTCTTAAGGTGATTCTAGTGGACGCTACAAAACTGAATTGAATGGAACAACATTGCTCTTCAAAGTCAATATTAGCCAGGTAAGCGTTTCAAAGAGATAATGGAAATGCTCTACTGAAGGCGTCTATGTGGTATGCATTATTTTGTACACGTAACTGCACACTGATGTGGTGGAAGTATATATGAACATATTAGACCAAATTACAGTCATCCATTGAACGAGGGACCTACTTTCAACTCCTCCAAAAAGTGATGATATGGTGTCAAATTCTATGAATGATTAATGTTTCGAAGCAAGGTAATACTTTCTATGTTTATGAAAGCTGTAACAAAACGTGAAATCCTAAAATATATAAACTTTAAGCAGGAATAAATTGTGATGGCATTGAATGATTATGCTTGATTTATTAAGTAAAATAATTAAATCGCCCATTGTATAATAATAATTTGATTTAAAAATAAATTAAGCTTAAGTGCAAAATTTAACTAGGTACATTATTATGCCTACTGTTATGGGTCATGATTGTGTATTTCTTATCACCTTACACGAGGAAGATAATATAGTCTTTATTATCACTCCACGCTACAATACAATTTCATATGATTTACAAATACGTACAAAGAATTATATATAACGGTACTTTACAGTACGATTTTAATATTATTTAAATTGATTTCACTTTAGACTTAAACACCTCATGTATAATAGGAATGATTATATTACATACTAATGCACAGTGCAGGTACGAATAAAAACTCACACACACGAGTAGGTAACCAGAAGGAATAAATACATTTAAGGAGATATTTATTAGATCAATATGAATTAGTATGTATGAAATAAGGCATTTTTAGAACATCTTGTTAAGGGCTTATGTGCACTGAGAAAAATCGTTCTATTTTCACTTCAATTTTTAAAATTTTTGTATGAGAATGTTGGCGCGAAATAAGAATAACGTAAGTGACAATGTGAATTTTATCTTTTTAAAAAGAGCCTGGGAACAAATTAAAAAATTTACGACAGCCAACTTGTTAACCTTATAATTACCAGTATTTTGGCTAAATTAAACCTTTACATCTCAAAAACTGAACGGATAATCCTTAATTCTTGTAAAATTAAGGGGCACTTTCGGAATATTTTTTTGTTCAAGGAAATTCCAAATACCTATTGTAATTCTAAGATAGCCAACCTGTGGTCCATACTTTCATCTATCACTGTCTTTAGTTTCAAGACGATTCTCTCAGTATTGACTGAGAAGAATTTATGGCGCCAATGCTAATTCACAGCAGTTGCTGCCTTAAGTTAATTTAAAATTAAGATTTTCTGAGCGTTTGCGATTATTAATGTGTTATTTTTATGTCATACAAATACAGGGTTTATTGTGTTTAAAACAAATGTTCAGTTTTGTAGAAAAAATATAATGGAATTTATATGGTTAATATTAAAACTGTCAATGTTGATTTATTTGTTGCTTTTTATGTTCTCCTTCAGTGCCAGTTTTTTGATACAATAAATTCAATTATGTATGCAGTATTCATGCATTACTAAACTATAAAATGTAGGTAGTTAGATAAGAGTGCAAAATATCATTATTTTTTTATTACTCCCATCAAAAACTGATTTATTATATTATGTAAACTAAAACATAACTATACAGTCAAAATCCTATTATTATTATATACCGACATTAAATTAAACATACCCAGATTTATCAATGTATTCAAATAGGGACTGATTGTTTAGTACCGACCTAACAAAAAAATCTCCATACAATTTCATACTTTGTACACACCATATTATTATGTATAAATAAGTTTAAATAACATTAGGTCTACAATAAAAGCTAAACTATTAGTTAAAAAGAAAATAGTTTATAACATTCCAAGATATTCTTTCTTCTCCAAATGTTCTTGTATGAAAGTACATAATCATTTTTCCCTTTCGTGCCTAATACTGAGTTAGTTGCCAAGCAAAATCAATCACAACTTAATAGTTTTGTATCGAACCTCTTACATTACTAAAAGAAATAATATTAATATTGTAAAGGTATTTGTTCATATTAAAATTCAAAACACACACAAAGTACAGTAGAATCTCGCACACCCGGTACCTTGGGCTACCATTCTCTCCACCTCCGCCTCCTCTCCCATGCCCTACTCTCAATTAATGGCTACATATTTTCCGATAAATCTGTTAAGTTAGGTGATTGCCACATTGAATTATCTCATCAATAAACACATATCTGCTTATTCCTACATACATGTGTACAAATATAGGATGGTTTATTTATTGTGAATTTCCCTGTACAATCCAATAATCCGGCACCCGCTGGTTTTAAATAGTGTCAGATTAGTGAGGCTCTACTGCACATCAACAACCATTGCACTGTAATTGAATTATTTTAATAGGTAAGTATTACATCTATCACACCTTTCGCAGAGCATCTTGTTTATATGACTTTCTTCTATATATTTTTTTAATTAAAACCATTCGCAAAACAAGAAGTAACATAACTGCAAAATAAACATGGAGGAGAATGAATATTGTGATGTCGAATTTGGAAAATGGAGAAGAAGACGGATGAGGGACAACACCGCTTAAACTTATTTGGCCAGTTCCATAAACATGTTTTAAATAAAGCAACACCTCAGTCAGATTCCATGCACCCATATCTCGCCAACACTTGGGACACCTCTCTATGACTGGAAACTGTCTTTTCGGGAACTCGGGATCTTCTGTAATATCGCCTGCCAAACGATGATTAACTTCATTATGAGCGACCCACAACCATATGATAGCCCCATCATTTTCAGCTACTGAAAATAAATTATTTTTCTTTGCCATCGCTTGAAAATGTTCCGAGCAATCTGTACAACCAAAGAAATATCGAACATATCCATGCATAGCTCGCAAAACTTCTGAAGCATCAGTAGTCTTTTGCGCTGCGGCACTTACTGTTAAAACATGGAACATGGTCCACAAGGAGCACGTGAATCCTCGGTAGTTTGGAGAGCTTCCTTTGCAGCCGTACCACTCAGGTAAAGTAGAATACACGGGAGAGTAGGAAGTCTCTAATTCATCTACGATTTCTGCAAACTTCTTTCCAGTCAGTTCTTTGCTATAAAGAATCTTCTTTCTTAATTGTGTTAGAAATTCTTTTCCATTGGAAGTAAATGGAAAGTATTTTATTAACACATGAAGGTAATTCTTCAATGCATCTAATGCTTCTCCTGATATGTGTTTTACTCGGCTAATTTCATTATTCAGAGTATACCTTAACCCTGTTTCCAGGTCTGCTTGATACACAATATCTCCTGAATCCATTATTTTATTATCAAATAATGATTTCTTTGAAGGAGTGACTGACACAACTTGTGTTTGACTATCCAACTGGTCAGGGACTTGAACACTTTCACTATGTAAATAATCAATGATTGATTTCCTTACAGATATTCTCGATATATCACTTGGTGAAAGAATAGTGGTTTTTAATGTTCTATCCACAGCAACAATGCTAGGGAAATTATAAAGTTGTAAAGTTTTTACTATTTGTGATGTATTGGACACTCTTTGAATAATTACTCCGAAGAGAAGTTTTAAATCCAGAATTACTTCTGTTCCTAGTGTAGAATTCATTCCCTCCACAATCATAAATACATATTTGATATTTGTTGGTGTTTTCTCCCATACTTCCTCAACGTTTGTTAAATTCTGTGATATTATACTTGGCCAGTTTTTTCCTCTTCCACTCGTTTGTTCTTTTTGCAACACACTTACTAATATCTGCCGAAGTTCATCTGGTGTATTTCCTTTCAAAACTGTTTCACCAAACTTCTCAGGAGCTTCAATATAATCTTCATGGAAGTATTTGAGAGTTGGATAGGCCATTATCTCAAAGTTTCTGCAAATATCATTGTTTTCATCATTAGCACAGTCAATTGCTCCAATGGAAACAATATCTTTCCAATTTGCAACATCCCCAGCAAACTCTTTCCATGTTGGAGCGTATCTTCTACAAAATCCACACCAACTGTTGTAAAATTCAATTAGCCATGCATGACTTTTGTTAAATAATTTGGAGTTAAAATTATTCTTTGACAGAATTTCTATCTTATCTTCAGATCCATACAATCCTTGCACAAAGGCACTCGACTTTTCATTTGTAACGACACTTGTTTCACCATACTGAGAAGATAAAATAACAAATAATAATAAAACCAACAACTGTACACTCTTCGTCATCGCTGGACAAACATTGAATAAACACCGCATTTCAACGAACACTAAAAGCATTATATTGTTGATAATACTGAAGGTTTGCAAATCAACTGGGTATGGTTATAAACATCTCTTCTTTCCCAGAAATGGTTAATAGATGTTTCAATATGCCGATACACCACTTGAAACTGAGATGCAGTCCCATACACATCTACCATTTCTGATTAACTGATAGAAATCAACCAAGTCAATCAAGATCCAACTGACAGCTTTTTGATAAAAATACAATGACGTTTACGCAAAATGCTGCCATCAGAAAAAATATTATTGATAAGATTGCATGTAATAAAAAAATAAATATGTGAGCAAGCTTTCAATAAAATTAAATACCTACCTACCTAAAATTATTTTGTAAGTATATAATATGAATGAAATTGTTTAAATGATCCAGTCCTGAGTATTCATACGAATGCGAAATACTAATTACTAAATGCAATAATTGAAAAATAACAAGTTGGATGTATGAATAAGTGTATCGTAGCATCATCATCTATGTAAGAAAAATTTAAAGTAACCTATGTGAATCATGGAAGCAAACCATTGGGCTATGTTGCAGACGGTGAGGCACCATACTGTAAAAAATGGAACTATTCGTTTTCGTAAATTTCCGATAGATGCCACTGATGATAAGGAAATTTATAAAATACACGTTTTTCAGAAAAGTATTTTCACAGCGTGTATCAGTACAATATAGCTCCAAGGATTATAGTTCTTCCGTCAACTTAGCTCCAACGATTATAGTAAGTTCCTCTGTCAACTTAGGCTCAACAGTATTCTCCATTTAGTTCTGGATGTAATCAGGTGCTCACGAAAAATTATTTAACTCATTACCCTACACCCTAAGACAAGACCTAGAATAAACGACCTACCAATTGAGATGAAATCTACTTTTAACTGAATATTTATATACCTTATGCATTGAATGCATGTTACCTAGGCTTAGATGGTTCTATTTGTTTTTGCGAAATACCTTATTAAGTTCGACTCCACAGAACACCTTATAAGGATACTAACTTTCTGTCTTACGGCGTAGAGCAGCGGTCGGGGAACCGGGGTAAATTACCCCAAATGGAGTTAAAATGAAATTCTTTCACCAAGCTTTTCCTCTCAAGCATAAAAAATAGCCAATTTTGACGTTGTATCAAACATGAAGCAGCATCATTTCACCAAAGCCTGAAGGGGGAGAGTTTTCAATTAATTTTAGTTTTTTTTTCCAATATGAGAATTTTATTTTGTTTGTCTACTGCGTACTTACAATTTTCATGCAACTTTTATCATTTTCCGTGTAAATAAATTCAATAAATAATTTAAATTTAAATTTACATTGATTGTCTCCTTTTCAAAATGAGGAGGTAATATCGACATAACGCCTAAATATTTTGGGGTAATGGTTAAAAAATTCCCCGACCGCTGGCGTAGAGGCACTTACGAGTGGGATTACTGGGCAGTGGATGCAGCGTGTGAAAAGGTAACATATCAAAATCAAAGGAAGTATAGAAGGATGAGGAAACCAAGACTATACCAAACTTTAGTAAGAATCTTTTTTTTTTGTTTTACCTTCACCCAGCTTTTTACATACAGCATCCAGTTATAAGTACCTGGGACATGGGTCTCGCCAGCCTCGGAACCAGGGGGGGGGGGCAACAAAAATATAAAAAATGATATAGCATAAAAACGCGTTAATGGCGCCGCAGGCGAATATTTTTTTGTGAGAAATCTAGTTGGTGTAACATGGGTGTAACTAGTTTGTCATTCATTCTGTCGTATAGCAAGTATAATATCACGACTGCATTTATCTACCTTATTTACACGTAGCACTTAACTATAGTACCCGCTCAGTGAACAATGTATTTTATAACTTATAAGGATACGGCCATTGATTGAATAGGTAAGAAAGTTAGAAGTTATAGATTCCGACGTATTATTTTACCTTCGATTTCACGGCGATAGTGAAAGTGCAAAACATCCTACGAAATATGCGTTTTAATACTCTACCAACCCGAGCTTACATAAAACCAGTCAGCTCTCCTCTCCAATTGAAATAATAAGTACCTACTTCTATAATCTGAAGTTCCATATTGTACCTAAAAAGCAAATGATAGAAATTTGAATTTGTGCTCCGGCAAAAATGTAATTATAATAGTAGGTCACGATAACGATATTGTTGAGAATAAATCGTAATGAAATGTTGTCTTTAATTTCCACGAGAGGTAAACCTAGGTACCTACTTGTGTCTTTTTTACCTTTCCTTTGATAATATCACCAGTAGGTACCCATGGCGTTTAGTTACAAAACCGTGAAATATGAATGGACCGAATTCAGATTAATTATATTATTATTAACTAGATAAGAACATGTTATTTTTATAATTTGTTTTGATTTGATAGGGGTGTGCTGTAGGTGGCTTACAGATTTATCATGTGAAACATTTTTTTTTAATATTTACGTTACCTACAATACATTTTTCTTCGTGGATTTTTCGTCTTTTCTGAGCGAGTCCCTTGTTGATTAGTTAAATTTTCAGCCCACTTCTGCCCATAGATCAGAAATGCATATGTTATGGGTGCGTTTGCTCGCCTTGGTACAATATCACCTCACCGGTGTCAAGACTGAATAACATGAGAAAAATAACACAGAAATAATTTCACAGGAAACAACACATTGAAAAATAACACGGGAAATTACACGTGCATTGTAGTGCATAAAGAAAACCAGTTATTTTGTTTTATTATTCTACAGAGCACAAACAGTTTAACAATGATACATATGCATTAAAACGTTGACGGCAAGCAAACCAGCAATGGCTCCAGACTCAAAAGATTACAATAAAAAGTTTGAGAAAACAAAAGAAAAATACAATACATTAAACACACTATGAAACTGAAGTAAGCGAATTGTTAATTTTGCATGAGTTATTATTCTTTCCGATGCAATTATTTATATGTGTTATGTCTTCCATCTTCCATGTTGCTTTTTTCTGTGTATTTTTTCCATGTAACCAACCTCATCATTTACTACATACCAGGCCATCAAGTTACTATACCTCTGTCAAAGTGATGTGCTGGCCTCTTCTTTTGCCCATGGTCTCCATTTTATGAGTCTGGGTGTCCACAGTACTTAATATATTATGTCGCTGGTGTCCACCTACTGTTGTCTTATCATTTCAGTCTAGCTGCACGATCCATGACGTCCACAATTTGGGTTCTATAGATTTCCTTTTTTTATCATACCCAGCATCCGTCTTTCCATGGATCATTGTGTACACTACACTTCAACTTTTGGCAAACATTTTTGGGTGATGAACATTGTCTCTAGTCCATATGTTGTCACATGCAGGACAGTTAAGTATAATAGTCTTAAATGACTTACAAATATTTTAGTGTTATCATTTGTATCCGATGCGCTTCTGCCACTTGAGGGGAGAAGACAAAAAATAATTACCAACCACTCAAGAATACGCTTCTGTTGATTTTAATTAAATCGTCTCGGCCACGAGACCTCTTACTCCTTAATTCCTCCGTTATTAACGCTGTTAAAAGTCTCAACGGGGGGATGGATGCCGTTATACCGTCAAGATAACGGTTTCTCTCGTTATTATCTTTTAAACATTGAAAAGTTTTGGTAGGTGCTATTACAAAATGTTACTTACATATTATTTAATATCATTTCCTACATCGCGTTTCTCCCTACAATTGACGACAGACTGATGGCTATTATTTGCATGTATTATTTTTTCTATTAAATCCTGTTCATTGGTTATTTTATTCGAAACAAGTTAACAAATACAGTCATATCATTATTTTTTACGTTGTATTCAGGGAAACATTTTCGAATCTGTGTTCTATCTGCATAATAAAAACGATACACCTATTACAGTTTTGATACAACTTTCTATTGTATAATGTATCTATCACGGGTTGTTACGATCAGCACACGTCTGTCAATCATATTTGCTCTAAAAATACGATATATAGTTTTAGGTGAATTGAATGCAACACCGTGTTGCGGGAAACATTGTGTCATTAACAGGCTGAGCCCTTGGTTTATTCACCACGTCAATTTAAAATATTCCTGGTGTATCTACAGGTAAATACATATCACCTGTACGTATCACATAATCATGCATCACCATATTAGAATGTCTTATCTTATTTCATTATGCATCTTATGAAGTTGATTCTCTCAATGTATGTTTTGGTTGAAACACTTCGGCTTCATGGGCGTCGTCAGACTGATGCCTCTGCCCCTCCCCGCTATAGAATGGAATAGGTCTATATTTTTCATACTAAATGATAAAACCTCACAAAAAATCCCATTATTTCCACACGTTTCTCACCATATCATAAATTTTCATGAAAACTCATCAAAACACAATTGTTCCATAAAAAAATTTTGCCTGAGCGCTATTTTTTATTGCTTTTTTGTAAAAGAGATTTTTCATACACATAGTTGTGCAAAATATTATATACATTTTCGTTCATTTTCATCACGAGCTTCATCACTATGTCTCACAAAAAAATTTGTCTGCGGCGCTATTTAGACTTTTTCATGCCATATCTTCTTCTTCTTATTATTATTCTTAAAGTAGGCCTGATGACCTGTTATTTAAGAGCGGTTAGCCTCCTGCGAGGTCGACTCCCAGCTGTTGATCCATCTTTTTGGTGGTCTGCCTGGGGGTCGCCTACTTTGGGTTATCGTATGCTATAATATCATTTTCATAAATTTTTGTTGCCCCCCCTCTAGCTCCGAGGCTGCCGACGCCCACGCTCGGCTTAATTTTGTTCCCAACCTCAAGTACTTGCAATAATTATTATTAAGCATGTTGAATCTAAAGGAAGTAAATGAAAGCGATAAGCAACATGCTATCTTCTAATATATATCGTGATTTCTATTTGTGTATGATTGTAATAAAACTAACTAGCAACATTGTCATTATGGCATGAATTTATTTTATAAATAACCTTGCAAGCCATACGTCTTGTGTAGGTATACGTAACACATCATAATACGAGTATACCATTATATGTATCACGAAGATATGTATTGTACATTCAGTTCAACATCAAATTAGCATAAAAATTATCAGAGGCAATTATAATGATGTAAACATTGTAGTCCAGATTGACAGAATGACTTTAGTTAATTCCATTTACAAACCCTTAAGTAGGTTTCCACTGCGGTAATTGAAAGGGGGAACAAGTTGTTACAACATGTTGACGCAAATCGCCTCCATCCAACTCAGAACGAGTGTTACATTGCATAGTGTCGCCTACACGGATAGGATTGTTATGATTTCAATTTTACATAAATCTCTCCAGCAGACTCGTTATATCATATTTCCAACTTTACCCATCATTTTTGCTCAACGCTGACGAAATAAATGGTGTTTCAAAACTCATTCATTATATGTATGTACCAACAGGTGTACTGTGGCAAAATACCGATCGTTCATTCTAGTTTTTTTTTCCGGCAGGATCTTGTTGCACTCAGGGCCGGATTTACAGTTTTCCTAGGAGTATGCCCTGACGTTTGCCCTCCCCCCCCCTCCCCCTCGTCAAAGATTTTTTATGCATTTTTTATTTTAGTGCTCTAATTTCCAATCCAGTTAAAAATGCATCCAATGGCCAGAAAAAATCGTCGTCGGGGTTGGGGGGGGGGGGGGGGGGGATATAGAGAAGGATCTTATTACCAGTATGGTTTATTTTGTATAAAAAACATAGAGTTCATTCTATACCTACAAGAAATCCATAGATGAATAACATATTATGAAAAATAGTAATACTTTGTCTCCTCAAATACTAAGAAACTTTTTTGTCTCCTATATTTCACGACGTACTTAGCATTTCGGACCGCGAATTCCATCGTTAGTTACTCTGTCTCGAAGTGTTCTACCTAAGATGTTTCCATACGATTTTGATAATGCAGCAAAATCTTCATCTCTAGAACAACATGTTCTTATAATAATAATATCTTTATTCCAGATCTGGAGGTGGGTTGTGCAAGCCTCTCAGGTCCATATTATGATACATATTCATATTCATATAAAAATACAAAATACAAAATAAAATATAAAAAAATTGGTATAGCCAAAACATACTCAATACAGTATAGTCAATACAAATGTAAAAAATTGGTATAGTCAATACATATTCAATACGGTATAGTCAAATCAAATGTAAAAATTGGTATAGTCAACAGAATAGGTATAACATCTACTAGGCATAAGGTATAACATATACAAATGCAAAAGAAAATATAAAATTGGTATGGTCAATACATATTCAATACGGTATAGTCAAATCAAATGTAAAAATTGGTATAGTCAACAGAAAAGACATAATAGGTATAACATCTACTAGGCATATTGAACAAAATCACTCCAAATGCTGAAAAGCTTATTTCCAACCTCTTCACGAGTTTTGAGTCACTAAGAAATCTTTCAAAATGATAAATCATTCAGATAATAATACCTTCATATTTAATGTATAGGAACTCATCGATTCTATGTGATTGTAGTTTGCAAAATACCATTACTAGTTGCATTACAAACTAAACAGGTTCTCATACAATGTAGGCTGGAGAAATTGTGACGTTGTGGCAATTCTCAATAAGCATTTCATTTCCTATACAGTTGTTACAAAATTTGTAACAACTAAAAATAATGTAAATTGTGTGAGATAGGTATGACAACCTAAAGAAAATATGTATAAGGTAGGAATGCAAGCAAGGCCGTCGCCAGCCTCGGAGCAAGGGAGGAGCAACAAACATTTACAAAATTGATACAGGACGAAAAACGAGGAACTAGGTATTTCCTATTGCGGCTCTATAGCCGCAGGCGAATTTTTTTTGTGAGACATAGTGAAGAAGGTCGTGATGTGCTTTGGTTTATTTGAAAATGTACATTACAATATGCATAATATTATATACGAAAAATGTTGTCTATAAAAAGTAACAAAAAAATAGCGCAGCAGGCAATTTTTTCGTGAAACAATTGTATTTTGATGGATTTTTCATACTAATTTTAGAAAATTTATGACATGATGAAAAAATGTGTGTTAATAATGTGATATTTTGTGAGGTTTTATCATTTAGTTTGAAAAATATATACCTTTTCCAATCTCTAGACTGCCCCCCCCCCCCCCCCCCGACGACGCCAATGAATGCAATTACCTACTACCTATACCGATTTATCTTGTCGTGTGTGATGTAGTTACGCACTATTATTTTTCCACTGATGTATACGTAACGTACACAATAACATATAGTAGTGTACCATAGGTAACATTAACAATTCGCTCTTTTATCTCGAATAGTGCCATATGTTCCATGTTCCTTGCAATGTAATGTAAAGAGTTATCAACAATACACCGCAATGTGTGGCCCACTAACAAGATGTAAACCAACAATTGTTTAACCAATTATTAGCTTATTTACGACCACTCATTCATTATTTATTTATGACTACCGCGTGTTCTTTGCTTATATTAAAAACTCTTTAGGTACCAATCGACTGTAGAAAGAAACAATGAGGAAATGGAAATGAATTCCCTGGAAGCAAAATATTTCATTTATAGATGAAATCATGATCTGTTCTGCACTAGGTGCATGCCAAAAACTGTTCTTAAGTCTTCTCTTCTTCTTCTTAATCTTAACGTAGGCCTGATGGCCTGTTATTTAAGAGGGGTTAGCCTCCTGCGAGGTCGACTCCCAGCTGTTGATCCATCTCTTTGGTGGTCTGCCTGGGGGTCGCCTACATTGGGGTTGGCCATGCAGCACAATGTGAGGGGGCCTGGATGGTTCCATTCTCACATAATATCTCCTTCGTTGTCTTCCCCATCTGACGACATCCTCGACCTCGCACATCTCTCTGATTCTCGTGTTTCTTATTCTGTCTCTGAGAGTCTTCCCTGCAATATTCCTGAGGGTCCTCAACTCAGAGACTCTCAGCGAGTTCTTCGTCATTGTCAGCGCGTCTTCGTCTTCGTCCCGTATTAAGTAAACGGGTTATATTTTTTATCTGATTTCGAATAGTCGAAAGCATTCATTAGCCCAAATACTTAATATACATATACTTAATATACATATAGTTCAGAAATTCTTAATAGGTTCAATATTCATTCCAGCTACATTGGAAATTTTCACACGTCGGTTAGTTTCGGATATGAATTATTCGGACAATAGATATGTTCGTAAAATTTTAGATACTCAACTACGTATGTAGTTTTAGTCTAGTAGAATATGAGAATCCATAGAAAAAAAACTTGTGAACATTTCACATTCAAAAGCAAACCGAACCTCTATAACAAATTCTCAATCTACTCGTATAGTACAGAGTATCGTCTCGTTTTCACGATTATTAAAATCAACAAGGGTGGAATATCAAATGAAATAATTTATTCCGAGTTTAGGTGTCTATTTTTATTAACATAAGGAAAAAATCAGCGGTGAAGATCTTCACACCGATACTGGAATATGGACAAGGATGTACGGTAAGTATTTCATATCTGCTTGCTTCATACAACTTTATTTCACTCATACGTAAATTACGGAGTTTGATTTTGTACTTTGATTTCGAACACTTAATAGGATGATTGGTCTATCCACTAGAAAATTCTTCTATCCGTAGAAACAATTTTACAACAAATAATAATGTAAAATTACAAGAGAAAAATAATAACAACATAACAATTAATAACTATGATTGATGGAAGTCTCACGTACTGATGTAGGTACAGAAGACAGAAGGGTTTTTGTAAGAATCCATTTTTTTCAATTACATCGTTACGAATTGAAATCAAAATATATATAAATCTAGATGTATTTATAATACTATAAAATATTTTTTTTTTACATTTTGAATCTACGAGTATAGGTACCGAAAAAAAAGTAAGTAAGCAATGCGATTCGGATTTGTTTATTTTTTTTTTACCAGGCCATCAAAAAAGATAAACTGGCTAGCGATTTTCATAAAGTTTTCATATATACCTTTCGTAACATATGGGACTGTGAAATAAATGTGATTTTGTTTGAATTATTTCCTTTGACAACGCGTGGTTGTTGCAGGTTTTAATTCTCGAATAAACAGTGTCGAGTCAACCCTGAGTTGGAGGTATCTCGTTTAGATTTTGTATATTTTTTAGCCGAGCGTTAATTATTCGAGTGTAAGAGGAAATGCAAATCACCCAACATTCGTAGAATTCTAATCTAATTAATGTGGTGCGGCTAGGTGCCAATCAAGAATGTATCTTTGATCATTTAGATGAGATATGTACCAGTACCTACATTATTACGTATTTTGGTACGTTTTAAAATGATCAAAGCGTAAGAGAAAGAATACGAATCAAAATATTCATCATGAATTGGTATTTGCGTACTAACCATCAATTCGTAACACATAGCAGGACACATTGAAATGGAACTGGGCTGGTCACATCATAAGAACTACAGATGTTAGATGAACCAAGCGAACCCTAGAATGGCGACCGAGAACTGGCTATCTACAGGAATCAGGCAGACCACATCAGGCGAGATGGTCTGTTCATCTGTTGATATCAAGAAGGTAACAGGACAGCAGTGGCACAGACTAGCGATGGATAGGGAAATGTGGAAGTCGGAAAGGGAGGCCTATGTTCAACACTGGACGAGTAAAGGCTGTTGATGATAATGATGACCCATCGATGTAAGTGTGTAAACAATAAAAGTTGATAGGGACAGCTTGGTAAAACAGGTATACACAATTTTTCCACGATTTCTTACACTGCATTTTACAGAAGTCTGGGCGACAAGAGGGCGTTGATGATAGTTCAACAACTACCTGCTTTCATAAATATTATTTTTTTGATATGTAAGACTATATATACTTATTGAGATTTTAAACCGAACCAACCGACGGCCACGCGTCAACACGGTGTCTTGTATAGGTTAATTTTTATAGGATTTTTTTTTACCTTTCAGTTTAAAATTCGCGATATGAATTTTATACACATTTTTCACAATTTTGAGTTTGACCAATTTTCGTGGCACGAATTCTATGTTTTTAAGATCGTAGCAATTTGATACACCTACCCTACGTCCTACATGTTATATGAGTATTGAGTACCCACTCATCAGTAATGCTCTTTTAGCAACATGCGTTTCTTTTATTATTTCACTTCTAAAGAATGTTGTATTAACATTATCCCAATAGTTTTTTTATGGTAGATACTAGATATAGAGAACGCATCATAAGAGGTACGTGTGGTTAAGGTTTTATGTTAAGTAGGCAATAAAAAATTGCCCTTTTGATAATAGAATAAAATGTAAAAATGGGTGTAACACAATCTCGTGAATACAAACATTTAAATTATTAGTACTATCTTCATAGGTAATAATATTAATAATGCCTACAAGTATAGCGGTCGTCGGTCACCCTTGTCGGAGTTTTCTAGTAGTACTACAACTTCGCTTTAGTACTATGAGTACAATATTTAATGTTTTAAATCCCTCGATAAGTTTACATTTGAACGCCTCGTATCTGCGAGGGGGTGGAGGACCCCACACTGATAAACGGTTGGATAACAGATTGTAATCACGGGGCACATCCGAATCTATTACAACACCACTTCACTTCACACACAGTAATTGTATCATTGTTTAGTTGACCATGAGCAATTCAAAAACACTTGAAAAAAGTCGGTCCAAAACTATCTCTTAATATATTGGTCATCGTGACCGGATAAAAACTCATATGAATATTGCTCAACATGAAAAAATCCCAAAAAAGACGAAAACCCTTCAGATATTTGCTCAAGGGACAAAAGCTCAAATCTAGTTGGATTTTGAAAATAAAATTTATTGTATCTACGAGTATACGTATTAGTATACGATTTCTTTCAGTGTGTTATAAACTACTATACATTAGAAAATAACCAAATAAATAAGCGGATCTGAAATGGGATAGACAATAAAATAGTCAACATTTTATAAAGAATTCATCTACTGGAATCCAACCAGAAAGTTTGGGCTTTTATCCCTTGAGCAAATTTCTTAAGGGCTTTTGTCATTTTTGGGATTTATCCATGTTGAGCAATATTCCTATGGGTTACAATCCGGGAACCATTGGTCATACCATCATTTTTATCTATCTATCTATCAATCTATCATTTTTACTGTTTGTGACCTTCCTATATGGTAAAAAGAAAAATGTAAGGTGCCCTTGGGGCGATTTTATCGCTAAACGGCGCCCAAAATTGTCCAAGTATTGTTATTATTATTATTATCTGTCATGACAAGATGACAGGATGACAAAAAATATATTATATTTGAGTGAGCGAAGAGGGGCCAGGAAGCGCGCCCGCCCGAGACTGACTTGGTCCGATCATGTCGACCAAATCCTCAAGGATGGACGCGTTTTGAGTAAAAGGAATCGGAGAGCGTGTATGACTAATTGCATAAATGTGACGGAGGCTAGGAGTGTGTGCAAGGATATGGCTGTCTGGCGTTCTGTCCTCTCTGCCTACCCTGCAAGGGACGTGGCGTGAGGGTATAGATAGATATAGACATTACCATAGATGTGCCAAATTTGTTCTTCACTGTAGGTCACTTCATTTAGAGCTCTTTTTTGCTGTGCGTATTGGTTGATGCCTATTTCCAAACGCTCTGATCTTATTTTTATGAAAACTGTCTAGTAAGTCTTTCTCGTTGCGCCGTCGGAAAACCTGCGAGTTGCATATCACTCAGATATAGATACCCATATAACTACTCGTAACATAACTGAGGACTAGCTAATCGATGATCAAGTTGATATACGCGTAGCATAAATAGGTAAAGCTATATACTTCTGTTTTTTTTTCCACAAAAGTTAAGACGAAGTTAAAAAATTCATTAAAATTGTTTCTGGTTCGATTCACCTCACATTTTATAGGATAACCTCTCCCTATATTAGTATCTCGCTGCTATTCAACTTGCATATTATGAGACTAATTTCAATTGCTCTCTTTAAGCCCCAAAAAATTGCCTCCAGAATATAAATCGCTATCGTTTAATAATATGGCTATTATTTCTATTAAAATGTGGTTAGAGCAATGTATTTAAGTATTGAAATAAAAATTTATAGAGATTCTCCTGCCTAGAGTAATATAAATTTTATACTATTTGAACACGTTATAGTATAAATCAAAGACATTTTTATATATACAGTAAACAATATATGATGAGTGGTTTTTAAGTCAATCACACTGATGACATAATTAGTATAATCTAGTGCCCTAAAATTTTGGAAACTGTTTGGTGGTTTACTGAGACAAGCCTGGATGAAGAAACAAGTAATCGTATCTATAAAATACTTAGTCGGATAATTTTTATTTCTTATACATTTATTGCATTTGATGTTAATCAACTCTCGTGTGGGGTGGGAAAATTGCTGAGTATACAAAATCTTTGCTTTCGTTACATTCATGCAATTAGTCATACGCGTTCTATGGTTTCTTTCAGAGATTTCAATACAACTACATACGAGTATATCAGATTCGCCTGACGTGTTAAGGGTTTCGACATACCTACCATATAATTGTTCCATATTATTTTCAACATTCTTTCGTCGACAGTAAAAATAGATTAAAATTAAAGAGACCCCCAATAAAATTGACTATGAATCTAACGTCTAGCAAAACTAAAGAACGCAAGGGAAATTTAAGACCATCGAGAAGATTCTTTCTGAATATTGCGAGGCAGTAAATTGTATCATCACTTTCCTCTCCTAATGACATTGTGAAGGGTTTCATACTATATTATTATGATGCTATCTCTCAAAGCAAAAATTCGATCAAGATTATTTTTGTTTGTCTCACTTTTAATACGACTCAATGACTACCCTTATTTGATTTTTATTACAGTGCGTGCATTATATAGAAGTACTTATAACTTTCAATATCATTGAATATTAATATCACTAGTACGACTATTTCGACCTTTAAAATGTTCATCCCACCACGCAGTTTCATTATTGTCGATAAGTTTTTTAGTATGTATTATTTTTCTTCACGAGCTCTGCAGCTTCCATTCGTCTCCATCTCTCTCTGGATTTTGGGCCAGCTGTCAAATTGAGGTCGGCTGTCCAACGCATCTGTGGTCGGCCTCTAGGGCATTTACCGAGCCACGGACTCAGTAAAGAGAATATAAACTAATTGGAGAAAACGTTCAAGAAGGTTGTGATAGAAATGTATAAAGAAGAGATTTTTCTCATTCGTGCATTGTGTTGATAGCCAAAAGCCCGGTTTTTTACTTAAAACGGAAAGTGCGTCACAAATCCCGGTCTTAGATATGCACAGCAATTAGTAATTGCATAGAAAATATATGTTGGTAGTTTTCTGCTCTCAACCGAATCAACCAATCCCTATGTATTTCATGTGCTTTCTTTTACCGTGTTATACTTTAATTTAGCCCCGTTTGAATCGGGATCATTTTACTTGAACAACGAACACCCTATTTTCTTATATTAATGCATATATTATGAATAACTTACAAAGAAGGGAAAAAATCGCAAAGAAAAAAAGGATTAAGGTTATGAGATGAAGGAGGTACGTGTGAATTACCTCGAGAATGCAATTTGTGGAGATGTTAATGTTCTTTTTCTTACATTACATTATAATATTATTTTTACATTCAATATTCATTAAGACATATTATTTTCTTTTACTTTATGGATCTGCCAAATCAGTACTTTTTATATAGAAATCTTACACATACCAACACGAATACTTTATAGAAATTGCAAAAGATTTACATTGAATTAGGATCCTAAATGGTATATTCTTATGTGATTTTGACGGGGGTGCCCCGAAATATGTTTGTGTGTCCAATTATTGTGAATAACTTCATAAAAATTCCACTCCGTGAAGGGGAAAACAAGAAATGGAAATGGTGAACCTAGCTGGTGATCAGTCATAAACCTGATGGACGTTCATGCTTTACTACATATCTGCTAAAATAACTCTAAGTTTAGGTCTTTCAGAACTCTGTTTAGAAAATTCGAATAGAAAACTCTTGTATATAGATATATCATTGTCATCATAATGGTTTGTTTTTCAATACATTAAATCTTATAAAAATTGTCATCTGTTTAACACATTCATTTTATTTAAGTAGCAGTATCAACATTAGTAAGTATTATTTGTATAACATTTTTTATTATAGCTTATTAGGGATTGTTTTGTATTAGCATATTATCACGGCGTTTATCCGTGAACACATCAAATCATCCCCAAATTGCACCTGATGTATCGTTCAGACCAGAGGGTGAGAGGCCATTTATTTTTTACGGATATCGAAGGATTTCGTTCAATTTGTACGTGGATCGTATGAATTAGTCCTCAGCGGTCGAATAATATATATTTTATGATGATGTATTGTTGTAGGAAATCTCTTAGCGATATGATTTATAGAAATGTGTAAATGTAACTGCCACAGGAATATGAATAGACATAATATATATTCAGAATCCATCGATCTTCCAATAATACTTAGATCTCATATTCTTGTAGGCTTTATATTTGATCACTTGTTAGATATTCGGCTTATTACAATTTCGTATCTCGACAAAGATTATTTTTATCTAGATTTGCAGAAAATATTATTTTAATAATATACCCACACGTGAAAGAATAAGTAAGGTTTCTATCAGTCCTGAAGAAACTGGAGGATACATAATTTTATTTACCTGTTTTATATAATCCACCGGCACAAACATTGGTATGTCAGTCTTAAGCAGAAGATCGTTAAACGAATTCCACAATTTTCTAATATTGTCCTCTCGTGTTTAATGAAATAATTAAACGTTCAGTTGAAATAATAATTAAGCAGCAGGCATTAAGTAGAATCTGCTCCAAAATACCTGGCAATTATTAAAGCTGTAGCGCGGGGAGGTATAAAGAGATATTACGTACCTTCTCCTCTACGTAGGCGTAGTACCTATGAGCATTTCAACGCTCGCGGGATTTTGTGAGGTTATTTTCAACACCCAAGAGTCGAGGGTGGACTTTTGTATTATTGTGGTCATATTTCAACTCTTAAGACGGCGTAAACACCACTACCTCTGATATTAGGCCATCTTTGTTAGCTCTAAATCAGGGTAACACTCTTGTACCTCTCTATTGATCATACCACATAGGTAGACATTATAACGATTAATTCAGGTCGCTACAATGATTCCTCTAGTGCGTTTTATAGTAATAGTAAAATAGTAATATATGTACAATAAATTATAGAGCTATTTCGGAGTTTACGTAAGACTGGGCCATAAAAGGAGGCGATGCATTTTTGCGTTGAATTAAAGTAGGTATACCTGTGATATATATATTTAATTGATTTTAAGCGTCATGAAATGGAAGAGACTCTCTATAATGACTTGATCAAAAGTATCTGTCTTAAACATTTTTGCAACTTTTTCCACTTATTAGTGGTTAAAAAAAATACATTAAAGACAAACTTGTAGATGTCTTTATTCCCTTCAAATTGTCTACAGCATATCAGTTGTTCGTTCATAATTACAAATAAGAAAAAACTTTATCTAGTATTGTTTTATAAGAAACTCTACTGAGGGCGACACAATTAAAAAATAATCTCAAGACCGCTTAACAAGATTTTTTCATCGCTTAATGGATTCCTTACAACTTTATCTTAGGGGTAATTATTTATGCTCGCTACCACCTACCTACTAACGGCTTATTATCTTTTTAGGTGGCCCTCAAAGGAGATATGATTTCAAGTACAGTAAAGGGAAATGTAAGAGTGTGAAACTATTATTCCACTACATTATTACATACACAATATGATAATTAGGACAAATCATCAATATCACTCAATATAGTCATGAGGACAAATACTGGATATCCAATGAAACATAAAGAGAAAGAATCAGAAATGAGAAAATCAGATGCCGGACAAAAGTTACCGATGTGATGAATGGGCAGGTCATATTGCTAGACAGGGAGTAGACAGATGTGCACCTAGAGTCCTGAGATGGAGACCGTGGGACATGAAAAGAGGAATAGGCCGGTCGGAGAAAAGATGGGCCGATGATATTGTCCCTGTCGCTGGTAGTGAGTGCATCCGGAAAGCCCAAAGAAGAGAGGAGTGGAAAAATTGGAAGAGGCCTACATTCAGCAGTGGAGAGATGGCTGAGAAGAAGAGGAAGAATGAAACATGTATGTAAAAATTCGATCAAGAATGCTTGCGTTTTGGAACTATAGATAATAAGTTATCAGATTTTTTTTTTAATAAGTGTGTAAATTGAAGTGCAGTATATGTACACTGTCGACGCTTAGAGTCGATCGCTTATGACCATTCGCTTAGAAAAAATAATTGTGCAAGCAAACATAGTAGTACCTCGAGTTATCAAAATAAGTTTCGGTGAATAAAAATAAGGATAGTCTCATCATTTATGCGACGTACACTTCTACTGGTTGTAAAATAGGAGGGTAAAAAAAAGTTTAATATAAAACTTTGTAACTTAGTAAAAAAAACGTGATTAAATATGTTTTGTTCTTGAGGAGAAATTTATAACTTGATGATAAGGGTGTGATAATGACGTTAAGGACAGAATTACTCTGCTTTTATTTTTGCGTTTTCTTCTTTTTAAACAAGACCTTTGTATAGGGGTGAATTTTCATATACTTACAACAAGAAACGATGCAGATTTAATATGAATTAAACATTATAGTAAGCTTAGCATCTTAAGACCTGGTTGTCTATAACCAAAAGATTGCCGTAATAATTTTTTTGTAGGATTTATTTTAAATATGTACCTACATTAGAATAAAAGAGAATAACATTAATTGAAACGATATTAAGAGATGGAGAACCACCGTGTGTGGAAAAAGGGATACATGTAGGTACCTACTTATATTGGAATTGGAGTACATGGTTGGCGCAGTTGGTTGAGGCGACAGTCTCTCAAGCGGGAGTTTCCAACCAGGTTCAAACCCCGGCGCTGGCGACGTATTCCACCCTTTGCGATACAGGCTTTTAGCCAACAAGTGCAAGGTGTGCAGGAAAGTATTTGTGTTTGTGTATGCATGCCCCGATCCTTTTATATAAAAAAATGAAATCGTGTGTATAGTTTTATCGAAAGCGAGAAGCGTCGAGATAAAAAATGACAATCCGAAATAAAGAACATCCTTTGTCACTAGCAAATGAAGAAACATGGAAACTACATGGAAATCTTGCGAAGTACGTATATTTTCTAGAGTGTACGCTTATTTAGTTGGTCGTTTTTCCTCTCCATACTCGACACGATCATAAAAGAGCGTAATTTGATTGTATTAAAAATTTAACATGATAATATTACGAAAATTCTTGTCTAAAATGACATGTTTTGCTTTTGTTTATGAAGACGAGGGTAAAAACATACAATAATAGTTGTGAGGTTAGGTTAGAAGTAGTTCACAACGAGATAGGGTGAAAGAAACAGGGCGACCATTTTAGGGGAACAAGGCGATAAACAGGGGAATGTTTTTTTGTAGTCTGCTATCTAATAATAATATTATTATCTATTACATAGTTATAATTTTTTTCAACTGGTGTATTAATACTACCTATTATGAATTACATTTTTTTATTTGCTTTGCCGCACATTAAGATACGATTTTATGAATCTTTATATTTTACAAAGTGTTTTTTTTAAACATTACTTTTAATTTTTTTAGAGACAGAAAACCTTTACGGAGGTGTATGCCGTTTTTATTTCAGATCAGTCCAAACCCGAGGTAGTTAAAGTACTTTGCGTAACATTAAGATATAAGTATAGCTACTCTGTATAATTCTGTACTTACCACTTATCATTGTTATTCAAACCTAACTTGGGCCCACTTAACTTTGTCATCATTATTTATATAGATTTTATAATGACCTAATTTGACTACCTAGGGTGAACCTTCAAGAATTCATACAAACGTTGATGGAGAGAAAGTTCTTTATAAAGTTGGTAAGTCCAGTAGGTATAACAAGAAGATATTTTCTTCTCAACGATAGATGTAATGTTGGATTAGTGGACCAAAAACCTACGCCGCATCAATTCAATAAATTTAATTATTTCCATCCTCAATATTTTACAGTTTATTTACTGTGAATTTTTAAACGCAAATTTCCTTTTCGCAACAATATTACACTAGTCCATAATAACAATATTATGAAGAAACTGTAATAATATTAGACCAATGGTCTCCCTAATGCATCTAAGCTTAACTCTAAATAAATGGTTGGCAATAACAGTGCAGTGACTGTTGATTCGCCATATAATACTACCTAGGTGGTGTAATAACACCATAAAAACATCATCATATTGCCGGACCTCCTTTGACAGTTTGCTACTCTCGAGGGTTAGTGCAGTAGTTACCTACAGCATATTTTCATCATCTTTAAAGAGGTCAATTGTTGTTTGGGCATTTGTCAGGTCGTAAAGACCGCATGGGGGACACAATATCGCTCAACTAAAGAGACGACTTGAAATTTATGTCGGTTGGTAATTTAGCCACTATAGTAATAATATTAGGTTTAAATGTAAATAGGTATGACACTTGAACCTAAATGTGTTCAAAGGTGTGACAAATATGACAAAAATTAACTACGTGCTATATTTTATCAACAGTGACATCAGTGTTATTGTGTGAATTAGGTATATGATGTCAATATTTATCTTGGAATCTTAGATAGTTGTACAAATTTTACAATGAAAATTTCAATTCCTAAGCGTTGGCAAAATAAATACCTACATAGTTTTTTTTAAATATAATTTCACCGCGCAATCACAAAATATATTACTGAATCTACGTGATTTCTTGCTTTGTGTGATATTGGTGGTTTGTTTGGTTTTTTGATATGAGATTTCTTTCTGACACATGTTATCAAATAGAAGAAAATGTACAACTAATGATACGTAATCAACAAAAAATTAACGTATATAAATGCAATTCAAGTACCATACCTAATTATAGGAAGAAAAACGTTTTACAATAAATTTCTTCTGTAGAAATACCTACACCATAGTAGGTGTAAGTATTAGCTATCATGTATATCTACGAATGTGTAGAACGTAGATATTACAGTTTAGGTGTAGACGTGGAGGTGGATGACTTAGCAATCTGTCCACACAAACAGCAGTACAGTGTCAGGTGTACTGGTACATGGAAGGGACCGACCGAAGGAATCTCGCCGCAAATGAACGAGACTAACGCATTCTGTGTTGAATCCCTCAACACAATTATTAGGGTTGTACAATGAGATGTAAGCAATACTATTTAATATTAAGAAATTTCCAGTTATCTGGTAATGTCTGTGAGATGTTGTGACTGGATTCAAAGTGAATAAGCTTAGATGATTTGGAGAATGTTGAGAGAACGAACCATTATAGGTGGATTTAAAAGATACATAAAAGAAAGAATAGATACGAGTATAAGCGCATCAGTGCGAGACTGACCAAGTCATGTCAACCATATTCTCATAAAGAAAGTGTATGGTGTTCACGGAGTTGGATAGCATGTGTGAGAAATTGAACATTGTATTTAATTATTGTGTTGTCATTATTATTATCGAAAAGAACAGTTAGGTAAATAAAACTTTTTGATAATAAAAATCACTACAGATTTAAAGTTTACAATCAAGTACTTGATCTAGATATATTATTTTTTCTAAGCGTTGTCATTTTTTGTTATAGTTATCCTAGCTGTTATAGCATCGCAGATTGGTACCAATCGTCTTAGTTTCCGAAGAAAGAAATGAGGGTTATCGTGTGCTTAAAAAATCTCATAGCGAGTATAGAACAAAGTGATGTTAATAAAAATTTATTGCAATATCTGGTGATAACCTTTAATGCGGCGCTAACTCTGATATAAATCCAAGCGATTTGTGTCACATGATAAGGGGGTGTAGATCTGTGGGCCTTGTGGAGATGCGAGATCCATGGGATGGGTGTATGTGTAGTATAGCGCTTCTACACTGGGGTGTTATGCAAATACTACTAAATCACATGCTATAAACGAGAGGAAAACAAAGTAAAAAAAAGGATTTGTGTTGTACAAATAATAAAATATGGAAGCACTGACGAGTGTAGAGATATCAACATACTTACTACAAGTAAACACCGAAGAAGCAGGTGTGATAGGATAATAAGATTAATTACTTTATCTTCACCTACAACCTGTAAAACTAACTACAACGTAATGTTAGCCTAATTATAAAATTAAACTGTATTGATGCGTGAAACTGCTTTAATCTCCCAGAACGTTTTTTTCCTAATGAATCTGAATAGAAAATTAGAAATTCAACTAATAAAATTAATGTCAATTTGAACAAGACATACGATTTGTTTTACAAGAACCAACTTATTATAACGGCGTGTATTTTTTAATTGCAGTTAACTTTACTTGTGAGTATACTCCATTTATAAAACTCTTTCAGCTATACTGGTAACCAAAGTAAAAATTGCTCTGTACAGTGTACAGCCGAATTTGTGTTCATAAATTACGTTGAACAAATACCTCTGCAGATACTATATAGGTATCTGTTTTGTAATATATTTTAATCCCCGAAAATGAGTTATGGGAAGAGCGTATCAGATATGGCGACAAATAATCTTATTGGATCAACAGTAGGAATTAATATTTCAACATGGATTAAAAGGGCCAGTAAATTATAGCAAGGGCAGTGTACGAAAACAGAGGCGAATTTGTATATAGGAAAATAATTGTATATTTCCACCTAGAATACCAACTTAACGAAGCCATTTTTTTACACAGACCGTGTGCCTATTCGTCCTTTTACTTATTTGTTAGTCTGTCTGAAAATTAAGGTATCGAGCTTTGATCAATTTTTTGCATGATTAGATATGGTTTTAATATACCTACTATCGTCTTCAAATTTTTGTATCCATATATCCAGTACAAATACGATATTCAGTTGTATGAAATATCTCCACTAAAATGTCAGTAACAAGCTAAGAAGCATCAACTAACTATACTTTTAGTTAGATGAAGAATTGTTCTAGCTTGTTCGCATTCTTCTTCTTATTACTCCTGCAACGACGGATTCAAACTGTCCCCCAATCTTGTTGCTTCGGTACTACGACGTCCGAGTAGGCAGGGTCCAGCTGCCACATAACATATGTATGTAAGTTTGTTTAATAATCATATACCTATCATTTAATTTTGATATGCCTAGTTCTCGTCTGATTTCTTCCTATCGCCACTAGAGCAAATTTTAACACCGTGCTACTATTTTATCAGGAGTCGAGAGGTGTAAGTACCTGATTTAAACACATTGAACAAGTTTAGAAGTGATGTATTAGATTCGGTCGGGTGTCTGTATAAATAATGCACGTGGATATTATACTCCTACATAGCATATTATTAATTGATCCTATTAATATGAATTAGTTACATAAACTACACACTTGTCATATTTGTATGTAAGGATGCAGTATGGTAAATTTATAATTAGTTTTTCCAGGACTATAAGAATTCAAATTTATATGAAATATTTCTATCCTTCTTATTTTCGTTGTTATCAGAGTAATAGAATACCTATCCATAAGCAGTATTCTTATAGAAATATTGGGAGTGTAAGTGTATAAATATTCATAAAGTACATAAAAATACATAAAGTCATACAAAGTTAGCTATAGCCTCTCAATGACAAAAATCAAATTAGGTATTTAATTATTCCCACAGATCTTAAAAATCTTTATCAACTCAATGTGATTAAAATGTTATCTTCAAGTTTAGTATCAATACCGAGTTCACTAGGTATCTTCTACGAGTATATTTCACAATTACCTACAATATTTATTACCTCCAATAACCCACATACGTATCTACGAATGTTTTTAATGTTTTGCTTACAAGTATGGACATTGAGCACGTACCGTCATCACCCGAATATCTCAGCATTGTCTAATCTATATCGCACAATACGTATACCTACATTGTTTAGTATTCTTTATACAGAACAAGGGTGTTTATGTAAGTAGTTTATGTGGTACAACTTACTACAACCTGAGCGACAGTGTCCGAATTTCATAAATAAAAATATGAAGAATAGTCGACACATAAATCGTCTTCCCAAATCCTTTTCTAATGTCTAACAACTTCCCTTTGTAGGTATAGAATCGCGTTATATTTTACTGTTTAAAGAAGAATGCTAAAAAAAACCCAGGTCCGGCGCAAACGAAATGTAACTCAAATGATAGGTAACAATGAGTAATTAAACACATCATCAAAATCAATGGCTTAATATGTTTGAAATACTTACCTATTCGAAGTTCACAATGGCCACATGAATGTATTAGTAAAAGGAGCATTCGATAGTGACAATTGCGGTTTAAAAGGGTATAATACATATGATGAGTATAAGGTAGCTAGTCTTCCTTGTCTTCGTCTTCATCAGCCTTAGTCCCTTCAGAGCTGGATATAGACCTAAGGGAAAATGCTCCTGAAATATGTAAAAAAACACGTCCGGCGCAAACGAAACGTAACTCAAATGAAAGGTAAGAATGAGTAATTAAATACTGCATAAGAGGAATCATTGAAATCGATGGCTAAATGTGTCTATGATAAACCTAGGCTAAATATGCTAAATCTATGATCTTGTGAAGATATATTTTTTTTATTTCTCTTTCATGATTTTTTTTGGATACATATTACTCGAGATAAATTTTAAGGTTTGCAATGGACACGAAATAAAAATATATGTCCACTATGTCAATGAATTTTTTCCTAATTCCAAACAATTATTATAAAAATCAAAAAAAATCATGTCGATAGACTACAGTATCAGATACTACGATCATTTGTACAATGGTTGTTTCGCATACGAAAGAAGAAGACCTCGATATAGAATTGTGTATGAACCACATCAGAATGTTAGGATGCTTCTCGGAATTATACAATTTGGTATTGGCTAAATCAATAACATTGTAGACAAATACGATTGTTTTGAAATCATCAAACACTAGTTTGCATCCCTATTTCCTGAAGCAAATAAGTAGATATAAAGCGGGGTGACAATATCGCTGTATGGCCACGTCATTACGATGAGCGCCATGGATATTACCAAACTTTCCAACTAACAACGTGATCGGAATCGTTGGCCGAATATGTTGTCTTGTTGTCCATGTTAGTGTTTTTTTGTTGTTTTGTTTTTACTATAGAAGCAACGTACAATATGTGTAGCGCATAGACATTGTACGTTGGAACGGTCATATATAAATGCCTCAACAGTAACTGAAATAATTCTACCAATATAAAATGTCAGGGGTATCGTTGTCCACTATATGTTTTATTTTGGGTCGTTTGCCTGCTTGGCCAAGCCAATATTTGGTGATCAAATGTGAGCAAATTTCTTCATCGCTTCTTAATTAACCTATCGAAAATGTCTCACGAAAGTTTGTGTTATTAATTAGGAGGGATCCGGACAAACGGCCGACAAGACATACGGCCGACAGGACAAATGGCCGACACGGACAAATAGCCGACATGACCAATGGCCGACTGGTACAAATGGCCGAAAGACGAAAGGCCGAAATCCATACGGCCGACATGGACATATGGCCGACAAGTACAATTGGCCGACATCCAATAGGCCGACACGGACAACTGGCCGACAAGGACGAATGGCCGACGGGACGAATGGCCGACACAAAAAAAAAGATTGAAATAATGATCACACCACATGTTTGAAAAACAAAGTTCCCAGTTTATTCTAACAATCCAAAATTTGGCTAGTTTTTTAAACAACAGTTCCAAAATATATTTTGAAAGTAGCGAAAAAATGTTACCATATCTTATTATCACATCAAGCAACACTAAACCAAGTTTGCTCCATGAGACTTCTGAAAAAAAAGACAATGGTAACACTGTTTTTAACAATAGCACCCAAGGTTAAATAGCATCTACTCCTGAATTTATGTAACCACTGTATACTTAATAAGTATGAGACATGAAAGAATTACCTACTAGCGCCGCGCCTGGTCAATTTTGAACTAGGAGCAATTTGCATTTTAAAATCTCGCTTTTACCATAGATTAGCCGCTACACGAATTAGATCACCACCACCAAGCAGACATGGGACATTACTTTTTCAACTTTCCAGCGAACATGCCGGTTCACAATTTTTAGGCGTTAAAAACGGTTTTTCATTTGTTTCGGCTGCAGGTACCTTTTAGCGCTCAATTAAACCTTACTAGCATAAATAAAAAACAACCTAACCGGTCAACATTATTTTTTTACAGTAATGTCCCATGTCTGCTGAGCGATGCTTGTTAACTATTATCTTGATTGAAAACGTCATTGTCGGCCATTCGTCCTGTCGGCCATTCGTCCTTGTCGGCCAGTTGTCCGTGTCGGCCTATTGGATGTCGGCCTATTGTACTTGTCGGCCATATGTCCATGTCGGCCGTTTGGATTTCGGCCTTTCGTCTTTCGGCCATTTGTACCAGTCGGCCAGTTGGTCATGTCGGCCATTTGTCTCTGTCGGCCGTTTGTCCATGTCGGCCGTTTGGCATTCGGCCATTTGTAGTAGATTCAAATTAGGAATACCAGAATAAGAGAAATGTGCGAGATCGAAGATGTCGTTAGGTGGGGGAGGCAACGAAGAAGACAATGGTATGCACATGTGACGAGAATGGAGCCGTTCAGACTCCCTTACATTGCATTGCACGACCAACCCCAGGGCAGACGACTCCCGGGCACACCACCAAAGAGTTGGGAGTCGACATCGCAGGAGGCTAATCCATCTTCATACATAAGGCCTATATCAAGAAAAGAAGAAAAAGTTTCGTAATATGATAGGGCTCAAATTTCCCGTCCAACTCCCGTTTTGGCCGCAAAATTCTCACATGATGTAGCCTAATGTTAGAACTAAATTTTGTTTATTATTTAACCAAGGAGTATCACTGATTTATGCTTGAACACGCAATATAGTTTTGTTCGTCAAATGTTTGTGCGATCAAATGGTTGTCCGTTAGTATTTCATCACCCTCGTGTCACATACAATACATCCCTCTAGCAGAAGATATTATACGGTCATATGTCCATCGAATATAAGTTACAGTCTGCATGTTAGTACCTACCTACTTATGTGACAAGAATCTAATCACATTATCATGCACTTACTTTGTATTCAATGCATAACCAAATTACTAGGCATCATATTAAAAGATAGATTTTCTGACGACAGTTTAAGAGATATATAGGTATCATATCTGTATCTTAGCGTCTTAAAATGTGTACGAAAGGACGAAATATAGGTTGTCGACATATTATGGAGAGCCAAGTTATAGAGTTTCCGCAATATGGATCAGTTGGATCTGTATTCTGTCCAGGACACTCAAAGCATTCTCCTCCAGCACAACGATATCTTGAATGCATTGATTTCGTATTACTGTAGAGGTTACGAAATCTATTATTATTGGGGAATCAATCATGGTTTCCAAATGTGAAAACATGACTAAAATTATGTGGGGTATTATTCTTATTCTCTACGAAAAATATAGTGAACAAAGTATTATGGATTTTTAATTAACATATTTAGGTAATTACACAATTTTAATTACAAGGCTGGAATAATTCGCCCCTATGTTGATATTAGCAAGCCGCGAATACCAATTACATTCTATTTCCGCCTTGCCTAGTAGTGACTGGATCAGTAGGGATAGTATGATACACCTGTTGTATACAATGATCTTTTTAATTCCTGCTATTGCCGCGAGTATTTCTATTATTACAAACTGCTAAGTCTTCATTGCACTTAGGAACTACATTAGAGAAAATGTGGTATAGGTACGACAATTGGGTTTTTTCGTAATGTGAATTATAAGGAGGGTTTTTAGAAGTGATACTTTCGCTGCACTATATCATCTACGATGGTATCTAATTAAGCTATGTAAATCTACATTATTAGGTTTTAGATGATATTTTCGTGGTTGTGTTCCAATCTGTCTTTTTCCATAATTTATTGACATTTTCACTATTGTTCTGTGAATGAATATAGTACTTATTACCTGATGGCAACTGGTACTTATGTACTACCTAATATCTATACTACATAATCTCTTCTTCTTCAGTTAATCTCAGTTCACTTCTGGACAAAGGCCTCCTCCATTTGCTCCCATGTTGCCCTATGCAGACTGCATACAGGTTGCGCAGACATTTCAGACCAGGTCCCCTCTCCATCTTAATTGTGGTCGTCCTGCCTTCAATTTAGAAGGTTCAGTTAAAGATTTTTCTTTTGTTTAATTTAATTTGTATAAGAATGACGACAATCCCCATATTTTGATTCCAGACGCAAGATATTCAACTAAAGTGATGACGTTATTTATTAAAGACATTTTGCAAAACTTTAGTCTCCCCTTTTCCGGCAATATGACTATAGGAGCGAGGTCGATAAATAACATCAAATTATAATTTCTCCACGACTCAACTGACAGATGGTGCTAATCGTCCACCTAACCGCCTAACAAATCCTTCCATCATACTCATACATACCATATACCAGGGGCGTAGACTCCAACAGTGCGCAGGATACGGCGCACCCCCAAATAATTCAGCTCAACGTGATAAAATAAAAATTAAAATAAATAATCCAACAATAATGTCAAGAAATGTTAGTAATTCCTTAACGGAAACGTTCGACTCCTTTAAATAGGCAAACGCTAGCACACCATTTCGTATTCGGTGCGCTGACAATTAGCGCTCCGATAAAACGCGATAATTGTCATACTTTTCTTAACAAACATACGTATTCCGTGGATTTCTTTCATCCCATACAAAATGTTACTACTCCGTTGTGCGCTGCACCGCGGGAACATTCTGTGCGTTGTGTGTGATGCGGGAGGGACAGGGGGCGGGCCAGGTTGCGGTATGCGGGCGGGTGTACGGCTAGTGACAAGTGATTGTAAGTCCTTAATTAACAAACTCTACGTATCAATGCATCCCGCATGACATAATTCTTACTTACCTTCTTCTTACTCTAGGATGAGTCGACGAGATGACATGCAAAATTAATAACAATTTTAGTTTCGCTCTGAATAATGCATTGTTTTGACCGTTTGATAATAATGATAAGATAATTATTGTTTCTCGCCGCGCCGGATAAAATTATTATTTGAATATTAAATTATTAGTTACATTTACAGTTAATTAAGAAGAACCAATTTGTTTGAATCCTTTTCTAAAACGGTACGATTATTGACAATCATTTGTACAATTTCAATGACGTCCGTGGAGAGTGAAAGGTATTTTTCCACTTCCACACAGAGGATAAAGTCGTTTCTCAGGAGCACTGTCGGTGCTCAGTATAGAGAAACAATTTTTACAGACAATTCCCGAATGATAATTGAAGTATTATTGCAAATATGAAAAAGAGGAGAATCGATCTTCTCTACAAATAGTAGATAGGATTCTTATTTTTATGCTACATAATCGTAATAGTTATCCATTATTATGTACCTATGTTTTTGAGACCCACTAAGTAGTTAGTTATTTTATTTGATAAAGGTATAACAGCCCTCTGTTCTTGAAAAGCGCTCCCCCAAGCTTAGAACTTACGCTACGCCACTGCCATATACCTAATACACCATCATGCATACGAGAGATTGACGCTTTAAAACTGGCAGGGAAAGATGAATTGATAGCAAAAACATTCATTTCAGCTTCAGGGTGTGTTCTTCAGAACTGAAATTCTTTCAAAGGTAGATCGATGAAACACTCATCTTTAGTAGATGATTTTTGTTATACGCGAAGTATCAATAACAAAAAGAAAAGTCCGTATAGTTATAGTAGTAATACATGCTTTATTTATATACTATGTAAATTGTTTGCTGTTTTCGCACAGTTGAACAAATTTTAATATATTTAAAATAATTATTATTTTATTAATACCTATTGTGGTTTTGTTTCATCTAATACAAAAACTGTTGAAATAATTACGTTTTCATCATATTATTAAAATCAGTTTAAAATATAATTTCACCGCTAATGAGTTATATGAATTCACAGATGTAATGCTGTGAAGCGGGTTGCATTAGTAATGTTGGTATACACAGAGAAATGTAATAAATGCAGATAATCTGAATATGGTATATTTGTAGGTACACGTTGATACGTGCGCTGTAACGAGTAAAATGATACAAGTCTTGTTAATATAACGTTTGAAGCTAAAGTTGAAACAACGATTGTACCACTTCTATTCCCACACACTTCGAGTATATCAGCCTTAGCCGTCATTAATAGCCCGCATTTTTATTCAACAATTTTCATAACGATTTTCTTGCACTATAAAAAATGGCGAATGACTAGCACGACCACGTCTCGACTCACTAAGTTAGCGAAGAGTGACGTTTTCAATTCGCTCCTAAAGATGCTGATAGTCTGTTTTCTTGCGTAAATCGACAGGAATTCTGTTCAGAAGTCTGACAAGGTCAGGTACACTAAAGGCTCTCTCGCAAAAGCAGAACTTATTTCGTTTATGCCGCTTTACCTTCCAACACTTTTCCAAATGTAATGTGAATGTTATGTGTGTGTACCTAATAGTTCGTATGATGTTATAGGTTTTACATACATATAATAATGAAGGGTTTGTAGTATTTAACCCCAATACCGCGGCTGCTGAGCATGTACGTACTACGTAAAGGTAACATCTGTTTCAAGCCGCGATGAAATATCATATTAGGGACCGATGAATTTAGCGAACATTCACTTTAGCTAAATTTTATTTACGTGACTATGAAATTCTAGAAGACGTGTCTATCTCAGTTGCATTCGGTGCCTCTAAGGGGAAGAAGGAGTGAATCTTAAGGGCATGGCACCAGGAATGACGTCACAGTCTTTTCCCACGGCATTAAGGTTCAAAATCGCGTGACAATCGCATGATAAAATGGTAAAAATAGCGTTTTTTCCATTTTTTGGGGTTAATTTTGCGTCTATCAAAAAACTTTTACGGTTATTCCCTAGATTTTAATGCATATTATCAGTACAAGAAAAAAAAAATACTCCGCGACATTCGGGAAACGAGTTTCCGTCTTTCGGAAAAAAGGTCAGAGGTGTTTTGAAATATTTTTTTTTCGAAATCTATACAAGATATAAAAAATCTATTGCGGTTATTCCCTAGATAAAGGTTCAATGCATCTACCCTATTTTGTTCCAAAGCATATTTAGTAACGGTTGTCGAGATAGAAGGTCTCCCGTTTTCAGAAATTTTTGAAATGTCGGTATGCACATTGCACACTCTTAATATTCTCTCATATACTACATATAGAAACGAGTATATTCGCACGTTCACTATGGTAATAGAATAGCCGACATGGGTATGGTTGATGTATATGAAAATATAAAACGTCCATGCAGATGACATTGAAATATTTTCCGTTTAGATGTGATTGTTTATTCTGTCAGATACCTCCTTTGATTATTGAAGTACTTAATCAAATATATTTCGTCATACTGATACCTCACACGATTTCATTGTCATTTCGAATTCCTATAGAAATGGACACAAACCGATTTTAAAATGTTACTAAAAGTCAGGTTTTCTTCGATTTCTTAATTCTTACTTAAGAAACTTTTGGTTTAAGCTGACCTATATATCGTGATATTTAGGTTCAGTAAATAAGTCAAATAAATTCTACAGTGATAGAACTATATTTGTATTATGACTCAGTAGATGTATGGGATATTACCTACATATGTACTACTTTCTTAGTTTGACGATACAAACCTACACAACTGACTAAATCTGTGAATGAAGATAGATATCCAATAGTGATGTGATGGAAGCAAAGGATCTGTACTTAAATAGAAATGTACGACGCTAAGATTTCTTAACTTTTTTTTCAGGATGATCCATATGTAGATTTGTTTTTTTTTCAGGCTTGGTCGTGTGAAGATCTGATGATCCGACGTTTCGGGGAACCTACTGCCGCCTTGGTCACGAATTGTGATGTTGATAATAACATCACAATCCGTGAACAAGGTGGTAGTAGGTTCGCTGAAACGTCGGATCATCAGATCCTCACACGATTAAAACCCGAAAAAAAAGAAAAAAAAAGAAATCTACAAGACAGATGGTATTCTTTTACAGACACACAGGACAAATAAATTTTCGTATTAGGTATTGTATAAGAAGTCTACATGAAAAAATGTTTAAGAAACGTCGAAAGGTCTTTACGCTTAAAACGTAATTCAATCAATGTGCGTTCCACAAATTATATAAAAAATACATTTCAAGCTCGAGCACCCGATCTAATGGAATTCTTTATTGCCAACCCCAGTATATAGTAGCAGTCTTAGTAGTAGATGTGGGCGCTCAAAGAAATTCAGACATATACATGTAGCAGTGTATACTGTATGTACAAGTGTAAGTGTAAGTTGATACCTCATAATATTACACCTACAACTTCGTATGCTCCTTCTTTTTTCGTACTGAGCTTAAAGACTTGAGATTACTTCGTTTAAGAATACTTGTAGGTTGTAGCTATTTTGAGAATATAGTACTGGATAGTTATAACCTGCGAATTTGAGTAATACTATTATGTTTCGATGTTTCTGTCTGTTATGAACCTGAAAAGTAAATATTAAAAACTGGGTTTTGTGCCCGGCGCGCCTGGATTTTAGGTTTGATGCAACCACTATTGTTTAGTAATTTTTGTCTATAACCGAAATAGGTATTCGATAGATCATGTCCTAGCCAGGGTTCTGCTTTATCGTTGCTAAAAATGTGTAGTCTGAGTGTTCTCCCGTGTAGAACTGTTTCCTGGACTTAGTCGATTTAGCGCATCCGAGTATGCAACATTACTAAAATATTATGGTGACGAATAAATTAGTATTTTGCTTGACTTTTATTATACAGATCCTCGTCTATCTTACCTTCATAATGTACCTCTACATACACTCCTACACTTAAAATTGAAATAGATTGAGCGCAATCCATCTAATAATTGAGTCAGCTCTATTTTGGCAATTATTAGGTACTACCTATTAACAAATAAATCCATAATTTGTTTATTATGAATAGATTCTCATTTGAAAAGTAATTTCGTCTCCCGGATATTACACCGGCGCTGCCTGCGTTGCAAAGCCACAACGCTAGCCACTGAGGTGGCACGATGCGGTGGTGACAACAGCGAATGTAGTTGACGGTTTAGCTCGCCTAAACATCAGCTGGACTGCAGTCGCAATCATACCTAATAATATGTGTGTAGTTAGTATTGTAATTTGACAAGTCGGTAGAGACTAGAGGAGGAAATACATAGTGAGGTAGGTACATAATTAATAGGATTTTGAAATTGTACGGAGGGTATGTCCAGGGTGAATTTGTAATTGAAATAGGTCCATATGTCAGTCGGTTGAAATCAAATCGATAAAAATTAAAAGTGTAACAATTATCTAAGTACATAATATACTGCTGAATGTCACCAACTTTTTAGGTGCAGAATAGCGAATATAAGAGCGACTTGTCATTATTTTTCATGCCACGCCTATCTCCGTTACTCCTCACCTAAAAAGTTGATGAAACCCAGTGTAAGAGTAGTACCTACCTGACATCCTTGTTACAGGACGATAAAATACACCGTTATAGAATAGCTAACTATTTACCACATTCAAGGCAAATTTCTTACTAATACGGTAATTTGTTTTATCTGTTTGATTTGTGTAGGTTTTGAATATTGTTTCCTTATATATGTGAATCTTGGTGTCTATATTTGAGTCAAATATCAATTCGTGCATTATGACATGTTTGTAAAAAATAATTTTAGGGAACATAACTATTGAATGTTTATTGCATCTGCAGTCTTCAAACAAGTAGTACTCCTGAAAGTGTCAGAGGGCGAATGAAAATTCTAGATACAAGTCGCTATAGTTTTCATCGGAATATAACATTATGCACACTCGTAATATACCTACTACCTAGTCCAAAACGAAAACCACACGTCCAGATACATTGTGTAGTGTAGAATAATATTACGTGTTTATTCGTTCTGACAGCAACAGTACGCATCATATCAGCGGTCATATCAACAACACACATTCGTTCTCCATATTTCATAACTATTTTTCAACACAATTCATAGACTAATATCGCTGGACAATAATAAAGCATTGGGAGAAAATCATCTTTATATATATACACTTTAATTTTTGATAATTTTATCTCACACCTACTGTTCTTGACATCGACATTTTGATATAAATGTGTAAAAGCTGGCTTAGTTTGTTACATTGGCTTGTTATCTCAATTCATTGTCCCTGCTTATAAAGCCGTCCAAGCCAGCTTAAGATTCACTTATTCATAAAAGTTGTATAGTATAGTGAAGAATAGATGTAAAAGTACTTAGGTTAGCCTATTTATTTGTAAAATGTGCCCTTGAGGTGGACTTGCTCCACAAAATGACTAATTAGAAATTGTTCGTGTATATATTATTAGATAAGTACACTATTCAAAATGATGTTAAAACAATATTTATTTGTAAAATTTAGGAAATTTATACAGATCATAACGAATACAACACAAACACTGGAAAGTCTCTCAGTTAAATGTATCCTTAACTTAGCGTATTCTACTTATTCATATTTCCAAAAAAATATTAAAATCCTAGTGTCCATCAGATGAACAACATAGTGTTATTATATCTGTTCAATACTGTGTACTGTAGGTATATCTTTCACTTATAGATATGACAGGCGTTTGATTTTCATTTTTATTATACTAGTAAATACAAGGAAACATTGATACATATTATACAATTATATTGGTACAAGAGTAACACTCTTATATACCTCATATAATGCGAGTACGTTGTGTACAGAAAAGAATTTCACTTGATATGAATGTTAACATGAAACGAGATAGCTAAATCAAAGCTGGGAAATTTCAATCATACTCATTCACGAACATGTTCACAATTGATTTTGTGTTTAATTGTTCTGTGAATGAATATAGTACTTATTACCTGATGGCAACTGGTACTTATGTACTACCTAATATCTATACTACATAATCTCTTCTTCTTCAGTTAATCTCAGTTCACTTCTGGACAAAGGCCTCCTCCATTTGCTCCCATGTTGCCCTATGCAGACTGCATACAGGTTGCGCAGACATTTCAGACCAGGTCCCCTCTCCATCTTAATTGTGGTCGTCCTGCCTTCAATTTAGAAGGTTCAGTTAAAGATTTTTCTTTTGTTTAATTTAATTTGTATAAGAATGACGACAATCCCCATATTTTGATTCCAGACGCAAGATATTCAACTAAAGTGATGACGTTATTTATTAAAGACATTTTGCAAAACTTTAGTCTCCCCTTTTCCGGCAATATGACTATAGGAGCGAGGTCGATAAATAACATCAAATTATAATTTCTCCACGACTCAACTGACAGATGGTGCTAATCGTCCACCTAACCGCCTAACAAATCCTTCCATCATACTCATACATACCATATACCAGGGGCGTAGACTCCAACAGTGCGCAGGATACGGCGCACCCCCAAATAATTCAGCTCAACGTGATAAAATAAAAATTAAAATAAATAATCCAACAATAATGTCAAGAAATGTTAGTAATTCCTTAACGGAAACGTTCGACTCCTTTAAATAGGCAAACGCTAGCACACCATTTCGTATTCGGTGCGCTGACAATTAGCGCTCCGATAAAACGCGATAATTGTCATACTTTTCTTAACAAACATACGTATTCCGTGGATTTCTTTCATCCCATACAAAATGTTACTACTCCGTTGTGCGCTGCACCGCGGGAACATTCTGTGCGTTGTGTGTGATGCGGGAGGGACAGGGGGCGGGCCAGGTTGCGGTATGCGGGCGGGTGTACGGCTAGTGACAAGTGATTGTAAGTCCTTAATTAACAAACTCTACGTATCAATGCATCCCGCATGACATAATTCTTACTTACCTTCTTCTTACTCTAGGATGAGTCGACGAGATGACATGCAAAATTAATAACAATTTTAGTTTCGCTCTGAATAATGCATTGTTTTGACCGTTTGATAATAATGATAAGATAATTATTGTTTCTCGCCGCGCCGGATAAAATTATTATTTGAATATTAAATTATTAGTTACATTTACAGTTAATTAAGAAGAACCAATTTGTTTGAATCCTTTTCTAAAACGGTACGATTATTGACAATCATTTGTACAATTTCAATGACGTCCGTGGAGAGTGAAAGGTATTTTTCCACTTCCACACAGAGGATAAAGTCGTTTCTCAGGAGCACTGTCGGTGCTCAGTATAGAGAAACAATTTTTACAGACAATTCCCGAATGATAATTGAAGTATTATTGCAAATATGAAAAAGAGGAGAATCGATCTTCTCTACAAATAGTAGATAGGATTCTTATTTTTATGCTACATAATCGTAATAGTTATCCATTATTATGTACCTATGTTTTTGAGACCCACTAAGTAGTTAGTTATTTTATTTGATAAAGGTATAACAGCCCTCTGTTCTTGAAAAGCGCTCCCCCAAGCTTAGAACTTACGCTACGCCACTGCCATATACCTAATACACCATCATGCATACGAGAGATTGACGCTTTAAAACTGGCAGGGAAAGATGAATTGATAGCAAAAACATTCATTTCAGCTTCAGGGTGTGTTCTTCAGAACTGAAATTCTTTCAAAGGTAGATCGATGAAACACTCATCTTTAGTAGATGATTTTTGTTATACGCGAAGTATCAATAACAAAAAGAAAAGTCCGTATAGTTATAGTAGTAATACATGCTTTATTTATATACTATGTAAATTGTTTGCTGTTTTCGCACAGTTGAACAAATTTTAATATATTTAAAATAATTATTATTTTATTAATACCTATTGTGGTTTTGTTTCATCTAATACAAAAACTGTTGAAATAATTACGTTTTCATCATATTATTAAAATCAGTTTAAAATATAATTTCACCGCTAATGAGTTATATGAATTCACAGATGTAATGCTGTGAAGCGGGTTGCATTAGTAATGTTGGTATACACAGAGAAATGTAATAAATGCAGATAATCTGAATATGGTATATTTGTAGGTACACGTTGATACGTGCGCTGTAACGAGTAAAATGATACAAGTCTTGTTAATATAACGTTTGAAGCTAAAGTTGAAACAACGATTGTACCACTTCTATTCCCACACACTTCGAGTATATCAGCCTTAGCCGTCATTAATAGCCCGCATTTTTATTCAACAATTTTCATAACGATTTTCTTGCACTATAAAAAATGGCGAATGACTAGCACGACCACGTCTCGACTCACTAAGTTAGCGAAGAGTGACGTTTTCAATTCGCTCCTAAAGATGCTGATAGTCTGTTTTCTTGCGTAAATCGACAGGAATTCTGTTCAGAAGTCTGACAAGGTCAGGTACACTAAAGGCTCTCTCGCAAAAGCAGAACTTATTTCGTTTATGCCGCTTTACCTTCCAACACTTTTCCAAATGTAATGTGAATGTTATGTGTGTGTACCTAATAGTTCGTATGATGTTATAGGTTTTACATACATATAATAATGAAGGGTTTGTAGTATTTAACCCCAATACCGCGGCTGCTGAGCATGTACGTACTACGTAAAGGTAACATCTGTTTCAAGCCGCGATGAAATATCATATTAGGGACCGATGAATTTAGCGAACATTCACTTTAGCTAAATTTTATTTACGTGACTATGAAATTCTAGAAGACGTGTCTATCTCAGTTGCATTCGGTGCCTCTAAGGGGAAGAAGGAGTGAATCTTAAGGGCATGGCACCAGGAATGACGTCACAGTCTTTTCCCACGGCATTAAGGTTCAAAATCGCGTGACAATCGCATGATAAAATGGTAAAAATAGCGTTTTTTCCATTTTTTGGGGTTAATTTTGCGTCTATCAAAAAACTTTTACGGTTATTCCCTAGATTTTAATGCATATTATCAGTACAAGAAAAAAAAAATACTCCGCGACATTCGGGAAACGAGTTTCCGTCTTTCGGAAAAAAGGTCAGAGGTGTTTTGAAATATTTTTTTTTCGAAATCTATACAAGATATAAAAAATCTATTGCGGTTATTCCCTAGATAAAGGTTCAATGCATCTACCCTATTTTGTTCCAAAGCATATTTAGTAACGGTTGTCGAGATAGAAGGTCTCCCGTTTTCAGAAATTTTTGAAATGTCGGTATGCACATTGCACACTCTTAATATTCTCTCATATACTACATATAGAAACGAGTATATTCGCACGTTCACTATGGTAATAGAATAGCCGACATGGGTATGGTTGATGTATATGAAAATATAAAACGTCCATGCAGATGACATTGAAATATTTTCCGTTTAGATGTGATTGTTTATTCTGTCAGATACCTCCTTTGATTATTGAAGTACTTAATCAAATATATTTCGTCATACTGATACCTCACACGATTTCATTGTCATTTCGAATTCCTATAGAAATGGACACAAACCGATTTTAAAATGTTACTAAAAGTCAGGTTTTCTTCGATTTCTTAATTCTTACTTAAGAAACTTTTGGTTTAAGCTGACCTATATATCGTGATATTTAGGTTCAGTAAATAAGTCAAATAAATTCTACAGTGATAGAACTATATTTGTATTATGACTCAGTAGATGTATGGGATATTACCTACATATGTACTACTTTCTTAGTTTGACGATACAAACCTACACAACTGACTAAATCTGTGAATGAAGATAGATATCCAATAGTGATGTGATGGAAGCAAAGGATCTGTACTTAAATAGAAATGTACGACGCTAAGATTTCTTAACTTTTTTTTCAGGATGATCCATATGTAGATTTGTTTTTTTTTCAGGCTTGGTCGTGTGAAGATCTGATGATCCGACGTTTCGGGGAACCTACTGCCGCCTTGGTCACGAATTGTGATGTTGATAATAACATCACAATCCGTGAACAAGGTGGTAGTAGGTTCGCTGAAACGTCGGATCATCAGATCCTCACACGATTAAAACCCGAAAAAAAAGAAAAAAAAAGAAATCTACAAGACAGATGGTATTCTTTTACAGACACACAGGACAAATAAATTTTCGTATTAGGTATTGTATAAGAAGTCTACATGAAAAAATGTTTAAGAAACGTCGAAAGGTCTTTACGCTTAAAACGTAATTCAATCAATGTGCGTTCCACAAATTATATAAAAAATACATTTCAAGCTCGAGCACCCGATCTAATGGAATTCTTTATTGCCAACCCCAGTATATAGTAGCAGTCTTAGTAGTAGATGTGGGCGCTCAAAGAAATTCAGACATATACATGTAGCAGTGTATACTGTATGTACAAGTGTAAGTGTAAGTTGATACCTCATAATATTACACCTACAACTTCGTATGCTCCTTCTTTTTTCGTACTGAGCTTAAAGACTTGAGATTACTTCGTTTAAGAATACTTGTAGGTTGTAGCTATTTTGAGAATATAGTACTGGATAGTTATAACCTGCGAATTTGAGTAATACTATTATGTTTCGATGTTTCTGTCTGTTATGAACCTGAAAAGTAAATATTAAAAACTGGGTTTTGTGCCCGGCGCGCCTGGATTTTAGGTTTGATGCAACCACTATTGTTTAGTAATTTTTGTCTATAACCGAAATAGGTATTCGATAGATCATGTCCTAGCCAGGGTTCTGCTTTATCGTTGCTAAAAATGTGTAGTCTGAGTGTTCTCCCGTGTAGAACTGTTTCCTGGACTTAGTCGATTTAGCGCATCCGAGTATGCAACATTACTAAAATATTATGGTGACGAATAAATTAGTATTTTGCTTGACTTTTATTATACAGATCCTCGTCTATCTTACCTTCATAATGTACCTCTACATACACTCCTACACTTAAAATTGAAATAGATTGAGCGCAATCCATCTAATAATTGAGTCAGCTCTATTTTGGCAATTATTAGGTACTACCTATTAACAAATAAATCCATAATTTGTTTATTATGAATAGATTCTCATTTGAAAAGTAATTTCGTCTCCCGGATATTACACCGGCGCTGCCTGCGTTGCAAAGCCACAACGCTAGCCACTGAGGTGGCACGATGCGGTGGTGACAACAGCGAATGTAGTTGACGGTTTAGCTCGCCTAAACATCAGCTGGACTGCAGTCGCAATCATACCTAATAATATGTGTGTAGTTAGTATTGTAATTTGACAAGTCGGTAGAGACTAGAGGAGGAAATACATAGTGAGGTAGGTACATAATTAATAGGATTTTGAAATTGTACGGAGGGTATGTCCAGGGTGAATTTGTAATTGAAATAGGTCCATATGTCAGTCGGTTGAAATCAAATCGATAAAAATTAAAAGTGTAACAATTATCTAAGTACATAATATACTGCTGAATGTCACCAACTTTTTAGGTGCAGAATAGCGAATATAAGAGCGACTTGTCATTATTTTTCATGCCACGCCTATCTCCGTTACTCCTCACCTAAAAAGTTGATGAAACCCAGTGTAAGAGTAGTACCTACCTGACATCCTTGTTACAGGACGATAAAATACACCGTTATAGAATAGCTAACTATTTACCACATTCAAGGCAAATTTCTTACTAATACGGTAATTTGTTTTATCTGTTTGATTTGTGTAGGTTTTGAATATTGTTTCCTTATATATGTGAATCTTGGTGTCTATATTTGAGTCAAATATCAATTCGTGCATTATGACATGTTTGTAAAAAATAATTTTAGGGAACATAACTATTGAATGTTTATTGCATCTGCAGTCTTCAAACAAGTAGTACTCCTGAAAGTGTCAGAGGGCGAATGAAAATTCTAGATACAAGTCGCTATAGTTTTCATCGGAATATAACATTATGCACACTCGTAATATACCTACTACCTAGTCCAAAACGAAAACCACACGTCCAGATACATTGTGTAGTGTAGAATAATATTACGTGTTTATTCGTTCTGACAGCAACAGTACGCATCATATCAGCGGTCATATCAACAACACACATTCGTTCTCCATATTTCATAACTATTTTTCAACACAATTCATAGACTAATATCGCTGGACAATAATAAAGCATTGGGAGAAAATCATCTTTATATATATACACTTTAATTTTTGATAATTTTATCTCACACCTACTGTTCTTGACATCGACATTTTGATATAAATGTGTAAAAGCTGGCTTAGTTTGTTACATTGGCTTGTTATCTCAATTCATTGTCCCTGCTTATAAAGCCGTCCAAGCCAGCTTAAGATTCACTTATTCATAAAAGTTGTATAGTATAGTGAAGAATAGATGTAAAAGTACTTAGGTTAGCCTATTTATTTGTAAAATGTGCCCTTGAGGTGGACTTGCTCCACAAAATGACTAATTAGAAATTGTTCGTGTATATATTATTAGATAAGTACACTATTCAAAATGATGTTAAAACAATATTTATTTGTAAAATTTAGGAAATTTATACAGATCATAACGAATACAACACAAACACTGGAAAGTCTCTCAGTTAAATGTATCCTTAACTTAGCGTATTCTACTTATTCATATTTCCAAAAAAATATTAAAATCCTAGTGTCCATCAGATGAACAACATAGTGTTATTATATCTGTTCAATACTGTGTACTGTAGGTATATCTTTCACTTATAGATATGACAGGCGTTTGATTTTCATTTTTATTATACTAGTAAATACAAGGAAACATTGATACATATTATACAATTATATTGGTACAAGAGTAACACTCTTATATACCTCATATAATGCGAGTACGTTGTGTACAGAAAAGAATTTCACTTGATATGAATGTTAACATGAAACGAGATAGCTAAATCAAAGCTGGGAAATTTCAATCATACTCATTCACGAACATGTTCACAATTGATTTTGTGTTTAAACGATGGCTTTTGATTTACAATTTACAGAGCAACCGCCGAGAAGGTCGTTTAGACAACACCACTTTGAAGAAAGGCAAATCGTGATCCTGAAAATGCAGGTTTTCGCCGCTCAAAACAGGAGAGGGAAGAGGAAAAGGCGGGATGGGGAACAAGGAACTGCTCGTTGCAAACAGTTAGACCTGAGGTCGACGACACAGAGAAGAAGAAGCCGGTATTTACAATAAAAGTAAAAAAACATAGTTACATAATTAAAACTCATAACCGAGAATTGCAAGCAAGCATGTAGGCAACAGTACTAGTATACCGCATCTTCTTTTTCTTCAGCTTCAGCCTGTAGCCGTCCACTACTGAACGTAAGCCTCTTCAATCTCTTTCCATGCCAAACGATCTTGGGCTATTTCCCCCGTGATAGTCCGGCATATTTTGCAATATCATCCCTCTATCGGAGCAACTGGGGTCTTACGAGGTTTAGTAACACGGGAGGCATTTCGTCCATCTATGGGTCGAGATGTGGGCGTCATGCGTCATTTATACAATGTCCATCAACACTCCTGAACCGTTTTTCAGTAAGATGTTTGTATATTTCTATTATATGAGAACCGTTTAAATTTCTGAATTAATCCTCACAGTAAATATCTCTTCTCCGTCGCCCGTGAATTTTATTTGCCCCGTTTTCTACGCGTAATCTAATTTAAAGAGCGCAGCCCGATCGTTTTTATCGCCATACGCGACAAGGGAGGTGATATCGACATAGTACACTATAATATCTACCTATAAACCTCATCTAAACACTTTGATATCGAGGGTTAGCGAAACGGAAGCTTCGTCATTTCGTTATAGATACTTAGGTACCTACACGTTTTTTATCTTTTTTAAGTATGTGTCAAAAAGTTATTTCGTTCAATTGAAGACAATAATAAAATATTTTTATTGGTTCCTTTTTGAAGAGTGAACTATTATATTATTATTGTATTGATATTGTCGTTTATATGAAAGATGAAGAGAGTGATATTGAATCATTTGATATTTTGTATGAATAGGGTATAGGTGGAAAACGAAGAAATACGTGAAATTGTATCCAAATTTCAATTTTGTACTTATATTGAAGATTTGATAAATACATACATCATATTTACAATCGTAAATATTCAAAGTTGCATTATTTACCTTGAATAAATAATTAGGTTTGATAACATAATTGGTTTTTACAAAAAAAAAAAAACTTATTTGTTACCATATGGGCTCAAAGGTTTTGTTTTTTCTAAACACACAAATCTTTTAGATAGAAATATTCTCACTAGTACTTACAATGTATACCAAAATATTGTTAATGTCAATATATATTTTAGATACGTGTACATAGTATTATAAAAAAAATACATTTGAAAAGTGATTTTAGCCAAAAGGCGTAATTATTGTAGGAGCAATATGGTCGAATCCACACAACCTACTATGTTTCTTATTAGTGTTTCATTCGTATGGATTGAATAGTTGTGATGGAGGCATGAAAATATATCTCGCCAGAATATTCATTGTATCCCAATCCATCTGCAAAGCAAGGTGTCAAATAAATAAACATTTCTATAGAATAATGATATACGGCAGTACAATCCTTGAGAATATATTTTTAGGGTTAGTCCTTAGGGGATTGCCGCGGTGTGATATGTAAATTCATCCGTTCTTCGATAAATATAATATTGCTTCTGATAGGATTTAGGATCTAAGTTAGTTTGACTGACACATGGATCTGTTTTTATCCTTTAGATCCTTAACACAACATAATAATAATATTTTTTTCGATTGTTAGTTATATACCAACATTACTAGGTATATCCCTCCCACTACATACATATTGTCTTTAGGGCTGCCACCTCTCCGGGTTTGACCCGGAGTCTACGGGTTTGAATGGTGTTCTCCGGGCTCCGGGTTAGCATAGTGTATCTCCGGGTCTGAAATTTTTGTCAGGACTAAAAAAAAAAAGGAAAATACTCGGGGTCCCGGTCCCCCCCCCCCCCATAGAAAAACTGGGTCTCCGGGTCAGCATAGTAAATCTCCGGGTTTGGAATTATGGTGTGGACCAAAAAAAAAAAAAAGGTCAACTATGGTCACAAATTCGTTTTTTCCGAATCTCCGGGTCTACGCTCTTACAAAGGTGGCAGCCCTAATTGTCTTAGATATTTCATTTTCTCACATTTTCCATCGCACAAGAAAATTGAAAATTATTTACGACCGAGAATAGATGTCAATGTAATTAAGGATTCTACCACAATTCTAAGACAATCTATTTGTTCTTGTATAATTGAAAGAAAGCGAGAATGTAAATGCGGTTATCCAATAATCACCTGCATAAATCATGTCAACCATAATAGAACTAACGACATGCAAAAATTACGAGACTTATCGAATAGTGATGGGATTGTGATAAGAAATAGATCAAATTGCCATTCCATTTCCACTGCCCACCCGATAAGAGGTGTGGAGTTAATGAGATACTTGCTACCTAATGCATAGGTAGGTCAAGTGTAGGTACACGTTTTTACTTCCATAGATCCTAATAAACATAAGTGTATTTTCGTATAAGGTTCTGAATATTAATAACCATGTTAGTTTCGCATTCTTTATCCTAAACTAAAATTATATCACATTGGCTCATGTTATAAAAACACCGTCATTTTACAAAGGCAAAGATTATGTCTAGGAAGAAGAAATGAAGATTCTACATACATAATATTATCCTTCTTAAGATACACAATACCGTGGATAATACCCATTTTTATCATAGAGTTTTATACACGGTTAGTATAAAGTTGTTTTACAGGAAAATAGATCTAATAAATTGAAGTAGCGTATTAGATGAAAACGGCCAAGTTTTCATATGTGGAAAGAATCCCCCTCACAAAATAAGATTTATAAAGGAGAATTGTTTTGTACAACGCGTTAAAATAACTCTCTACGCAAAATGAAGCTACATCACGTATGAGTTTAGGAAGCAAAATCCCAAATCATATGTTTTGTTGTTGGATAAACCAAAATTTCAGTGATGTAGCAATAAAAATCGAGGTAAACTTGCATGTGCATACCATTATATGCATGAATAAACACTTTTCACTTTGATACAATATTGTTTAACCTTTTTGGATATTGTTTAAGAATTTGAGTGTTTTCTCATTCGAAGACTATTATCTTTAACCCCTGAGTTCGAAACAGGTGGGTTTAAGGTATACAATAATATGTAAATAAGATTACATCAAAGCTGAAACAAATATTTCCCATCGGTCAAATAGAAGTACAAGCATTTCTCAAGGACTTCATTTTAATTTAACCCAAAGTTTCCTAACATTATTATTAATTAAGTTTTAAGAGAAAATGTTTATCTTACATTATATAAATATTGTTCAAGTGCTTTTATTCTTTCGTAAGTATTCGTTTCCCCATATCGCATTCTCTTCTATCAGGACTTAGCGCCCATTTGCGGAAATTGTCCCATCCTCAGATGATATCATTCCTGTATATCCCGAATTACCCTCTAAAAACGCAACAATGTGTTACAGAAAACTCTCAAAATACAAAAAGGGTGAACCATTCTTTTACTTCAACATAAACGTATCATACTTTATACTGAACTTTTGGATGAATTCGTTGTAAATTTTTGATGCAATTTTCGCAAATTGCGATAGGCCCATATGTTGAATACGTGTTCACTTATCATTGACAAATAGTTTTGGGGTCATCTAAATGTTTTCAGCCGGAAAGAGTTTTTCACGAAAATGTTTTGTCTAGTTTAAAGTTTAAATCCCCAATTTGGCGGTCGACGAGGGTTGCTTTTTGGGGAAAGTAGCAAAATGGAGAAAGATTTGTATGAGATTATTTTAAATTCAAACTGGCTCTTAACAAAATAAGATGTTCTATCAAATCTAAAGCGAATCTATGTATTTATTTACCAATATGTATTTATTTACCAATCTATGTACCAATTTGACGAACTAAATTTATTTACCTACCAAATTTTTAATGAAAATATATTAGTTTTTCTTAAACTTATTTTATTATTAAAAACACCCGCCATTTAGATAAAATTTATTCCATAAATAATTTATTTGTCGATTTATTCTATCTTATTGTGTTTTTTTTTTTGTAATAAGTACAAACTTTAAATAATCCTGATAAAATGTATACTTACTTAAAGATTATTTCAAAATAACTAATAATATCCATAGTGTTATAAATCTTATATGAGTGATGTGGATGTAAAGTGAAAGCAACAAAATACAGAAATCATGATTTGTCAGTAATTGCGTCCCCTAGTTTCCAGATGATCAGCGAAGTAATTAATGACTTTTCTGAATTTCAGGTTTAGTTAAAGGGGAGTGGGTTAAGCCCTGCTGTAATGGAAGGGATAATTAGTGTTGACTATCGCAACTACCCAAGCTTCGGTCAGCTTTACTATTTTACTAATCGCAACCTATCAACGAATGGTGAATATGTTACTAATACCATAATTTATTGCAATTACACACTTCAATATAACGCTTACAGCGGAAGGAAGACTTATTGCATACGGGTCCTGTTTGATTCGAGCTTAATTACTAAAAGATAAACTCACCATGAAATCAGAGCTTTTAAGAGTAGCCCCATAAATGGAGATAGGTTTCCACTCTTATCATTCTAATTTTGTTTACGAGTGTCTCGTAAAAGAGGAGAAATCGAAAATACTAAAGACAGAATTAACAAATTTCATGAATGTGTTGGAAACATGAAGCATATGATAAAACAATTTGGCCAATATACTTCTCTGTCTACCTTTGCAAATGCTGCGATGAGCTGAATGTGGATGAACTATGAAATGTAAAAAAATACTATCTTTGTGCATTATGCACTATACAGTAAGGTGGAGCAAGTGGAGGGACTTTGTCTTGTACCGTGTCGATTGTCTGCTCCGATGTCATCTATGCCTAACGTACCTCTAATGTGAGGATTGTAGTTGACTCTACAACAAAAACTTTTTTGATAACCGTTGAAATCTGAAAGTATCATTAGTCTCATATTATTATTGATTTCTGATATCCAGACTGGATAAATCATATATCACGTATGAATAGTAATATTATCTAAAGCAATTGTTAAATCATTATCAGTTCGGACATGTCCACTCTAATTAAACAGCAATTTAGTATTCGAGGAATCGGGGAGTTCGTCTCCCAATATCAAAATAGACATAACACCATAGATAATATAATCTGGAGTTGTATGACAATATTGTCTAATCTCAATTAGTATGTACTACATACATTCCTGAAGACAATACCTATTATATTATGCAGTGATTGTTAGATATTAAGGAAGTGACATTCTGTAATGACAAGATTAATACGTAATATTAACTCGGGGTGCATCAACATCTGATTATAGACGTTATTATAACTCTATTGTATCGAGTTGGTGATTAGATCTAATTAGCAGTAGTATATATCACGAAGTAAATGTTAAATTGATTTGAGTTAGTTGTTCCCATAGTATGAACCATATAATTAGGTAGTATAGGTATTACCTGATTAGGATCTTTAATCAATAGAGATATTATGAGTATTTATACAGGTGACTGAGAGTACTACTGATTAATAAATTACCTTCCCTTTAAATAACAAATATTTCTTCAGTACGTGAGTACGAAATTTCTTCTATTTATTTGATTAGTGATTTCAAAGTTTCAGAAAGTATTTCCCAGGTAGACGTTTGAAAAATGACTAGAGACGTAGCGTATATTTCAATATCACGATTTATATAATCCCATTTTGACAAAGCTGGATATATTTTCTATCTGACGCTAATTTTCTTTGTTCTCTGGAAAAGCTGAAAGGGGCGGAGATTGTCTGCGAAAGGCGGAGTCGAAAAAGACAACGCCCATTCGGTTAAACATATTTATTTTATGTATTTCTACATGTCTTCAATTTGAAGATATTATATACTCAATGTGTGCCCATGTCGTGATACTTACGAGTGTGTACAATGTATAGGTACATTACACAATGATCCCATTCTGTACGAGAGCTATTATTTCAGCGAATAAATTTCCATAAAACTCACTTTAATACAACTTGTATAGGAATTATCCCGATTTAATTTTGCATTCCACAGCCGTCCAACGGTTTTTGGTAAAATTTACATTAAGCATGATAAAGTTACTTATGAGATAAAAATACGACTCTACCCGTTATCACCTATCTACGATTTCCAAGAATAGCGAAATAGATTCATGTAAGTGTACATGTTTTCATCTTCTTTGATTCATTAATCAAGATGAATATAGACAGACTTTAGATTATAGACAGTTGATAAAAAAACATATAGGTTTTACAATGAACGTCAAATACCAAACATGATCGGACTATTAGAATTTGCTAGAAACAGGAGACGTGGATCGGATAGTAGATAATATCATTCCTCTAAAAATCTGTGAAAGGTGTTTGGTCCAAATACAAATCCAAAAACAGACTATTTTTCACTCATACATTTCAGATGTTATCACTTTTTTCATCAATCGAAAACTGGTACCCTATGCGCCTGTATTCTGATAGGTAGTACTCATAGTTATAACCAAGGAGTAGCATTGAACTTATTCCAATTCAGTTTTGTTACTTCTTTCTTCATCCTCGATGCATATTAATATTTTAGTGTTTTTGGAAAAAAATCACACCTTCTTGGATGAAGTCAATCTATTGGATTTGGGAAAGGATGGATTTAATAGATACCTTGGAATGGCCAAAAAAGGTAGGTAGGTTTATCATTCTTGATTATGTCATCGAATTTCAGAGCAAAAATGAAGTAAAAAAAATATTATCATTACCTACTAACTAGTATGTACAAAATATACTTGTTTATTTGTTGCTAATTTCTTGTTTGTGCCTTTTTTCTGATAAATAAAATCGGTTTTGGTAAGGCAGTATAATAATAAATTTAATAAATTATGGTGTAGAATAAACTATGTATTTGCTGGCAATTCATCTGTAAAGTAATATCTTGATACAATATTGCTTTGTAATCGAATTAGGCAACTAATAATATCATCTCAAATCATCCATCGATGTTCGTTCATATTGCACGGGTGAGCGATCAAAAGCATACACATGAAGGCGCCGGATGCGAGTAGTGGTATGCGGGCTAAATCATTCATTATTGAGAAAATTACATTGTTTCACAATAACATACCTATGCCTATGTAGGTGGCTACTGGCTAGTAAAAATAAATTTCCAACATTTTAACATGGTATCAATATAAAAATACCAAATATTGTATTAAAAAAAATTGCATAAAGACAAAATAATGCATACACCCTTAGGTAACGCTACATTGGTTGATATATCTAGAAACGGTAATCGAAACGAAACGAAAAATTGCGAGTGTATATTTGTGGGTGTCCTTGACTGAAGAAATTTTGAAATGGATTATGAAAGTTACACGTATGTGATTGTCATTAAATTGTAGGAACTTATGAAATATTTCCAATCAGCCTCAAGTCGCCACCTGATGGCCAGACAATACCAAAGGTGAAAATCGACGTCTCAAGACTGGAGTCATCCGTTGCTAAACAGTAAACATAGATAGGTGACCAAAATGTGAACTGTTCGATGAATTACCCACATGGGAAATAATTCAACAGGAATCTGGGAAATTTTATGTGACGTAATGTATATATGATAATATGTTGAATGACTTTTATTAATTTTGAGTGTACCCTAGTGGCTAGTCCCTTTCACCCCCAAGATTTATATTGGCACCCTCTTGAAAGTGATCATTTTATTTATTATATTGTGGCATAACACTCTGTTTGTAAACAATCATCTCATGGAACTAAATCAAGTATTAGGTATTATTGGAAAAACTGTATCTAATCTCAGTGATAGTTGACAATAACATATATCGATCGTGTACTAAAATGGAACAGTGTTATAGTAAAAGTATTAAATACCTACTGTATGTCATTAGGTACTACGACAATTACATGTTATGTACGTAGGTACCGCATCGAATCCCTCTGCCTTGTTGGGTTTTGTGGTCGACTCGAGGATTTGATCTGAAGCGATTACACATTATGATATTGTCTTTTGTAATGAAGTAATTTGAAGAGATTCCGCGAGCGATATATGATTTAATAGATCGGGACTTGCTTATGTTCTTACAATTTGTATGCAGAAATAGGCCTGGTCTAAATCTTCTAAATAAATAGCCTCGGCCGTGGTCTCACTCAGCAGTCGGCACATTACGTAGTTTTCGTACAAATATTCAGTGCCTATATAATCTAAATCATTTTTTTAAATAAAAAAATCTTCTCTTCTTCTTCTCAATTGAATAGATTTTGGATTTGTTTAGTCAAGGCTCAAATCTCGTTCCTGTGATGAAGAGGTCCAACTCTCTATCCATCTTTTCGGTGGACGTCACGGTGGTCTGCGTCCTTCAGGGATCTCTTGCATGACAGGCTTAGGAATTCTTGTGGGTTCCATCCTTTCAACATGATCCCTCAATATATTAACCTCCAATAAAACATATTATCTAATAATATATGACTTCATAGCAGGTAGATATAAAATAGGATATATAGGTAGGTAAGTTTGTCATTCTTTCCTCCCTACACTTGCTGAATTGAATACAATAGAAATGATATTACTATTATGTCTGTTACGGCCACGCCCTTTTTTGGAAAATATCTGTTCTCTTTTGAAAAACGAAATGACACCCGTCTAGCAGTAATAATGAATATTCCGCGGTATGCGCGTTGGCCACAACAATCCTAGAACATTCATTACTTCTCCACATAGGAACACCCTAACAATAACAGGCACGCACTGGATGGGCTGTCTGATGCACTCATGATATGACTGATATAATATAAAGATATTGAAACGAATGTCTTTTTCGGTCAAATCATTTTGACAATAAAATCTGGGAGCTTGAAATAGGAATCATTATTGTCCAATTGGATAAGCTAGCGCTAAGAGTGTCGGAAATGAAGACTCTCAGGAGCATATCTGGTAAGAGCCTTCGGTATAGAATTAGGAATACCAGAATAAGAGAAATGTGCGAGATTAAGATGTCGTTAGGTGGGGGAGGCAACGAAGAAGACAATGATATGCACATATGAAGAGAATGGAGCCATCCAGACTCCCTTACATTGCATTGCACGGTCAACCCCAGGGCAGACCATCAAAGAGATGGATTGACAGTTGGTAGTCGACATCGCAGGAGGCTAATCCGTCATCATAACAGGCCACAAGGCCTATATTATAGGTCATGGGTCATGATATCGGTCACCCAGGCCTGCTTTTTATAATCGTCGAAGCAATGATTGAGGGAAATTGTCATAAAGACTGCCTTAGACGTGGTGATCGTGGCAACTACTAAGAAATTAAGTGTCTGGCAGGTGACATATGCGAGCAATATAGAGTGTTTTCTGCATATGAACATTGTAGTATTGTAACCTGTGTGAAAAAAAATGTATTAAGAATAATTAGCACTACGTGCCCGTAAAAACACTGCTTCTTTTTTGTGATACCTGTTTTTTGAGAAATGGTATGCACTACACAAAGTTACTATGAGAAGAGGGGTCTTTTTGATGTCCTAGTGTTCCCTTGAGGAGCGTGTAGAATTAGATTTCTAATACAACTGCTTCCTCGCCCATAAATATTACAAAAATAGTGCAGGAAGTGTTAAAAAAGTCAATGTTTTTAAATATAGAAGAGAAGATTATCTGAAATCGCTCACGAAAATTATCCATTGTCAGGAACCATCCGATTAAAAAAGTCTGTGGCCTTTAGTTGGAAAGTGAAAAAGATACCCTCCATGGCCATGGTGATAATCTGTAATTTTCGAAAAAAATCTGTTTCCATAGATCCCTAATTATATTCGACTCTAATCTGTCTCTGGAGAGCATCATGTCTGTCCGTTGCTAATCTGGAATTTTATTACCAACATTATACGTACACTTTTACTAACATCGCTGTAGGTAAAATGTATCATCCATTGTTGACGTATCTCCCCCTTCACCCCAAAGAGATGAGGGAAGAGGAAATTCGGGGTAAGCTTGTTCTTCAACAATATGCTTTTTTTGTACAATACATAAGCACGGATACATTTTAATATTCCGATAAAGATGATTAATTATTATTCGCGGCATTAATACTTCTACAAGTGCAAGGGAGCCAAGTAGAAAATAATATTATTTTGCATCGTTCTGTATTAAACTAGGTGTGTTTTCTTATTGTTATTCTTTATGATAATAACACTTGTACCTAATCAATTTAATAGGTGTTCTTAATTTTTAGTCGTTGGTTGGTTAAAAAAGAACTACCCCGTTTCTTATTTCTTAGATACCTACTGACTTTTTTTAGGTAAGTACCGAATCTGCATGTTCACCTAATGTCATGTTTTTCAACCAATGAATTAATATTGAAAGAAGTGGCAAGCCAACCACACGAATTTTCGTCCGGATTCTCTTTAAATTCATGTCATTTGGATAAGTTCTGTATTAGATGTTGTAGTATTAAAACACATATCGCTGATATTGTAGCCCAAAATGGTGCAAGAGATGAAAGAAATACATGAGAAGGCCATCACTACTAATTACTATTAGTGCAGTAAGGAGAGGAAATTTAATGGCATTTCTAGGAAAAAACTATAGACATTTTTTTCTCCATCATACTTTACGTATTTGGGTGCGCTGAATCCGAATTTTAACTTTGCCACCTCGTAAATGTGATGCGTTCTGAGATATCTCAGAAAGAAAGAGAAAAAAATGCTTTTTTTACATACTTTGACTCATAATTCAAAAAGTATTCATTTTAGAGAAAAGAAGCTTAGGACAAGAATAAACTTCACCAAATTTCCTATAAAATGACATATAAATCTTTTTTGTTGCATAAACCGTTAAGGCATCAGAGCGAGCTAAAATAGGGCGTAATTTTCACCCTACAGCCAAAAATTATATATGTTTGTAATTTTTCGCTCATAACTCAGAACCTACAAACTTTTGAGCAAAAATATCTAAGAGAAAAATAAAGTGCATATTTTTTTCTTTAATTTATGCTACCAGTTTTTCGTCGACGGACAAACATTCTAGGCGCTAGAGCGCATTGAAGTTCAGTATAGTACATTAGAAGCAGTTTTGACTATTATTTAAACTGATATATAACGATCTAAAAATACTTAATTGTAGGCAATGCACTTGAATATATAAGAACAAAGGCTGTTATATTTATATTTTAAGGTTTGCCACCACTTAATTGTGCTGCGTTTATAGAAATGTCAGAATAACTCAGAAACAATAGCTATTTCATTGTTTTTTTGTCCATATTTTAAAAATTTAAAACTTTGAAGGAATTATTTTATTGAAAAAGTAAACTACATTTAATTATCTATGAATCACTTCTACATTTTTTTTTAATCAGATGAACCATTCGAGAGCCAGAGCGCTTTAAAATTAAATCAAAATGGAAAAATCGTCCAATTACTGTACTTTCTTTGGTTTCTCGCCTACGGGTGAGAAGGTACGTACTTTTAATGAAAATTTTTTAAAAGGAAATTAAATTTTCTACAAATTATGTCTCTTGAGTTTTTTCACTCAGACGAACGGGTTCGGAGTTATAAAGCATCAAAATTTGTTGTAGTGTATCAGAGAGAACGATATTTATGTACGTCGTACTAATATCTCTATTTGATTTTGTATTGTAAATCTTGATGCGCTATAACTCCGAACCTGAACGTCTGAGTGAAAAAACTCAAGAGACATAATTTGTAGAAAATTTAATTTCCTTTTAAAAAAATTTCATTAAAAGTACGTACCTTCTCACCCGTAGGCGAGAAACCAAAGAAAGTACAGTAATTGGACGATTTTTCCATTTTGATTTAATTTTAAAGCGCTTTGGCTCTTGAATGGTTCATCTGATTAAAAAAAATGTAAAAGTGATTCATAGATAATTAAATGTAGTTTACTTTTTCAATAAAATAATTCCTTTAAAGTTTTAAATTTTTAAAATATGGGCCAAAAAACAATGAAATAGCTATTGTTTCTGAGTTATTCTGACATTTCTATAAACGCAGCACAATTAAGTGGTGGCAAACCTTAAAATATAAATATAACAGCCTTTGTTCTTATATATTCAAGTGCATTGCCTACAATTAAGTATTTTTTGATCGTTATATATCAGTTTAAATAATATTCAAAACTGCTTCTAATGTACTATACTAAACTTCAATGCGCTCTAGCGCCTAGAATGTTTGTCTGTCGACGAAACACTGGTAGCATAAATTAAAGAAAAAAATATGCACTTTATTTTTCTCTTAGATATTTTTGCTCAAAAGTTTGTAGGTTCTGAGTTATGAGCGAAAAATTACAAACATATATAATTTTTGGCTGTAGGGTGAAAATTACGGTCTATTTTAGCTCGCTCTGATGCCTTAACGGTTTACGCCACAAAAAAGATTTATATGTAATTTTGTAGGAAATTTGGTGAAGTTTATTCTTGTTGTGAGCTTCTTTTCTCTAAAATGAATAATTTTTGAATTTTGAGTCAAAGTATGTAAAAAAAGCATTTTTTTCTCTTTCTTTCTGAGATATCTCAGAACGCATCACATTTACGAGGTGGCAAAGTTAAAATTCGGATTCAGCGCCCCCAAATACGTAAAGTATGATGGAGAAACAAATGTCTATAGTTTTTTCTCCGCGAAAATACGATATTATTGTACTATATGAACTTCATAAGATAAAAGTGATCAAAGTGTCTAAATATTATCCAATCTTCTTGAAATTTGGCACATACAACTTTTATATCATTCGGGACTCTTACTCGGGGCGCAAGCAAACTCAGATGAAAACCACACCTTTGGAAAAATGAAACACCCTAACCTACCTACCAGTGGCGAAGAGTGGATTTCTGCAGAAGGGAAGCCGTGGCTAACATTTCTTATGGGATTACGTCAGATTCGACACTATTATACCTATCATTTTTTTCGAAAAGGTAACTCGATGGGAATCGTGTTCGTAGGTAGCTTCGCGCCTGCTACCTACATACATTTCGTTTGCCTCGAACGGTGTAACCAGATATGTTAATAATGAAAGCAAACAGGTTCATCCATTCAGCCATTTTTGTAAAAAAATTCGGCTGCGGCGCTAACATAGGCCGTACTAATTTGTCGTCTTGTTATGTGTAGGCTGCATCCAGGTCGGCTGTGGCCATCTTTCGCTCTTAAGATAAGTATGTATGTAATATGCAAATTATTGTGAGGTGACCTGAACACGCAGGTACCTACTATGTAAAATACCTAATAAAAAAAATACTAAAGGGCCACTTCTGGCCACTTATTGTAAAATTAATTTTATATATTTATGAAAAAATGTTTTATATAGAATTTTATTTTAAATGGTATGTGCACCGACGCCAGCAAAAAAATAATGTTGTATAGTTACAATATTAAAATACAAAATGAGCTTTTTGACATAATCATAGGTACTACATGGTAAGTTGAACAAGATTAAAGTGATAGGGCAAACAAAATATACAAATTGGACTCGTTTTCGAAAAAGGATAGGAGATATTATAATAATAATATTATTTTTAAATAACAATGTATGGTTGTAAAAGAATAAAATTTTCTAGTGGTTGGTTTTGTTGAGGGCGTTTCGTTTATAGGACCGCCCAGTACCTCTGCGCTGCTTATGGCGTCGCGGCGCGCTAGTATGACGTAAGACGTCATCGAGATAACCGCGTCGGTAACGAGCGTCGCCTGTGAAGTAGTTCAGTTTTCAGTGCCTGTAATTTTATCGAATAAAGTCGTGTAAAGTTTGGCAAAAGTTTCTACTGTGAAGTTTTTTGAAAGCGTGAGTATGAAAAATTATTATTAATATAATATTTGTTTAAATTACCTTACCTGAAATTTTTCGGTTCATTTTTATTACATAGTCCGTTGATTTTTATTTATTATATAAGTAATGAATTTATTTGACATCTTTTAATGTTAATTACGACAGTAACAGCAGGTATTGAAAGTTTTCATTGCCATTTATTACTTCTTCCAAATATAGTAGGTATAGGTTCTAACAATTTTAGAATTGTAGGTATTTATTATACCTATAGACGGTATCTACCTACTTTTATAATATTCTTACCTATTTATTGGTTATTTTCATTAGGTACTGCTTAATAAATAAGAGTATCATTTTATTTTTTTTTTAAATAAAAGGTTCTGGGTTTGCATACAAAAACCCAAATACTTTCATGCACACGTTCCACTAGGCTAAAAGCCTATATCGCAAAGTGTGGAATACATCTCGCTTGTTTGAACCTGGCACCTCTCGCTTGAGAGACTGCCGACTCAACAAACCCTGTACTCAAATCTATGCAATACAGAGGTCAAGAAGCAAAATATATTATAGTGTCAATCATGTATATCAAATGATGAGGTAGTAGAATTACATTTTACCATAAAATTAGGAAGCTATATATTAATATGGGACATGGGTACCATTCCTAATTCCATGTTCTTTACAATTTATCTCCAATCTTTCTAATTAAATGAAAAATTAAGCATATTAGGCCTCTGACTTCGATTTTTTTTCAATACTAACTGAACTACCTCTTATCAATTAATAAGCTTCTCATTGTATTTATAATCGCAATGAGAAACACGTCTGAATAAACTTAAACCTCAACACATTTTTTTTTCAATAATATTATATTATCTTTATTATTCCATATTTCAGAGCATAAACATTTCCGATGATTTTAACTCCAGGGTGTACCATCGGTTCATTGTGTTTAATATTTGGACAATATGACATAGGTGAATATTGCATTTTTACGTTTGCAGAGCGATTTATATTTTTAATCTGTGGAGCAATAAAATTAAGCTGAGCGATTTCAATAATATAAATTTCTAAATTAAGCAGAGATTCGCAATTTGAATGAAAAAAAAAATATCATGCAGTTGTGCACAAAAAAATTCTGCTAAAATGTCATATGAGAAAAAATTGAAACGATATTATTCTTCACTCACATTTTTGCCAATTACATCCGAGTACAATTTTATCGCAGCTAGTTGGTGCGCGGAGTTCTAAATTGGAGACGCTGGTTTCGAATGTCAGTGCAATGGATTCACTATGCTGTTCACGACTCAAACTGTTAGCAAAATAAACTGCTTACCAAGTACTTACACCAAAATTTTAGAAATTACTTTTTTACTACCTAAGATGTAATTATGAGAAACGAAGAAAAACGACGGAAAGAACACATTCTTATTGACCATTTCTGCCTGTGGAAGCCTTCCGCACGTCTTTTGACCTTCTTACTGTACCAGCCCCGTTACACACAGAAACTTGAGCAGAGTGTATTACCCTTCTAACCTTGTTATTCTATGATGTTACAGGAAGGGCATAATTGAAGGGGAATCTTCGCAAAAATCCTGTGGTATGAATAAGAGCTGCTCATTTTCGTCCAATTTAATCTGATTTCTCCTAAGCCATCAGGGTCATTTCGTATCATGTCTCCCAGATTAGGGAAGCGATGAACTTTTGCTGGGTAGCCGAAATACCCAGAAAAAGTTTTTTACTAACGTAGACATATTGTAGACCTCTTCTTTTAAACTCATCCAGTTCGATTTCGGTTTAAGATAATTATCATAAAATTTGCCGACAAAAAACTATCACTAATTCACCAATCTTTTTTATTTAAACGTTATCCTTAATGCATCATCTTCTACGAGAATTTCTCTTTTATTTTTGTTGTGATTAATATATGAAAAAAGTGCTTATATTTCTATATTTCCATCACACACTTTAATGAAATTTTCTTACTAATTAGCACATTAAGCGCCATTCTCTCATGCGATACAAAATGTAGGCAAAATGTTATCTCGTAACGTTTCTCATCCGTGATAATAAGATCTTCAAATGCCTGCTTTTTTCCATTTATTACTTTTTTTTTCGTTTCAATTTCCATCTACCCTTCGCGAGTACATTCAGGCGTATGGACACAGTAAATCCCCGTGTAGCAACTTCAACTAACGGTGCATTAATATTTTTTTTTATTCTATAAAGTTGCCTTCGAACTAATTTGTTTATAGGTAATGGGTATGTAGGTAGAATATTAAAATCCTGATTAGGTATTTAAATCGTCCTCTGGTAGCAGTACAAAATAAAACCTTTTGAATATGTTTCAGGTTTATGGTTTGCTAAGTGTTTTTATAGTGTGTTTTATTAGGTTTTTTTTTTACTTATAAAGCGTAATATGAAATGCAGAGTTTTAAAATGGACTTATTTCTTCCATCACAATAGCACAAACAATTAGTATCACAACGATTAAACAAGAACAAAAAATGAACCAGCGATGGTTCGTCGATTTAACCGAATACGTATTAGATAGAAAAAATATCGAAATTCCAACCAACGTTAACATCGAGTATAAATGATAAAAATAGAAAAACTTCAAGCAAACAAAAAAAACTGTAAAAGTTGCGATAATGTAGTCCTGCATACTTTGATAATGCATATCTGCTTATTTGTATCTGGTAACTCACATTGAGGAAAATAGTTCGATGCAAGTGGTACAACTGATAATGGAGAATTAGGATTGAATCTAGTTTTAAATGTGCACTCAATTTTCTAAGCGATTCATTCGTATTGCAAGATTATGTAAATTTATATCCTTTTTCCAAAGTTCGCTGCAGACGTAACGCTTAATATGGCTGTAGGATTATTTTGTACCTATGTAAAATGTTTACGCTCTCTTTTATCCTCAAGTTGTGTGTTTGTATTCCCTCCTCCGCTTTAGACCTACAGCCTCCCTCTCCCCATCCATCACGATGATCCTTTTGCCACCTGCGCCACCAATCGGCACCTCTAAACCGCATCGTAATTTTCTAACACAGGTAGAGAATTCTTTATCTGCAATAAATTAAATATTAATTATTTTGAATTGCCAAATCTAATTCCGTTGCGATCTACTCTAATAACGTTTTCTCAGGTATCATCGAAGGAATCGTCATAAAAATGATACTCATTGTAAGGCACCTAAATATTATGCTTTTATTTAGTTTGACTCGGTGGTGCTGTCGTCTCCAAGTCTTGCAATCGAGTTTTCGCTCAATTCCAAACCAGCTCTGAAACTTTCACCCATTGTCTAAATTAAATGACATCACGAATATCTATCACATTGCATCAGCCATCTCCAGATAAAAAAAATAATATGTAAAGCGTTTGAGGGGATCCAAGGCTCGAATGGGGTCATGTTGTGTTTTCGCATGGAAGGGTATTGGAAAACAAAGTCAGTTCGAAAGTTGGACTAGGTCCAGCTCAATTCATCGGGAGACACGGAGCGATCTAGAAGATCCATTCATCGCATACCGCCGTGTTTGGAATCTCATGAAAGTGCCTCGCGAGTAGAACTCGCACATTTATGTGTTAAAGATTATAAAAGCAAGTCACCATTTTTTTATTCACTTGTTTAAGCAACATAACAATACATAATATAATAAATGTAGGCGTATAATAATATATTGGTCTTTCGCATGAAGCATATTAAAATCACTTATCATTCCAGCGGGTGAAACATACACACATATTAATAACAAGGGTATCCATAGATAATAAGCGACCATAAACATAAGGGTCCTTATAATACGCTTAATACATATATGACATGGAGCTCCAGTATTGACTTATAAATCACCCTGTGATTTTCTCCCCTCCCCGTCGTCCGTAAATCACGGTCTGGAATGTAATGAGCAATGTAATTCTATTTTTATTGCTTGTATTATACTCTTATATGAAAAGTTCTATCTATCTAAAAACCAACAGTAAAATGGTGGCAAAAAGAACTGAACATATACGGAATTCGACGCTACAACTATCGCTCCTCGTGGCGTAGTGGTTAAGTCCGCTGCTTTGTGGGGCGGAGGTCTGGGTTCGCTTCCCGGCCGAGATGAACTGAAATGACGAAATTTTCTCGAGTAGTCTTAGGCCCGAGAGTGTTCATCTTCAACTCAACATTGTTGTAGGAATACTACATACCAGTATTGTATCCGTTTCCGTCGTTTCGAAATTCTGAATCTATATGTTCAGAAAATCTTTTTTAGGAAACACGCAAACTTTTAAGTATGCACCTCGAATTATTAGGTAGGTATATGACAGTAATGAAGGAACCGTAAATAGGTATATCGCCTCGCTAGTAAGTTATCTAAAATTATGACAATTATTAATTTGTTAGACAGAGGTGACTAAATTATTAGCCTATAGTTGCAATCATCACCTTTACGCGTGACTTAGGCTTTAATCGCCCGCATTCTAGTTGCCCACAGGAGATTCAGTAAAATACGGATAACGTGTAAATTGTAGGCACCGATAACGTTTCAAGTTTAGTATAAAAGAAAAAGTATAGGAATTGAATAATATTGTGAATACCTATTTGAATGAATGAGATGAATCTACCACATCTATACTTTACTCAGTACACAATTAGGTATCTAGTTACTTGTACCTATCGAAAACGTTTACTATGAAATTCCAAGTAGGTGTACGAAAATGTTTGAATGGACCTTTAGCTATTATGATTATTTATATAGTACCTACCTATTAATTTTAAGCTACACGCAATGCGAATTATGTAAAATGTATTACCTATTTACCGTAAAAATAAACACATTTTAGAATAAGGTAACATATATCTAAAGATGTAGGTACCTACATGTGAACCTACTGAATTTTGATTAGACAATAAAAAAATAAGATATAGCTACCTAATAATTTTTAATTTCAGTAGGTATGATACAATTGTCATATTTCATAAACACACAATTTGATTTAAGTTGTCTTTTTTGTATTAATGTTTTATTTATAGTAAATACCTACAGATTTTTTCAGCAAATAGAAATGTTTAAATTCATATAATATCTATACCCAACTATTAGTGTCCCTCATGTGTCTGCTCTGCGATTGTAAAAACTCTATTTATTTTACAAAAAGAAATTGCGAATTATTGGTTTCTTAAATTTTATTGTTGTAATAATTGTCTAATTCGTTTTCCTTTCTCTAGATTTTTAATCAAACAGGTTCCATATCGACATGGAAGGCTTTCTGCAGCATGTAGCTCCACAGTTTCTCCATCCCGCTCTGCAATCATTCGGATGCGGTGCATTCAGGCCAATTGCTGGGGCGTTTCATCCTCTATATCCAGCAAAGGCGTTCTCAAGGCACTTCAGTGATCAATATGCTCTTACGCAAGCGGTAAGTTAAACAATAATACATTACCATTAGATAAAGAGGTACCGTGGTTTACTAAATTACATTGTTGAATCAGTTGGAACACATCTCTGCTTAAACGGGGCTCGGTCTTGAATTTCTATGTGGACGACATATTGTGCACTAAGCTTCATGAATTTGATTATCTACTGGAATGTAAGACCAGGACGATAAATAAATAAATAAATCTTTATTGGCCAGTAAATATATATAACAACAAAAACAAGACAATGCAATGTGCCAAAAGGCGGACTTATTGCAAAAGCAATATCTTACAGTCAACCCGATACCTGGCTATGGCTAACTCCCCGCTTAATGGGGAATGCCATAATTATTTTACACGCTCCAGGAATGATATTAGACCTATAGCCCATAGACTCACAAAAACATCAAAGAGCTTCATATGCATGAGTGTTCGGCTGTTTAATGCATTGCCTGTTGATCTTAAGCACCTAGAGCCTGTCGCGTTTCGGAGAGAGGTGAAAAAGTATCTTGTGGCAAATGAATTTTATAATATTGACGAAATGCTATCCGGCACCGGTTAGCATGGAATCATTATTAAGCATGACGAAGGACAAGCAGAGCTCTTTACACTCTCTTGCCACGGATTCTACTTTATTAATATGAACACTTGTAAATTTATCTGATATTGAAATTGATTGTGGGTCTGTACTGCAATGTCACATCTGTACCTTACCATAATTATTATCTCTTTATTAATTTTATTTGTATGTGCTTTTGTAGAATATGTACCTAGTTTTACGACCATGACGAAGTGCCAATAGAGCCTTTTACACTCTATTGGCATTGAATTTCCCTGTATATTTATTGTCAACATGTAACTTTGACGAGTCCAAGTGCCTGCAAATGGCCTAGGGATGATTCAAAACAATAAACAATAAACCCACTAACGAAAAGGTACCTGCTTTAAGATATTCGGGATAAACCTTTTGTAGAGGTAATATCATGGTAATATTAGTAGAGTTCGCTGGATGAGATAAAATAAAAGTCGGTGGATGGTGATGAGTTCGCCCTAGCGAGCATTACTTATGATTAAATTATAAATGTATATTATTTTGTAATGACCACTAAAAGAATCAATAAATAAATAAACGCGATGTATGCGCAATAATTAATTATAGATGATTATAAATATTGGGTGAAAAATTGACAACAATGTAATAATTCAGAAATTCATCTATCCAAATATCTAGTTTTAGTAAAAAGGAGTAGGTATTGAACTAAAGTTATTTAATGAAAGTGTCCCCCACATGTAGCAAGTCATATAAATGTCATTAGGCATTTCTTGGCACGAGTCGACACTCGACGACATGTTAACTTAGAAGCATCCCTTCTGATCTATTCGGACACTCGGAGATAAAGTAAGGGGTAAATTAATGCAAGTGTAACTTCACTTCAACGCTCTGACCATTTCCATTTATTTATATGTCTTATAAGGTACTCGTATATCTACACATGTATCTTCACACGACATGGATATATTTCCTTTTAGAGGCGACGGTAAATAGAAAACTACTTAAAACTACTTAAATTCACAAGATATACAGCTATTCTATAGGACTAAAGTCAAATAACATATGGAGAATAAATTACTTATTCTTTAATACACGATTCTTCAGAGTATTATAGATACACAGGAAGGGAAATAGGTATAAGTATTTACATTATTCAAAATTTCCTTTTTTTTTCAGAGGCAACCATTCTTCACTGAAATTCGCGATGACGTCAGGTCACCGCCACCTTATCGTCCCGTGGCGAGTTCCATGGGAAGCTCTCTGAGTAGTGCTAGACCTGGATCTTGCAGTTCTCCTGGTAGCGCGGCGTCATCATCACCTGATCCCAGAGTCAAGGAGGACGAGACTCCGTGTCAAGAAGATCACGACTTTCTAAGTAAGGGTATGAAGCTATAATGTAGCTAACATCTTAAAAAAATATCGTGTAAAACATACCTATTATGTACTACCTATTACTATAAATTTTCCTTCTGAAGAGTGCCGCCCTAAGTGTTCATACTACTTGTTTATAATATGATGTTTTGTTGTTCGTTTTTACAGAGAGTAATCAGAAACTACGATGTGGAGTTTGCGGAGCAAGATTAGGGCCCGGTGTAGCACAGGCCCACTTTATGCAAGAGTTGCAGCATTTGTATAGTCTTAGTCTTCCACCACGCGAACCCGTGCCACCACATCATGATGAGGATGCAAGATGGGAAGTAAGTTTGAAGAAAGGTTAACATATGTATTATTATTACGTAATGTTATAACAGATTTTTTAAATTATTATTATCGTTTTACTCCTTTTTCTAGACGTACCAAAGAATCAAGGCAAATCGACAGCGCCGTTTGAGAATGAAGACACGTAAACGTCATTCAGTTGAAAGCCTTCTATACGATGACGATGTTATAGAAGAGCGTCCGAGAAAACCCGATCCTCGTCCTTGCGACGAAGACGAACCAGTCGACGTTGAGGGTGATTCTATCGGATGGCCAGAAGGGGCATTAGTGCCCCATACTGAAGGTATATTTCCATCAACATAATCATCATTGAAAATCTTGAGTAACCACGCACTATGTGAGTTGAGCCATGAAAATTGTTTTCCAGAATATTAATTTGATTAATTGATTTTTCAGTATCCGATAAAGATCAAATTATCGGTGACGGAGACAGCGCGAGTGCGGTGAGGTCACAACTCAGTTACAGCGAAGATCTGGAAATATCCAGCACTAATGATGGTGTGCAAACTCCAGAACATTCTCTCAGGTATTGAGAAAATTCATTAGTAAAAAAATACAAATCATAGATAAAGAACTGACGTTTTTGAAACAGTACAATGACGTACTAATTAGTTATTTGACAAAGTAGATCAATAATACATAGAAAGTTCGATTTTCCGATATTTGTCATAAAACTAGATTTTTCAGATATCGATCGAACAATTCATACTAATTTATCGCTTTTAATAGTGATATATGTGATAGGGCGGACACACCAAAGCAGCCACCACGTCAAGAGCTTCCTGAGAGAACAGAGACGACTACAGGGTCCAACATGGAGAGACCACCAGAATGTGTATCAACCAGCGAACAAGGTGGATGGGTAGGAAGGTCTGAACCTTGGGGTGCGCTAGCTGCAGAGGCTTATCTCAAAGCTGCTTCGGTCGCTGTGCGAACACAACAACACCATAAACCTGAAGGAGAGAATCAACCATCATCCACAGATCCCCGTAATTAAAATAAATATATATTTAAACATTATTAATCAATTATCTAATTGAATGTAAATACTCATTGTTACTTGTTAATACTACCATTCGGCTTTTTGTAAATTAATTAAATCCTTTGTAATTATTTCTAAATGTTATCTTATGTACTGTAATTTTTCATTATTTTAGTACACATTATTATATTATTATTTGGTGTTGATGAATTTTAGTGCAATATTTATAAAAGTAACGTTATAATAGATATAATAATACGTATCACTAAAAAAATCGGCATAATTAATTAGAAACATAAAATAAATAGAAATAGACATAGATAATATGTAACCAAGCATTGCATTAAATTTACCTGTCTTTAAAATATCTGGATATAAGCATTATTTTTCTATTCGCACAACATCTGACAGTTTGTAAAAAAAAATATTGATTGTCGCTAAACTTCACATTAAGTACTTATTGAAATATTTTTGTTGCGTGTTTGCAAGCAGAGTTGCCCTCGGTTGTTTTCTAGTTAAATTTATTTATTGTACATACACAGCATTATTCATTTTAATATATAAAAAATATTCTTTACTAACCTATTTTCAAAAAGTCCAAATCATAGACTTTCTATACCGCTGAAAGTATTCTAAAAGCAGATATTTGGAATAATTTTATGGTGACTTTTTTGTAAATGAATAAATTCATTAATTCATTAATGTTAACATTTCCAGGAAGCATTATATTATTATAACATTATATAACTATAATCCACAACAAAGTAATTTATGAAACGTCTAGTTTCAATACGGGCATGATACTTCTGAATAAATTCTTACGCAGCTTTTCATGATCGTTGGTATCAGTATCATCATTACCATTTTACTACCAGATTTTCTTCATAGACATTTTATAAAACTGTATTTTATTCAATTGCTCATAAAATATACTTTGATGTGAATAGTCAATAGTCTTAAATAAAATAATCTATCGATAATATCTGTAATTTATTAAATGTAATATTAATATTTCCTAAAGGTAAATTACGCACGTAAATATATTTGGTGTTTTAAAATAAAGATAATATACCAATTAATATTTTGTTTGAAATCCCTCTTGATTCTCACTTGGTATATATATAATATTAGTTCATTAGTTATATTTTACCTACCTACATAGATACGTAATAAGAGCAAATCAATGTATAATTTTTATTTCCAAATAAAACATATCTATAGTATGGATTTATGTATTTATCTTGGCACTAAGGTATCGATCGAAAATTTAACCCCCCCCCCCATTAAAAATACACCGCAATATAAATAAGATTTCTATGTCCCGAAGTGTGCTCGTTTTCTATTTCAATACTTATTGAAGTTATTAGTCTAAAATTTGTTCACAATATTGTTTGGGAAATCGATAAAAACTAATGATTTTGATCATTAATCTTGATACATAATTTAGGGCGTGCTTGTCCCACTATTTGAGAACTGCTATTAATGCATAAATTCTACACATTTCTAAATTTGTAAAATCTACTCTATCTACATTAGTTTGGGATGCGAGACTTACGGGATGAAATCTTTACTAAGTCTATCTATAATATCCAACATCATTTGATGTCCTGCGTATTCAATTTTGGGTAGACGTCTTGTGGTTTCATTGAAAATATTGAAGAAAATGAAAGCATTGGTCTTCAATATGATTAGATTCCTTGTAGGTATTTTAATTGTTTTCCATATACTGCCATTTCATTGTAAAATATCTGCATATAAAATATTAGTAAGTTGTAATTTCAATGAATGTTTAATATTTTAAAATAGGCAAAATATTATAATATAATTATTGTAATAAATGTTTATCAATTATATATTAATTAAAGAATATGTTCAAATATTATACTGTTTTATACTTTCTGCATTTATAAGACGAACAAGGAAACAACACCTCTCATTCAGGAAATACAAATGTTAGATACTACGGACTATAAAAGTTTTTCTGCTACGACATTGGCGACGATCTACGATGATGCTGAGCAAAAAAGGGAAAGAGACCTGGTATAAAACAGAGACTAATAAAAATATGTTTTTCCTGCTCTCCGCTTCGACTATATTGTCAAAAACTATAAAGGAACGAATAATGATAACAGGGACAGTAGGAGGTACTCCTGAGTGACTGAATAATGAATGTCTTTTTACTTATTCTTAATTAGTGTTTTGAGTGATTTGTCTTTCCTCTTACTGGAGTCGTCTTTAGGACTTTTAATCAATGAAAGCGCAAGGGTTACCAAAAATATCAATGAAGACATTGATGATTAAAGTAAGATAATATATATCTAAAGAGTTTAGTATGATAAAATTTGCAAACAAGGATTTTTTCAAAAAGGAACGATGATTGGAGAAAATACTTAAAAAGTGGGAGTTGACAGGTTTCAATATCTGTCCTGCAATTAGAGAAATCTGAATAGAGATGGAGAAAGTACGTATTAGAATCGAGCTGTACCTAAGTACTGCTTGGAGGTTAATCTTGTAGACACCTAAAGCCTAGACTAACTTGTAGAAATGAATCATTGATCGTAATTCTATGGAGGGGTTCGGTTAAATACTGAAATTACCCATTGGCGTTATCATTCATTAGAGAAAGTTGTGTGGAAATGTACCTGTGCATATAGACAACGAAATATATCATTTACCTATATTTAATGTGAGTATTCAATTCAATTCAATTCAATTTATTTTCAAAGAATATGGCTTACAAAGTATGTGTATCATTAAGAACATTATTTATATTATATTACTTCAAATTAAATTTAAAGCCCCCAGACAGTATAAGTTTACTGGTATAAGGGGGTCAATCATAAAACACATTAAATATCAATTGTAAAATAAGTCCATCAATAACATAAACACATATACAACAACTTGATCACTATTTATTGTCTTTTATTCAGGATTAGCTTCCTTAGACTCCTGGCGAAAGGCTTTGGTTGTGTTATCCTCTTCAGCTCCTCCGGCAAGGAATTATACACCAAAGAGGCAGTGTAAAGAAATCCATACCTGATCCTATTTGTCCTAGGACTTCCTTTCCTGATGTGATTTCTTTGTCTCGTGTATCTGGAGTGCACGCCACTATTGTGCAGCAAAGATATTTGTGTCTTGATTTGGCTGTTTTTTATCTTATGCAACATCTTAATTTTCTCTATACCTATTATGTCATCCAAATTTAATGAGTTTGTCATCTTATACAGTTCTGTGGTCCTGGTGAATCTATTTAGACTATAAACTATCTTTAGTGCCTTGTTCATTACTCTCCTTATTAAATCCTTCAATTCAACACTACATTGGGACCACACCGTTAATCCATATGTTATGTGAGGTAGAATGAAGGCATTGTAAATCATAATCTTTGTTTTCATATCAAACACATCAATTCTCCTCAGTACTCCTATCATAGGTCCCAATTTGTCCAATATTGAGTTTACATGTTCAGACCATGTCAACCTTTCGTCCATCATCAATCCCAAATATTTGACACACTCTGTCCGTTTGATCTGATAGTTGTTAACTTCAATTTCAAGATTAATATCCGGTTTATTTTTTTGTTTCATGATCATATATTTTGTTTTTTCTGCGTTAATAGTCAACGAGTTTTTGTAAAGCCTTTTGTAAAACTTTTGTAAAACTTTTACTGCATGAAGAAAATTTGTTTTTAGCAATACCAATTTTTTCTCGTACGTAGTATCACAGTGTACTTTGTATAATTAATAGAAGTGACTTTAATAGAGTGTATCTATTTTTATAAATTGGATTTTTGAAAATCACATACCTCCGATTTATTATTTTAATTAGTGCGTAATTTTATATGGCATGTGAATCCAATACCTTTTAATGTAGGGTAGGCTGTTATACTCGTACATATTTTTGACGAATTATTATTCTATATAAGAATAAGCGTTTACCTAATATTTAGTGATCACTTAGTTTTTTACTAGATACTTATGTATGATCGATATTTGTCGGTATCAAATAAAATAATTCCTTCATCAATAGAAAATCTAGAAATGCAACATGTGTCTGACATCATATCTCAAAATTGTATTATTTACTTAGAGGAACACCTTTTGTTGTAATAATAGTTCTCTACCTTATTACGTAAAAGAATATACGAGTAGGTACTAATGAGTGTAATAGCAAACTAAATGAAAGTGCAAATGCTAACTAACTGTAGGTATTTGAGTATGAGATAATAACCAGGAACAGAATATTGCAATAGCATGTTATGTTGTGCATACTGCATAATGCAAGTACCTAAACAAGAAGTTGTTTAACTCCAGCACGGAATTGTTTACGTAAAGATCTCGTATTAGACTGTCTTCTAGTATGCACTAGATAGATTTGAAGCTGTGTGTTCGCGGAAAAACATAGTTAACTAGTTTGTATCAATTATAATACGGACATAATATTTTATCTATGTGAATTGCGAATGTACTACCTACTAAATGTTTCCAATCTTTGCTTTGTCAATCTTATACTATTTCATAAAAATTATCGCAACGATTGTTGATCTTTTTCAGAATGTGGGCAGTGCTTTTATTTATTTTCTGTATTATATTACTGTTACTTTATCTTGATACGAAAAAACCACCAAATTATCCCCCAGGGCCAAAATGGTTGCCGATATTAGGAAGTGCATGGGATGTCAGGAAAGCTCGTCAAAAATATGAATGCTTGGGAAAGGCCACCGTGAAAATGGGTGAAAAATACAGTCCATCGGGTGTATTGGGATTAAGAGTTGGAATTGATAGAATTGTAATTCCATTTACCAGAGAAAGTATCAAAGAAATGTTACTGAATGAAGATTTCGATGGCAGACCGTTGGGATTATTTTATGATACGAGAACTTTGGGAGTCCGACGTGGGATTGTACTGACAGATGAAGAAGTTTGGAAAGAACATAGAAGATTTTTAGTTCGACATCTTAAAGATTTTGGTTTAGGACGAAGAGGTATGGTTGAAATAATCGAAGCAGAAGCTGAGCAAATATTGAAAGACATGAATGCTAAGCTGAAAGCTGCAAATAATAATTCTATTGTTATCCCTTTACGTGATCACTTTAGTATTCATGTTCTCAATACTCTTTGGTCAATGATGACTAGTATTAGATATGATAGTAATGACGAAGAGTTGAAAGTACTTCAAAAGTTAGTGCTTAATATTTTTGCAAGTGTCGATATGGTGGGTACATTATTCAGCCATTTTCCATTTCTTCGATATGTGGCACCAACATTATCTGGGTACAAATTTTTTGCTAAGAGCCACAAAAAGATATGGCACTTTATACAGACAGAACTACAAAGTCATCAAAAGAAATTTATTTTGGAAAATGAAGATCGAGACTTTATGGATGTCTACATAAGAAAATTAAAGTCGCCAGATACCAATAGCGTATTCAATGAACCACAACTGTTAGCTGTTTGTATGGATTTGTTCATGGCTGGAAGTGAAACTACAAGTAAAACATTAGGTTTTGCTTTCTTAAATCTCCTGAAATATCCAGAAATACAAAAGAATGCTCAGAAGGAAATCGACATGGTTATTGGTCATGAGAGACTGCCAAGACTTGATGACCGTGTGAAGTAAGTAGAAAAATATAATTGTCATTGAAACCGATGTATGTATGTGCAGTTTTTTGTCAGTAGGTAAACGAAATATTGTATGAATTCTAGCATGCCGTATAATGAAGCCCTTGTGATGGAGAGTATAAGACATTTCATGGGAAGAGGATTTGGTATACCACATCGAGCATTGAGGGATACCAAACTATGTGGTTATAATGTACCAAAGGTATGTATGGACTATTCAATTTATGCATTTAATTTTCAAATTACTCCATACAGTATATTGATTTAGTTTCCTGCTTTCAGAATACAAAAGTAGTGCCAAACTTTGTTGGATTATTGATGGATGAGAAATTATTTAAAGATCCATACAAATTTAGTCCTGAAAGATTTCTTGTGAATGGTAAGATCACATCACCAGAAGCGTACATTCCATTTGGAATAGGAAAACATCGTTGTATAGGTGAATCTTTGGGCAAATCGGATATATTTATGTTTGTTGTTACCATGCTACAAAACTTCGACTTTAAAGTACCCGAAGAACATCCACTGCCTACGATTGATTGTTTGGATGGCGCAACTCCTGCTACAGGTTTCTATTACGCTCAAGTTTCTCTAAGAGTAAAATGAATTATATTTATTGTTACGAAAGCATGTGATGTATTATGCAGATTGTGAATAATACCAATTCCATACTAGCTGTATGAACACTGTATGATTCGTTTGAGAGTTTTGGACACCACATTTTATTATTTTTGAAAGATTGATTCCAATCAATTTTTGATTTGATTTATACAAGCTTTCATCAGTTCTAACATCATCAAAACTCATGTGAAAGAAAAACAGAGAAATTATATTTGGCGGGCAACAAAATGAAAACTCCAAAAATATAATATATTTATGAATATATTTCAGTAGGTATAGGTATGGATATAAACATCTACCTTTCTAGAACATGCAATACAATATTGTAATATATTCATAACATTAACATCTCCTTTATAATAAGTATTTATAGTACATTGACAATACCAATAAAATAATATTGTCTACATGTATACAATATTTCAATACCCATATTATATGTATATCAATAAACATTCCTGTAATAATAGGATGTATATAATTTGTAATTAGTGATACAATAATAAGATGTACTTATTACATAGTAATGGTTATTATTATAATAAAAAGTCAGACTATGGCTAGTCGCTTCAGAGAAAATTCCCATTGTAAAATCAGTTCAAAGTTAATAAACCCAATCATGTACCTAGTAATTTAGGTATAAAGCTGGTCTTTAGTCAAGTTATACATATTTGGAACTAATGTAAAATTATTTCAAACTGTCGAACGCAGTCATAAAATTTGACCAGAACTGACGGCTACCTGCTTTATTCGCACCTTATTGCTCTGGCATACTTCAGTAACAGTTCGTCATGAAGGGAAAAGATATTAGACCGAAGGAGGGGGTCACAAAGAAGCAGCTTTTCTGGTTTTGAGACATTCAATTCTAATTTTACTTTATTATAACATAACCCATACTGCCTATTTCAATGATGAGGTTTCCTATTATAATCGTCTGTATAATATTTGGAAAAGGAAGGCTTGTTTGTCATTCTTCATCTGTGAAAATGGTCATCATGGTCATTAGAAAGGGAAAAGTATACTTATTATAGAAATAGATGTGTAAAACAATGGGACTGAGAGGGAATTATCTCTGCTGCATTCCAATACTATACATAGTTTATAGCTGAATTAAAATAATTATTAAATGGTTACAAACAGAAATTGGAATTTTATTTTAAAATAGTTATACTAGGTCCAATTCTGTGACTTATTAAGTGCATACTAACTAAAATAATTATTCCATAGTAAAATAAATTAGTAAAAACACTTATTTCAGTTTGAAACGGTACAGAATTTGACCTATTACCCGTGTGTTTTGGTTTGTTTATATAGCAAAATGTTTGAGTGAATTAATATTACGTATACTTATTATATTACAGATATTTCATGGAAAATGCTTCACAATTAATAACACATATTTATTTATATTTATTAGCCGGAAAATGAAGAATACAGTAATTAGCACTTGAAACTATTACGTAATATGTACAACAATATGAATAAATATATAACTAAAGTAATGACTAGTAATATTACACATTGTTAATTCTGAAATATTGGGGGGACATTAATAAGAGTGACAGGCGATTATCTGGATTTTATGGATAGTAAAAAACTATCGCACTATTTGATTGTATTCTAGAAAGTAGATTACAATAATCGACTTCTACGAGTAAACTATAATATTTATCGACGTGTGCACGTCCACTATCTTCGATTATTTCGTCTATGAAATATAATGCTATCGCCCACCACAAGTAATGTAAGTACGTATATAATAACAATCAATAATACATGAACTGCAAGTTAATATCCTGTGTGTGAAAGTATGAAGGTTACATAATTAAACAGAAGTTTTTTTATACTAGCACGTTAAAGTTGGCAACTGAAGAAATATACACATTAAGTATTAGGCAGGCACTATAATTAAGCAGTACCTTTTGAATGACACAATACTTTTAAAAGTAGGTATTTAATTACAGTCTGTCAAAAAAAGAGACGGTTTTCTATAAGGGCGTTTCCGCTTTTTCGCCGGTCTACTAACATGCACTCCATTCAATGATCGGGTTTGTTCGGCAATCATACAGCATCGGCCAAGTACAGAAATAGATGTTCTTCAGATATGAAATACTTTTGTGATACTAAGTGGGAAAAATTTTGATGAATCCTTCATTGGTTCAAATGAAATTGTTATGTAATAAAGTTTATCAAATGAGTAAATAAAAATGTCTTTTAAAATCCATTCATTACTAGCCATTTTTTCCCACTTACTATCATTACCATATTTCATAACTGAAGAACATCTATTTCGGCATGTGGCCACAAACCTGAACATCCAAACAAAGTCTTTTTCGCGACCATAGTGGCAACACTTGTAGAATTTCAATAGAAATGTCATTGCTACTAGCACACAAAATTGTAGTTCAAAAATAATCCAAAGTCATCTCTTTCCGGACAGACTGTAAACATATGTACAAATAAGTCATAAAATTTATATGTGTAGTATTCTATTTAAAAAATGTTGATTTAATAGAGAATCCAACCTGAACATACTAAAAAGTAATTGTTATTTGATACTGACAATTCCTTATGTTGTAGAAAAACGGGAAAAATATACACTGGTAAATTACTTACATATGTAAATCGCTGATAAGGTTGAAACAAAATGATTAACTTTAAAATTATATTTGTATGGGAAACGTGTAGATAATATAATTAATAGTTGAATGTGAGAAAATTCAAGCTCAATATAAACATATGTAATTCACAATGTTTATGTAATGAAATATTTTAAGGGAAGACAATATTATATTAGAAGATCCTACACAATTTTGTTAAAATAACTTGGATCTTAAATGGAACGAAAGTCTCGAGAACTATGGTAGATACAGTGGTTTCGATGAAAAATGAAATATTTATTTTATTTTATTAAAATTAAATTATCTGGCTTATCCAAAATAGGTTTAGGTACTATACTCTCTGCATGTAATAAAGTCAATACAGCTTATATCTATGTCAATGAAGAAACAAAAATGTAGTGACTTTGTCAAAATAGTGTTTTAATTTGGGAATTATTTAGAAGTGATGATCGAATTGTAAGAATACTCAATAATAAATAATAACTAAGAGAATTGTCATTGTATTCTGTCTGGTCTCATGACCATACTGATAATAAGTGGCTCATTGGAATATAATAAAAGTTAGATAATAATTGTCTTCAAAGGTGCCAAAAAAATAAGATATTTTGATGGCAAAAGAGCCAAAAATCCATGCTTATAATAAAATATTGGATCACAACAGTGGCGTATCAAGATTTATGGGTTGAGGTCGTAAAGACACACATACCTCAGAGTAAGATCACAAACAAAGAATTCCACACTTAAAATTTACATTGCAGTGTGCTAGGGAATATTATACATAAAGTGTAGCATAATTTGGCAATTCTCATAATAACATGTACAATAAGCACCATGGGTAATGGGTATCTATTATAAAAATCACAATATAATGTATGTATGTATTAAAATCTAACAACACCATTCATTTTCCATTAAATTTATATTAGTAATTAAATATTATATTAATTAAGTACAGCCCAAATGGAACATACTATACAATATGTTCATACGTAGGATAATTTTATAATAATATGTAGCTAAATAATTTGCACGTATTTTAATTTACATAATTATTCAGACTTCTAGGATAAAGAAAGTATAACATCATAAAATATTAACACAACAATATATAAGAAACCAAATCTTACAAAGGCGTTTTTAAATTGAAGATTCTCTACAATTTAAACTCAAAAATGTTTTCTACTCGTCTTTGAATGCAGTTTTCCCATATGTTCGATGCATTTTAATTTATCGATAATTTTTCGTTACGTACATTTTAAACAAAACATTACTTACTGAAAAACTTTTGAGCAAGTTCCTCATGAGTTCTAACAAAAAAAAACTTATGTTCGCAAGATTAGAAATATGGATGTGAGTTTAGGAGGAAATATTATTTGATCATATTCATGACTAAAAATGCTTGTGCAGTTTATAATTTATTGGGAAAAATAAAGAATTAAGTTTACATACCTTCCTGTAGATGAGGAAACTATTTGGTGACAATCAAAAAGACAGATATTCAATTATTTAATTAACCAGTACTTCTGGTATTTAAGAGTACAGATACTGAGATTTCAAAAATTAATAAAAACGGGAGACCTTATATCTCGACAACCATTACTAAATATGCTTTGAAACAAAATAGGGTAGATCTAGGGAATAACCGTAAAATATTTTTTATATTGTGTATAGATTTCTCAAAATTAAATTTGAAAAAAAACCTCTGATCTTTTTTCCGAAAGAGGGAAACTCGTTTCCCGAAAGTCGCGGAGTAAAATGTTTTTTTTTATACTAATAATATGCATTAAAATCTAGGGAATAACTGTAAAAGTTTTCTGAAAGACGCAAAATTAACCCCAAAAAATGGAAAAAACTGTATTTTTACCATTTTATCATGCCGTTGTTTTGAACCTTATTGCAGTGGGAAATGACTGTGACGTCATTCTTGGTACCAAGCCCTTAAATGTGAAGTAAGGCTAACAACACACAATAATGAAAGAAGAAAATACATTGGAAGACACTTTAGCTTATTCATAGGATGTGGATGTTCAAAACGAATACAGTAGAGTCTCACTAATCTGACGCTATTAAAAACCAGGAGGTGCCGGATTACTGGAATGTTCGGGAAACTGGAAATTCAAGGTAAATAAAAATGTATACATATATTAGTGGGGTGATATGCTTTTACACACTATGTATTTCTTAATGACAATGTTTGTCTTATTAATTTAAAAAAAGGGCAAAGAAAGCGGTGAGGAGAGGAGCTTCTGTGTAGGGTGACGGATTACTGGACATTCCGATATATTGAAGTCCCCGTTTAGCGAGACTCTACTGTAGTTAGAAAGTCATATGAGATAGTATTACTTCAATGGTTGTGTTATATGAAACTGATTCTATTATTGTAATTTTTTCAATAGATTACAAATACTCTAGTGTAAATTACACATTCAAAATATTATTGAATTCATACTTTCAAAAATGACAGAAATAAAGGGACATTCAAATAATATATTTATTTATACCTTGCACCCAACAATTTCGACCCAAGCCAACATAACATACATGCATCGAAAAAAATAGAAATAAATTAGTTGGTTGTATCACAAAATATAATTTTTTAACGATTACGTATTCACTCAACTGATGCACAGTGTCAGATGGGGATCTGCTGGACTTACAACCAGCTACGGTTGGTTTAGGTTATCATCTTACTCTCGACAAGCTTTCGCCATTCAGCCCTTTACAACAGTGTGTGTTGTCTTACCTTTGTTCAGAGAATATCATTCTCTGAAAACATCATACCTTGGTGGGATTCGAACCATTCTTTTATTCAGCTTTATGGTAAGAGCCACAACATGTATAAAGAGGTATTTAATTTCAATTGAGAGACTGAAATAATTAACATTTTTCAAATCAACAAGGCAAGCCAATTATCAGCAGGTAGATAATTTTTTGTGCCTCAAACTTCTTAGTTCCTAAAAATATAATTCATACAATCAGTACCGCATCTCGTGTCTTGCCTCCTTTCACAATTTTAATAAAATTAAGAATTCTAAAAATTACTCTGGTTTAGAATCATTCGAACAGTTTGCTACAAGTTAAAGTAAATTGTGAATGTTTCATTTCAATAATTGTACAGGAAATTGTACCTCGATCATTAATTGTGAAATGAAATATACTTTAAACAAACTTGAAAATCATTTTCATAAATAAGATCTTTTTTGTTCACAATTAAGCCTGGACTAAGTCTTCTCCGCCCTCCGCTACCAACATGCAATTTTTAATTTAGTACTTGCATGCTAACAGTTTTCATTCTGTTAGTCAACATAAAATACAAATGAGCACAGCGCCCTTTTTCAAGCTAGTCGTTTGCTTTCTCACTGATAGCTGGCATGTCTATCTCAGGCGTTACCAGATATTACACCATGTAATATGAGTGTTTCAGACAGAAGGATTTCTTTGGGAAATACACTTACTACTATTTATAACATACAGAATAATATTAAATCATACAAAAGAAATGACATCTGTGAATAAAACGATTATAAAACTTGATAAAAATAAAAATATGTAATACATATATTAAATGCTTAATAAAATAATATCACAACAATACTTATGTATATATAATGAAAAGATATAGGATATTCATTATAACTAAAAAAATACTTAAAAAGATAGGTACATACTAAAAAAAGAAGAACAGTATAGAGGAACAAATATTAAAACTGAGCTGAATTTATATTAAAATGACATAAGCAACTTATTATTAGACAACGATTAATATACGGTTACTTTTGAGTCCATAAAATTGATGCATGTTTTATAAACATATTGTCTATCATAAGAGATATTCATTTTATCAAACCTTAATTGGTATACGGATTATCCAGAATTATGAAAATCTGTCATGATAGTTGTTCATGTCTCATTTATAACAATTTATAAATTAATAGCTAACCATTACTTGATGTAGGGTAGATTCAGAATATTGTTAACAGTCTATACAAATTAATTATTATCGTCACGGCATTTAAGTGAAATACGGTGAAATTGTTCTCTTGATCCGTGAATTGAAGTGATCAAACATCCTGGGGCGTAGAGCGTTGGATAGTGGAAATGTCAATCTACCTATAGATGACATATCGAAAGGTCAGCTCTGTTTCAGTTCTTCAAAATGTATCTAAAAACAACAGACAAAATATTGTACATAAATAAGTCGACAAAAGGATTTAAATATTCCTATTGGTTATGTGCCTGATATACAAGGCTGGAAAAAGATCTGCATTCGTATCTGTATCCGTTACATTTTAGGAACGGATCTATTATATTATGTATTAAATTTCATTACATATACGAAATTCTAAATATATGTGATTCGGTAGTAATAAAATAGTACTACTAAATTCTATTTAAGATACAATATTTGGCTCATCTACTACTATGTTGCAGCAAACAAATATCTAAACATTATTCGTACTGAGTTACTAATAGTTCACCGTTTCAGGTCATGTGCATCGACACCGATTGAGTAATAATTGTAAGAAAGTTGAGGTCCGTATCCGTATTCGTGGACCTAAATACTAATAATACGTGTTTCTTATCCGTATCTGCAGATTTAATTTTTCAACGATCCAGCACATCTCTAATTCTACACACAGTTAAATTTATTGTCAACAAGTATGAATTGATATAGGGGCTGAGTATCAAGACTACTTACCTCACTTAAAATAACCCAATTTTCACTCTCAGTTTGTACAGTAACCCTTACAGATTTAATTTTTCCTATAGCAGAATTGACATTGCCTTCAGCCAATCCCAAAGAATCAAAGCGTCCAACAGTAAGATATCCATCGGGTGTTACAGTATAATTAAAATTGTTTTGTACATTCCTGACTGGCATCACTTCAATGGTTGTATTTGCAAATTTATCAGACAAATGTTCCACATTACCACTTCGCAGAAGGAACCTGCAAACATTTAATAATGGAATACATCATAATATAATCATAAAGAATTTTTAACAGCGCAGCATACAATAAAACATACATTCGCAATAACACACAAATAAAATAACGCCGCATGATAACATAATCATAATTAAATACTTAATATACACATACTTATATCCCTGTCTTTGAAATAAAATAAATAATTAGTTGGTATAAATTACCAAATAAATTATGTACTATTTATTTATATAAAAACATTATTCAAATGTGTTTAATAAGCTACAAGCTGGCAAATAAAATATTTGATGTAATATGTACGCTATTACTTTGCATCACTTTAATATTTACTCATTCATACTAAAATGCAGCCACATAATTTATTAATTATGATATAGGTTGTTATGTTATTTATTGATTATGATATAGGATATGTTACTCATTGAAGTGAAATTAAATATTATTCATTAGAGATTATAAGAATAAAATTGTATTATAAAGAGTGAACTGCATTATGAAATAAAATACAAAGACTTATGATAAATTCGTGCAATGAATAAACAATATTTACAATATACATAATTTACTAAAATGTAAACAAGCATATGTGCTGATCAAATACCTCGATAGCATGATGGGATTTTCAAATATGAATGTCAAATGATCCCCTTGCTGCGGAAACAATCCCCAGAAGTATGTTTGACCTTCATAAGCTCTTTCCAAGGTGAATTGTTTATAAGCTCGTATGTCTGATGTGGCAGAACTCAATCGAGGATTTGTATGAGGGAAAAACAATGGAACTTTTCCAAATTGCTTATCCTAAAAAAATATTATTTTATAAACATGCTCAATCAATCAATCAAAGTAGGAATTTTATATTGAATGAAAGTAATTTTGTCCACTAAATACTAATGTTTTGAATCTCTAAATTAGGGAAATAAAATAAAGTTTGAACTAAGATAATAAAGCAAGAGGTTAAAGAAATATGACTTCCTTAAATAATTGCTTGTACGTGATAATATGTCAGTAGCAAACATATGGGTACAACCCAACTAATATTGGTACAATACCCATGATATTCGTCATCGTAGACTAAAAAACCAGATTGTATGCACTGCAAAAATGAAAGAAATAAAGTAGAAATCAAATATAATATACGTAATCATATGTGTTTCTTCTCAATCACCTTGATCCATTCGCATGGACCAACTTCCCATCAAAATATTGTTAATCATAGCAATAAATTCCAAAGTAAGTATATGTTATATTAAAAAGGGGATCTAAATTACAATAAACCGTAAATAATAACAAACTAAGGAAGTGTATTTTACTTATATTTATTCAAGTACGCTCTTATGAATAATAATACAAGTCAAAACGAAAATTTGAATAGGAGAATGATATTAAAATAACAGAAAGAGTACATGGTTTTCTTTTTCAACGTGTAACAAAAATGTAATAAAATAGGAGTAGAACTTTCATATATTTTTTAAAGATTTTTTTTTCTATTTGCTTCTAAATCTTCAACATCCAAATTACTAAACAATCAGCTTCTTGTAATATTTCCCATCTTGAAAATATTACTTATTCTTTGAGAATTTATTGAAGTTGGTACAATGTTTTGCCGACTTAACTTTACAAAGTATTTCCTTAATTTAGTGTATTCGGTATCATTGGAAAGCAACTTCATACTAATCTTCCTTCGTCTATCACTATTACCTATTGACGTTATTGCCTGCAATAAGAATGTATACATCTACATACGTTTCATAATATTTTTTTAACTACTACATAATTTTTTGACTTGAATAGAGACATCTAGCGAGAATTTGATGAAATATAGTATTTGCGCTGTTTTCTTAGAAATACTGACAGATGTCTCTGATTGTCACAAAATAAAAAACTTTTTAGCAAATCGAGGCAGCCATCCCACATTTACAAATCATATTTTTACAGATGTAGCTACATACCTACCATAGGCGTCGCCAATCTCGGACCTGGAGGGGGGAACAAAAGTTGAAATATTTGACATAGGATGAAAAACGTGTAAATAGCGTCTCAGGCGAAATTTTTGTATATACCTAATAGGTACTTTGCACAATAGTAAATTATGAAAATTGTTTTTTATAAAAAAGTAATAGGTAATAAAATGGCGCCGCATGCTATTTTTTTATATGAAACAATTGCATTTTTGTGGATTTTCATACTAATTTTACAATATGACGAGAAAACGTGTGGTATAAATGTGATTTTTTGTGAGGTTTCATCATTTAGTATGTAAAAATATATACCTATTCCAATCCCCCCGACGACGCCCATGATACCTACTGAACTGTTTCTATAGAGCACATCTTTATGAAGAAACTGTTTACTAAGGTCACGTGCAAATATAATATGCAAACTAATAAAAGCAATAAAAGGCTTTTTGGCTAAGGATATAAAACGGCTTATGAACTTTGCATTTTGGTGCATATTATGTACTCGTAGTATTTACAAGTTTCAAAAAATATGAAGCAATAAATAATGAAATCATGGTACCTTCAATCTTTGAATTTTTCCCTTCAAAGATGAATATATTCCAATGTGTTGAAATAATGATGGCTTGTAATGGTCCCACACTAGCGATTTATCTTGCTTGCATTGTTTCTACAAACATAGTTATAAATTATATTAAATACAAAATTTAGAGGCAACAAAATGTATTTAACTGCGTTGAACTTTTATAAATACTTACAGTTCCTCCTTTCTCCATAAAGTTACAAGATTTAGTAATTATTAAATAGTCCAACAGCCAGTCAACTGGCTTGTCATTGAAGAACATCTGAATAAATGTTATGGCCCATGGAAGCTCTGCAGATTTAAACATTTTTCCTATGAAACCAAGTTGGCAAAAATCTAAAACGAACCAATTTGGCTTTCTTGACGTCACTTCAATTGCATAATTCTTCATTGTTGATATGAAGCCACGTTTCGCTAATATATCATCTTCTAATTGTACGTAAAATGTTCCCTTTGGTTGTGCATAAGTCATAAGAAAAACAAAGTCCAAATTTTGTTTTGTTCTCCACTTTACACGTCCCATAGAATCACCTAACGTTTGCTTCAACTTGTCCATATCAGGATAGTACGATTCAGGAGGAGAGAGAACTTCTATTAGGCCCGATTCTACATGTTGTGGAAATCTGGAATATAAAACATACACATTGTACGAGAATGTTGCAAGAAATTAAACAGATTATTGATAAGAATATAGAAGAAGCAATAACTTACAAGTTTTCTATTTGTTTGGCTGTTTGTAATACATATTCTAAATCAGTTTCTGCTACAAATACTATAATCAATGTATCAGATGCTTCCACTGAATTCATGGCTTCTATCAAGTTTTGTAACGTTGATATCAAATAATTCTCCTTATCCCTTTTGACTGTTGGTATTCCAAGCACAACGGACACACCCGATCTTCCTCCAGACATCAAGTAAGCAGGTTTTATGCTCGATGGGTCATCCAACAGATGCGGAAGAAAGTAGAAGACAGTTGGGAAATGTAGATTCTTTAAGTTGTTTTCATTGAAGCCATTAGCCGCCTTATAACCTGGAAATTAATTAAAATATTACAGATTTATTTTTAAGTTATGCAAATTGTAAGGACAGTTTAATAAAAGCTTATTGTGTATGGTACAAACTCTGTATAGTTTAGAATTGTATTGAACTTTTACAGGGAACAATAAATTCTATCAAAACGGCAGTTAAGAAGTGTTTGTATCTTTATTATAATCAGTATTGTATAGTCTACAGGAGTTAGGTATATACGAGAGTCTACAACAATCATATTATAGAGTCGAATTAATTATCTAGGAAAGTATTCACCTGTCATGTTGCCAAGTAAAGATCGCACAGAAGTGGGAAGTGCCGGCCTTGGGACGTCTTCAATTACTGGGACATCTTCTTGACGGGAACGATAAATACTTTCCAAATATTGAAGACGAACTTGCATTTCCGCTAAGCGTTGCATCAGAGACACCTCATGAGAGACATCTGAAAGAAAGTAAAAGCGTCATAAATATTTTATTGTAAAATACCGACAATGAAAAATCTTGTCTCAAACTCAAATGAAAATATTCATAAAAATTTTCATATTAGACATCAATATTAGATGCATACATTTTTCAATAGATCCTCTTTAACCTGAAAACTATATTTTTGTTTCATAAACGTAAACCTGCTATATATTTCTGTGGACACCTATCTATATTACCTTACAGGTAGTTTGTGCTGTGACTTCATAATAATATGGTAGCTACCTATCGAAAAATATTCGCAATGCGGGAACTCCTCTTCCGAACACCATTTTTGTATTAAATGAAAAAAAGCTGTGTTGTATGTTTTTATACTCGCATATTTTCTTCCCAATTTCAAGTAAAATAGAGCTGAATGATTAATGAAAAACGGGGGCGGTCGATGTGAATACTAGACGATATTCCTCGTTCATACTTTGCAGGATACGTGTGAATTTCAAAACGGGAAAAACCTATTAAGTTCCGTGTTTTCGGAAAAAGATTTCTTGAAAAGGGTCAAGCTGAAGAACAATAAAATTGAATAAATAGATTACTCAATATTTAGGGAGGGGCGGAATGTAGTAAAAATAAGAAAATAATGATAGCCTAAGTAGAACATCCGTAATCGTATGTGTTAAAATAGTACCTATAATGATTTGTTAAGGCTTTGTAATACTATCGGGTCGGGAAGAACATTCGTGAGATAAAAAAGGGCACATAGTTTTAACGTTTCTCTGGAAATACCCGAAGAAACATTAGGCAATAAATACATAAAAAAAGAAAATAGACGAGTAATTTAAACTATTTGTTTAAATATATTGAAATGGGAGGGACGCATGGGAGTAAAAATAATAATTGTCACATTACGTTAGTTCAATGGATGTGATTGCACGTACAAAACGCTTCTCTATACACTATATAATGAACTATAGCTTAACCAGGCGTGTTTCTACGTGCGACTCGTAGCCATTCAATGCTGATGTTAAAACGTAACCAGATCATTGATTTAGTTAGAATGTTTTGCTACAATTGCAGTCTTAATATACAGTTTGTACATATATTGTATAGGAAGATGGCGTCTATCTGTGAAAATGTAAGTTAATATATGAGTGTATATACTTCTAGTCTACCTGAAACACTACTTAATCTTCAGTCTAATTTACAGAGATCATGCATGTAGATTGAATGTAACCCTGAGGAAATATGAACATAGTCCAACGAACAAAGTTTTGGAACAGTTAACTCAACTATTCATAATAGAAATCTCATTCGGATGAACACTACATCATCGTAAAGTTTCTCTTGCATCAAAAATCATATTTGCAGACATATGATGCGGAAACATTGCTCATGTTTCAATAGGAAGCAGAAATAATTACGGATTTTATAAAATAAGCTGTAATGTAACACATACTTCTTTTCAAAGATGACTAGCTGTGCCTCAAAGCAATTATGGTTTCGTCACTGTTTTAAATAAAGTACTTACCTAGATAAAAAGTATTATAAGAGATTTGTTGAAGTCATTTGAATAAGGCTGTCGAAAAAAAGTTGCTGTACTTAATAAAGGTTTTCTACAAGTAATAAAATTGTGTTTTGTTTGTAATATTCGACTTCAGCTTCTTTTGCGAACACAGAACGTACTTATGAAAGTAATATTATTGATTAATTAATTTAACAGTATACGAAGTGCGGAGTGTTAGGAAAATTAGATATGCGAAGGCTTCTGTTTTTGATTACTACGATTAGGGTAAATTGTTTCATTGAATACAAAATTGGAGAAAAAATATACTGCACAAACTTTCAATGGATATTCCAATATTTCGTCCAAGATTGCTTCTATATAGATGAAAGAAAAACAACTTAACAAGTCAAACATCTCAATCAGATGAATGGAATCTAATTTAACAGACGAGGAGATTATAGGTAACGTTAGTACTAAATACAAATTCAAAAAGTGTCGGTTTGTCGTATTTTTGAAATTTATTCATTCATCTCAATATTGTAATTACATAATTATAAATACATACATCTGTACACAGTATGGTATAGAAATTGCGTATGCCTCCTAAACTTAAGACATTGGATTTTTCTACCGAATCCTGGCTGGAGGTAGAATTTCCATATAAATTTTCACAAAATAAACATTTGTCACAATGCAGATGTGATAATATCATGCATTTTATATTGCCTATACAATCGATAATATCACATTGGGTGGGACTATATAACATAAGAATACCAGTGAGGCATGTGAAAAATAACACACTTGAAGAATTAAAAATTAACGGAGTAGTGAGTAGGGGAGGCGGAGAGATGTACAGAAGAATATCTATACTAAGCTAACTACAACGGGTATTTTTATGTTAATGTAGTAGGTATATCCATATTACAATTATATAGTTCACAGATTACCATACGGCATGATTTGAATACAGGTTTTGCATTAAAAGTGATTCGTTTTGAATTCCTTCTAATATTCAGTACACGTCGCAAACAATACGGTATGCGGTAAAGAAAGATGAATCAGCCGCGAAGAGTATTGAAGCTATTTTGTTTCTACTATTCTACGAGAATACCACATCAATTACTGGTAGCTATTAGAAACTACATCGCATCTATGAATTTGCACGTTTGTTTTTAAAATAAGATTTCAATTTTACACATTAATAAAAAATAGCGGGAACATTCAAGATTAGCTCAACTGGTTCAAGTGTTGAGTAACTAATAATACGGTTGCTTTTTTAATATAAATAAAATACGCATAAGCATAGACACGAAAGTACTTACTTTCAAAGAAATGAAAGAAGGCAGGCAAATAGCATCAGGACGAACGGAATACTTGGATCCATTTATGGGGAAAATAGTGTCGATAAAAAGATTTACAAACTATCCCTCCATTACCTTGTCATTGACGTTATAGTGCGACTCGAATTGGTTAGTAAACGGGCGATAAAACTGAGCTATTGAAATGATGAGAATAAAGAGGAAAGCATTTAAAAAAGTTACGAAGTTAAACTACTGGAGATTATTATGTAAACTGATTGGTAGAGAGGTATTAAACACAAGAAAAACTTCAAAAAAATATTTCCGTAGAGTAACACATGAGAGTAAGCGTATACGGTATAACTTCACACATTACGTAGTTTCAGACTGTATACTATGACATTATTAAGGGGATTATATCGAAAATCGTTGGGAAATTGAGTTACGAATAACAGTGGGTGAGTGGGTGCTACGACAAAATTCAAACGACTACATTTAAAAGAAGTAGTTTGAATTTATTACGAGAAGAATCTGCGGAGCGAGGAAATGCAGATAATAGATTGATTATAATAAACGACTTTTTTATTATTCAAAGAAGTATGGATGAACCAAGAAAATCGACGATTATGACGAATTGCATAAAGGTGATATAGACGGTGGATCGGTATAAAGTTCAAAGCGTTCGGTGTTAAAATCGAGATAATATCAATTCACTTCACTAGCACCGAAACCTAAACATAAAAATAACCATAATGTACTCGTAATAAAAACACTATAAAATGTGAAAATACGAGTTTTATTTGTTTAATTTTCATTAAAATCTTAATTAAACTATGGGGAATTAAGAGGAATTGAAAAAACTATCTAGGATTAAGTTTGGTATAGAATAGTGTTATCGCATTTGACGGTTGGCCTGGTCATTCGAGATTAGGACGTTTTTTTAAAACCCATTAGAACAAACAATGAATTAAAGTAGATAAAACTTTTATTCTATTTGTTCGGATGTCTGTTAAATGGAGTGCCTTGCGATAAATAATACTTATAGATTCTAGGCTCCGAATAATGGAGAATCAAATTGGATATGATGGGAAACTTTCCCTTGTGGCTTCCTATTGATTCCTGCGGCTAGAGTTCCGTTTGTCAACTAAATACCTAGAATCGAGTCCCGTAATCACAATGTTTGATGGGAAAACCTAACAATGAAGCTAAGCAAAAAATTCAAGAGTTTAAAATGTTTTTATCGCTTTTCATTCATCCTATAGCAACCTTCATGAAGTCACTAGTAGTAGATAAAAGTTACGCAAATTTCACGTTATACAACCCTTACTAATTAATTCTACCATTGCGATTAACGTTCACAATACTATTTATTCCATGCTTCATGGCTGTGACATGTACCTACTTAAAGGAAAGTAGGTATGTATTGGGTTCATATTGTTTACAAATTCAGATACCCTTGAAATGACAAATACCTATGGTATTAAAAGATTTGTAATCGGTTTAATATTAAATTTACAATCTGTCATATGGCAGTACATATTTTCATTTTGTTATTAATACAGTACCTCTACACATTTATTTAAATTCCACTTATAATGAAATTATACTAAAGGGACATCAACCAGATGTTTTTGGTCGAATAAATTTTTAAACTAATTGAATTCTCAGGAGAACCTACGATAAAACAATGAGAATATATCACTCGTACTCGCACTAAGTACTATGAGAGGTAAGTTATGTAAAAAGAGAATTTGGGTTTTAAATAAATGTCTGAAAAAGTATATTACGCCACATACCCTTTATGATGCTAAACTGAATGAGGATATTAATGTGTATTCTCAAACAAATTCTCCATAGTAAACTTACATAAGTTTAATTTATTATTTCACGTGATTTTGAATCTAGATATGATTTCACGTAAAAACTAGCACGTAACTTATATTGCAATCTCTGGAAGAAGAACCAAGCTTAGATAATGTATTTAAATTCGAAACATTGGGTGGATAGTACTTATTATTATTATAATACCTATTTGGCATTAAGAGGTATGGTTATTGGAAACACACCTAATTCATTTTGGAGTCAAAAGTGCGATCTATGTTATTTTCACAGAAAAACCTGAAATACGATTACAATTGGGTACTTTGGGGGAGTACGGGTATTGAAACGTCCCGGGGAGAATAAAATCCGTATTTGAAAGTTCCTGTGGATGTCTAAATAATTGGGTCACGCTAATCCAAATTAAAGTTGTGTAGGTAGAAGTGTAAAATACGTTCAAAAGACTACGTGATTGGACGGAATGTAGTAAAGACATGACTCTGTACGTAATACACTATATTATTATATAGAAATTATCATTCAACTTGAAAGAAGGTAGCGAATTGTAAAGAACGTAGAGCATGGATAATGTTCTTGTTATTATGTTCGTTTGGTAATACAATTAATCAGTACCTACTGTATCTTTACAAATTATTATTCTAGCGACAACCTTTTTGCTCTGTGAATGAACTCTCTTATGAGACGATACTATCAGAGTGATTAATAATGTTACGTTGTTTTCTGTTATTATTAATATACAGTCCGGTGGAGTCTCCTCCTCTGACCTTTGTCTCTCAATGAACTTTGCTTGTAATACAATATTTCCAGTGGATGTACTATTCATATTTGCCTACTCACGATTGTAAACATTAATATAACATACGAATACTAATAGTAGTTCAGTCACTTTAGGAAATCAATGTATGGGGAAGTTGGCAAAATTAATAACAGATGGGACTCTATGCAGTATGATACCTTAGGGTGAGGTGTTTCAGAATATCAGGCGTCCCCCCCGCCACACCTGACGCGTCACCCCCCTGGCCCCCCGAATAGGTCCCCCTACGTGGTTTTCCTCTATTTATCAAAAAACTGTAACAGATAGAAGGAAAATGTTAAGGACAAAAATAGTCCTTAATAAATTCTCTACAAAATAGGTAAAGCACATTTTTTGATAGGACTAGTAATTTACCCGCAATAGCCGGTGAAAGTATCGTAATTTTTTAATAAGAACCAAATTTTTTTTATTTTACTCAAATTGCTGAAAATTCATAAGAGCTACAAGAAAATGGTCAAAGAATGAATTAATTGCTATAGTTTTAGCTATAAAATGAGCTATTATTTATTTTTGCACGGCTCATAGTTTTTGAGTTATAACATAAAATTCCAATGACAGAAGTCTTAAAAATGGAACTTTTCATACAATTTGTATTGAAATGCTGTGATATTAAAATTTAGGTTAAGCCTGTTTTTCACAAGCATGTGAAAGATAAAAAATGTATTGGAGTATGATTGGGTCTTTTTAGTATTTCAAGATATAATCCTTTCGAAGTTGAATGCACTTTTGCCAGTCATGTTTCAAAGCCATTATCCCAGTTTTCCAGAAGGATTCCTCAAGGTTAGGATATGGGTCAAAAGCATTGGCACCCGGCGATTCGAGGGTTTGTACAAGTCCTGTTCTGAAGTTAAGATGAACACTACTGATTAAAATCAGATCACTGGAATCTCTGCTATCACCTAACTAATAATTCCGCGATCTTTGAAAAATTAATCCATGTCTTTATCGACGTTCTCCAGAACTACTGCATTTTATTGCTTTCCGCTTCAAGGGTTGTGTTTGACACCTTGCTGTGCCCATTCAAAATCTGGCACTTACTTTCTAATCATGGCATATGATGGAACAGACTCCATTAATGAACCCGATATTTCTTTTATGGTTCGTGTCGGTCTATGACCTTAGATAAAATAATATTTTATCACGGATCGCAGCTGACAATTTCACATTTTCACAAAAATGTCAAACACGTTGAAATAAAAATGGTGCCAAGAGTGCCAGCGTCGTCCTATCGATCTCAAATTTTGTAAATAGCCCTAATGAAGTTTAAATTATCTATATCAATAATGAACTTAAACTGGTCTGTACATTTTTTTCTCAGGGCTACGAAGTGTTCAGCCGAACCTCGTATCTTACACAGACATACACTAAATTTTCTTCTTTAATGATCTTGACGAATCCTTCTGCAAAACTGGGATACGGCTTTGAAATATGGCTGGCAAAAGTGTATTGAACTTCTAAAGAATTATACCTTAAAATACTTACAAAATCCAGTCATACTCCAATACATTTTTTATCTTTCACATACTTGTGAAAAACAGGCGTAACCTAAATTTTAATATCACAGCATTTCAATACAAATTGTATGAAAAGTTCCATTTTTAAGACTTCTGTCATTGGAATTTTATGTTATAACTCAAAAACTATGAGCCGTGCAAAAATAAATAATAGCTCATTTTATAGCTAAAACTATAGCAATTAATTCATTTTTTGACCATTTTCTTGTAGCTCTTATGAATTTTCAGCAATTTGAGTAAAATAAAAAATTTTTGGTTCTTATTAAAAAATTACGATATTTTCACCGGCTATTGCGGGTAAATTACTAGTCCTATCAAAAAATGTGCTTTACCTATTTTGTAGAGAATTTATTAAGGACTATTTTTGTCCTTAACATTTTCCTTCTATCTGTTACAATTTTTTGATAAATAGATGAAAACCACGTAGGGGGACCTATTCGGGGGGCCAGGGGGGTGACGCGTCAGGTGTGGCGGGGGGGACGCCTGATATTCTGAAACATCCCACCCTAAGGTATCATACTGCATAGAGTCCCATCTGTTATTAATTTTGCCGACTTCGTGCTGCAAAAGGACTGAGCTATAGTTCCTTCTTTGGCATTCTCCAAGGAAGCCTACTCAGTTATAAAACTTCGCCACTCGGAGCGGTTTTTTGCATTGCATCTCTGAAAAACTTACGATATAAAAATTTAACCTTGATTCACCAATGACTATCAGAAGATAATAAAATATTATTACGCAGTTATCCCGACGAATTATTAAAATGCGATTAATTTTACTATTATAGGGGTTGATATAAAAATTTAAAAACGTTTCGAAGAAATAATAAAAAATAAGGTCGTGAAATTATTTGGAAGTTCCATTACAACAAACTTTTTGGAATGTTTCCAAAGAGCTGCCATAAAGCTTAATGCTTTGGAGTCTATGTTACTTGATGTTACTACATACTTAGATTACTTAGGTACTACCGTCGTACAATTTTGTAAGAAACTATGTTATAATGTTATTAAAGCTGAGGTCAAAATTGTGCACTTAAAAAAATCATTGATGTTTACACGTAAGTATAAAATGTGTTAACAATTAAATATGCGATGCCAACCGAAAAAAAAATAAAATGCATGGAGTATTGAGAGTAGTCAAATTAACATCCAACCGAATTTTAATAAATTAATGATGTGGGTTTTGTTACTTTGAAAGCTCTGTTTCGGTTATATTTCATTAGCAGCTTTGTTTAGAGATGGTTGCCAGCCTTAAAAGCAGACGAATGTCTTTCGAATCCCACCTTCTCTATTATCAAAACGAAACCTTTCGTATCTTGTGCACTGTTCCCGAATTTTCATTCAATTATTGATAAATCTTGCAACAGTACGTGTACCTATATAGTAAATATCTGAAGTTAAAAGTGAGCTAAGTATGATTAATATATTAAATGTATTAATTCTATAGTTTTGTTTCTAAAAGATACTTCAAAGATGAAAGTTGTAATATATTAACACGATCAGTTTCTATCATCGAATAGAATCAAGTCTTTAGGAAATCATCAAAAGATGAAAGTTTTCCATAATGGGTTGGTCGGTTGGTACTTACTATCTTTCCAATTCGTACATAATTATATGAGTATACCTATTCGTACATATTAGGTAGGTACATAGGGTAAGACACAGATACTTCTGAAAATGATTTGTGACAAGGGTCAAGTAAAACTATTAAGCTATTTTTAATACCAATACCGATAGACATATCTGACAATATTATTATGATATGTGTATTCAGAAAAGAAAATAAGGCCAGAAAAAAAGGCATGGAAACTTAATTAAGAACTTGGAAATCACAATGTGTCTAAAAATAAAAATGTTCGACACAGGTATCCTGCCAATGTTCACATAATATAATCTAAAAACGATAACCCTTACAGAAAAAAGTACGCACTTATGCAGTCTTCGTGATAACATAAGGTACAAATGAATTGCCATTTTGTTCTGAAAATGCCAGGCATTGGCCAGAAAAGTTGACGCTAAACGAACTCGGAATGGATAGAACGACATTCTCTAATGGAAGCCTTGGAGGAAGAACAATCAATGAGAACACGGAAGCGAAGGGGGTGAGACAGAAATTAGTGGAAGGGAATGGAAAGGCCTACATCTAGCAGTGGAGGCAAGAGGGCGTATTAAGAGTATTATAATAAAGAGAATATTATTAGAAAAAATGATATAAATAACTGCTTAATCTACAAATCTAAGAATAATATTTAATATGACTGACAAAAGTATTACTGGGAAATAGTATTATATTAAAATACAATATGAGGTGAAAAATAATCCTATTATCACATTTCTACATAATATGCGAAAAATAAGAGGGCAAATATAATATTGAAGACATTCTGTTGTAGATTACTTATGTAAAACTGTGGGTAACTCAATTTCAATAGATATTAGGATCGATTGATGGTAAGTAGTAGTTTTTTTTTTCATTTGTCTATGCGCGAAAGATTCTTAATATATGTAAGTACTGTATTTGTGTCAGATATAAACTGTTGTACAAACCGAATGAATATAATAAAATTTAAGAATGCATTTCAAGGTACAACGATCAGTTCTCCCTGTTCGAAATGGACGTGCTGCGAAGTCCTACCAAACGAGCTAAGTTGTAAAAAAGTAGGTATTCTCCGTTATCTAATAAAATATTAATGTTGAAGGAATATGGTTTCATGGCTTATCTCGCACACTGAAAAAATCTATGTTTTTTTTTTTACGCGCTAATCTACAAAGTTCTTGGACAGTAAAGCCTCGCCCTCGGTACCATAATTAATCCCTACCAGTGGCGAAGAGTGGATTTCTGCAGAAAGGAAGCCGGATCTAACATTTCTTATTGGATAACGTCAATTAGTCACTATTATACCCATCATTGTATCCAAAAGGTAACTCGATAGGAATCGTGTTCTTAGGTAGTGTGTCGTGTTCGCCTGATCCCTACATACATACATGGTATACCTAAATTATAAGATTCTTAATCAGAAAGTCTTTGGTTATGAAACAATAATGCGTAGTTATTGTATAATGTAGGGAATAAGATAATAATAATTTTATTTAGTCAATCACAGGCGCACAAACAGTTATTACAACACATATCAACAATTTGACAAGCACAGAAAATAAACTAGCGAAGTCTCGCCGATTTTAGAGGCACAAATAACTCAATTCTCTTCTCTGCACCATATTCCATTTATCTGGGGTCGGCGGCTCGGATCCTCTCTCTCCATCTACTCCTATTGAATCAGTCTTCTGGAGTAAGCTCCAGGTGTTCCATGTCCCCTCTGATGGTCTCCTCAAGGCACAAATAACTCAATAAAATAGTTTAATAAGAAGAAAAAAACTGCATGGGTTGTCTGCCCCATTCATTAGACTAACGGATTTTTTTTCGATGCCTTGTATAACTCGTATAACTTGTAATGTTCGTGAAACTCCTACAAGACATCGCACATGTTTTCAGGAATGGATTTTGCGACCCATTCAGAGTATCATAATATTATGTTTGCGTAAAGATAATGATGTGTGTATATACAGGCAGTATGCAGTAATGGTATAGTAGTAAATAATGAAGAACCTACAATCTACATCAACCCCCGTATATTTATTTAGTATAAGGTGGTACTTGGCAGTATTATCATATGAGTTGAGTATATATTATATAATGGTATCATCCAGCTTACAATGTTATGAAAATAATATTGTAGTCAATTATATCGAATTCCTTTGATATATATTTCTAGAGGATATCATTATTCAGCCAATATTATTATATCAATAATAGGTAATACAGATCGGTAAATATTGTTACAAAATTAGCTCGTCTAAGTAATATCAGTTAAATGGATATAGTGCAATATACGTTAGTGGAATGTATGTGGAGATGCGATCACGTTCACTCCGCATTCAATAACGATAATTAAAAGTTATTCCGTGTGAATGCATTGTCTACTATCGGGAAACCCTTTGAGAATTTCCGATGTTTATAGTTGCTAAAATTACAGTCAGTATTCAAGAATCAATAACAACTTTTACACCTCAGACAGAGTTATGTGGGAGACACAGTCATTCACTGTATTAAAGAAATATGAATTGTCATTTTTTTTTTTTGATAAACGAATGATCAATGAATAAATGAATGAAACATGAAATGAAATTCTGAGATGGATAGATAACCAACCTAACCATCAATATACGAGTCTGGATGATCAAATAACACAAACTAGTATGTACATCGCTGTCCGTAATTTTATTATCGTAATTAAAATGAGTGTATAATAAAATAAAATTGCTGAGGACGAGGAAATACGTATGAATGAAGTTGTGCTTGCATTGAAAAAAGCAAAGAATGGTAAAGCTGCGGGACATGACTGTGTGGCCATAGAGTTCATCAAGCAAGGTGGCCCGAAGATTCTCGAGTGGTGCCTGAGGCTCTTCAACTTGTGCTGGGAGAGTGGCTGCACTCCTGAGGATTGGAGGAGGGCAGTCATCTGCCCTTTGTACAAGGGGAAAGGCTCAAGGTTGGAATGCGGCAGTTATCGGGCTATCAGTTTGCTGAGCTCTGTGGGCAAACTGTATGGAAAGGTATTGATTGAAAGAGTAAGAAAAGTGACTGAAAGTAAAGTATGGGATGTGCAGGGTGCTTTCATGAGTGGCAGGGGGTGCACCGATCAGATCTTCTCCCTACGGATGGTCGTGGAGAAGCTTCTGGCTAAACACCAGAGGCTCTTCTGCGCGTTCGTGGATCTGGAGAAGGCATACGATCGTGTGGACCGAGAAAGACTGTGGCGTGTACTGTCGGAATATGGGGTGAGCGACCGACTGATTGGCGCAATCGCGTCTCTATATACGGAGAGCTCTGCTTGTGTCAGGGTGAATGCTGCGTTGTCGCAGTGGTTCGCTCTCACAAAAGGGGTTAAACAGGGTTGCGTCATGTCGCCTTGGTTGTTCAACCTGTTCTTCGACTACTGCATGCGTCCTCTGAATGAGCTGAATGTTGGTGTGGACCTAAATGGAGTGAAAGTATGTGCGTTAATGTTTGCAGATGATTTAGTGTTGATGGCTGATGATGAATGTGAGTTACAACGGATAGTATCCTGTGTGTACGAAAGCTGCGATATGAATGGTATGAAAATGAATGTAAATAAAACGAAAGTATTAGTGTTCGAAAGAGAGGAAATAAGGACAAATTGTGTGATAAAGGTTGGTAATGACTGTCTGGAGCAAGTGGATGAGTATGTATATCTGGGAAGTTTGTTTACTAGAGATGGACGCTGTGATGGAGACATTGAAAGAAGGAAGCTGGCCGGTACTAGGACGAATGGTGCGCTCGGTCCGATTGTTAGTAGTAGCAATGTGTCTATGAAAGCAAAAGTGCTAGTGCACAATGCTGTCTTGGTGCCGACCCTGATGTATGCTAGTGAGACGTGGACGTGGATGAAGAAGGATGAATCAGGGTTGAATGCAGTAGAAATGAGGTCATTAAGAAGAATGTGCGGGAAAACGCTGAGAGATAAGATAAGGAATGAGGTTATTAGGGAAATGAGTGACTGCAAGACTGGTGTAGTGACAAGAATGAAAGTAAACAAACTAAGATGGTTTGGGCATGTTGAGAGAATGAATGATGACAGGATGACAAAAAAGATATATCTGAATGAGCGAAGAGGGGTGAGAAAGCGCGGCCGTCCGAGACTGACCTGGTCCGATCATGTCGACCAGATCCTCAAGGATGGACGCGTTTTGAGTAAAAGAAATCGGAGAGCGTGTATGACTAATTGCATGAATGTGACGGAAGCTAGGAGTGTGTGTAAGGATAGGGCTGTCTGGCGCTCTGTCCTCTCTGCCTACCCTGCAAGGGATGTGGCGTGAGGGTATAGATAGTATAATAAAATAATATTGCCTATGTGAGTTTCAGAGAGAATGAAATAATAGAAACATTATTATTTCTCTTTGGCTTACGTGTTAAATAGCGTGAATAAATTCAACGTAATAGAATATATGAAATTTATGTGAAAAGTTTTAGATCAACTTAACAATGTTTTCTCATTTGTAACATGACCGTGAAAGTGGTATAATATTAACGTTATTGTTTATTTTTGATTGTTTTAAAGAATACATGGTTGGCGCAGTTGGTTGAGGCGGCATTCTCTCACGGGGGAGGTGCCAGGTTCAAAACCCGGCGCTGGCTATATATTCCACACTTTGCGATATAGGCCCCAGTGCTAAGTGTGCAGGAAAGTATTGCAAGCCCAGATGCTTTAATATATATATATATATATAAAAAACAAAAGTGATTGGTTAATACTTTGAACGTATTAATTTCACTTACTTTTCTGTTTTTATTGCGCTCACTGTATATGTACCAACAGTCAGAAACGATATGCAGGTAAAAGGTTCAAAGTTTCCACATAATGTATGATATACTCAGGAACTACCATTGCACACTAGGGTTCAGAATTCATACTACTGTATTTACAATACGAGTAGGTATACAATAATATAATTTCACGTTGCCGTTTCTGTAGAGCAGTATTGAACTAGTTGTATTTGAATATTCTATGCAGTGATCCAAGTAAATAAATAATATGTGCAATACGTACGTCGTACATACATTGGTACTCTAACATTTCCCTGAACAGAATTACTGTGATGTCGCCTGGTCTGTTAAAAATGTATCAAAAAGATAAAAACAATACGTGAAATACTGGATCAGCAAAAAAAAGATTTACAAAATCAGTAGGCAAGAGTGGAGGACGCGTTTTCTGAAGAAGATGTCGGAAATGTATCCTAGAAATGAAACAGAATCCTGAAAAACAACGGTAGTTTGTGGATGTGGATGGAATACGACTAACAACTGAAATGCTATAAAAAAAGGATAACGTGTATTTACTATTTAAATATAATATTTAGTATCGTGCATTATTAAAAACTGTTTACAAATTCCGATGTCGCTTTTCGAGTGTAAGCAACCGCATCAATATTTCCTTTTTTCCGCCTTTTCAATAGGATTATAGTATATGTAGGTATTATACGTACATTATTAAGAGTAGTTAGCACTGGGAGACCCTACGTTTCACCCTCATGAATACGGCGACCTGTACTATCACTTTAATCGCCCAAGGTACTCAGACATTTATCGCGCTGGAGAGATCATGGTTTTCATGTTCGTTAATAAATTATTCTCACTCATGTACGTATACATACATATACGAAGTATCAGCTAGTGTAACTGTATAAATAACGTAGTTTCACCGAATACACAGGCTATTTTTATTAAGGAGTTCCTGATACTTCTTAGCAATACATTTCTTCGAGTGTTTATTTCTGTGTACGACAGAGAATGCAATAGGTTATAGATACCTACTTATATCCCATGAGGCGACGAGGATACAAAGTGTACCAGCATAAAACATTCAAAATACGGAGGAATTTCCATGAAAATCTTACAAAAATATTTATTTTGTACAAGTTTATATACCTACAACGAAGTAAAAGCACATATATAAATCTGTCAGATGGGAGTGTTTTTATGGAAACAACACAGAAAAGTAACAAAACACTAAATTCTCGAGGAAAGCAAGTAGATATGGGGGAAAATTTTAAACGAAATATTTGAACTGCGGAAGATTATTACGATTGAGTAAATACTGTGGTCCTTACAGAACATAGACCTTGTGACTTCCTAAATTATTGACAATTACAGATGGTTTCGTTATAAGGAGAACCTAATCTCCAAAACAAGGCGTTAATAGAAGCCATTTACTACCTACGTAATACTATGTAGTATAATTTAGACAGATAATCGTGACTGCGTAATCTAACTGACGTTGTCAAAGGATGTCAATATCTCGTAACGATCGACAGCAACGCTACTGTGATTATATCGCGCTGGGTTCTATAACGTAACGTGTGAAGGAAATACGATATGACAAGTGAAGGAAACGTTGGCGATGAAATGTGCGAAGATAAGTCGAGACTTTAAAGAATTTCTCTATAAAAACACTTGAACGTAAGTCACTAAGTACACACCTAAGTCAGTATTATTTTCTAAAAGTTAAACTTATTAAAACGTCTGTTATTTTGTGTGAAACGTGAGTTGAGAGTCGGTTAGAGCGCGGATCTCTGTCGATCCACGCTTTTAGCTTACTGTGAAGTGTGCAGGAAAGTGCTTAGGTTTGTGCTACAGGCCTATATAATAATTATATCCTTTTTATATAAAAAAGTTATGTAGGTGATACGCGTGAGACCTTATTAAGGATTCAATTCAACTTAGAAATCTGGATTTCTTTAAGAGCTTTCACCTACACTTAATACCTATTATTGATAATGTTGCGACATCAGTCAGTAAAGGTAGGCAAGGCATATTGATTTGAAATTTAGATATGTACCTACATAAAAGAAGGACAAAAAAGAATACTCAATAAGGTGAGTGTAAGTTTTTGGGAATTGCGATTTTGGTCAACGCTTTGACGCCAATTAAAAGAAAAGTGGGGTTCGATAAAACACAAGTTATTTGGTAGCAGATTCGTAGAGATATAGATTCCTTCTCGTATAGTGAATAAAAGTGATTCAATCATAGTACCTAACATGAGTGTAACGGTTATTCAGCTAACTCGTTCTGTGGGGAATAATAATTAACAACTCTGATTTACATATAACATGGAATTCGCTACTATTACCTCAAGTCCAGGTGAAGCGACTATCTACGCTTTGGACTAGTGATTGTATCATGTGGTAAATCCCAATAAACAATTTGCATATTATGTATTTACTTAGCTGAACGAAGGACGTGCCGTTATGGAATAAATTTCGTCTATTATTTTTTATGGTTTAAATCTACGAATATTGTACAACAAAATATTATATAGGTACAAGGATAACTAAAAATTAATGAATCGAAATCGCCATTAAAGTGGTATATAATACATTATCCTTTTTAGTAGAAGTTTTAATGTATTGAAAGACATTATCCTATTTTGAAAGCGGTTACAGAGCTTCTCTCATACCTTTATATTATTATATATCATTGTAAATAGTGTAATAATACTTAATGTTATTTCATTTTAGTTTCTTTTCTCGATATTGTCTAAGCTAAGCAAGGTTATTCAAACAGTAAATAACGTAAACAAACAACAAAATACATTTCAGTAGGTATTAGTTAATTATAATAGCCGGCAGTTATTGTCTTTTCCTCCTTCAAAACAATATACTTGGCATAATTTTATAATGGTAATTATTGTAAAATTGTTTTTATTTTATTCCACCTCCCAATTAAGGATTACAAACAGGATACTGCGGATGTAGGTATCGTGCAAAATGAAATTAATACAGGTCTGAAATAATATTATAAGAGCAGAAAATGAAAGGTTACACAATATTGTTTAGAAGTGTATATTTAGTATACAATATGCCGTATTTAAGGATTGAAGGCACGTTTTTCGTACAATGCTGATAAAACAAACTTTCCCACGATTTTCAGGCAGCGCCAGCGACGTGATCTTTTAACGTAGCCTCGAGAGAACCTAACAGACACTGTCGTAAATTTCAACGACCTTACCAAACTTATCGATGTAGCTATGGTTGTCTGCAAGACTAATGCTGCATATTTACATCACTAACAGTAATAATATAATTACTCACTTCTTCATGCGTATTTCGAAATAAAACGTAGACTATTGTAGAGGAGGTATAAGATGGATCTCTTCACGGATTATTCTGAGTCAAATTATGGCAGAAGAGCTTTCGAAGGTTTGCTGAAAGGTTTGACCTTTTATCCGTTGAGGATATTTATAAAGGGCTTTTGTCTTTTCTGGGACTTATTCATGTTGAGGCAATATTCTTATGAGTTTTTCTCCGGGAACCGTTGGAATACGGGTATAGTATTAGTTTCAAAGCTATATAATAAAATATCGGGATATCAATTGATCCTGATGCGTACAAAAAACCGACGGTAAAAAATGACCTGCGATTAAAAACGTTTATTCAGAAAATATATTTTGAGACTTCTTTGCGGGGAATTAATAACTTGAAAAAATGTTTGACTTCGAATTACATTATTGAATAAATACACGGGGGGATCATTTGAATGAAATCAAACATCTGCAAAAGATCAAACCACATTTTATAATATCTACAAAGTACTAAAATACAGTCGCGCAAAACCCTTACTGTTACAGTTTTCACAATTTCAAAAACTGTATGAATAATTCATCACTCAAGCATCTCGGGGAATTCTAACGAGAGATAAGAAGTAAAATAATATTTAGATATTGTGTATGATATAAAAAAAGGTACTCGATGAAAGAAAAAGTTTCAGTATTTTATGTTGGGATAACTTTGAAGGCACATTGTCATTCAGCCAAGAATATAAGCAGTAATACAATTTTATTAAAATGTTTGTACCTGATGAAAAGGCGAAGTGAAATTCAAAGAAATATAGAAGCATTTTCGCTTTAGACATAATATCTGAATACTTTGCCATCGATATTATGGATTTTATATTATCTCTGTTACATTCGTAGACTTAGAAAAATTTCAAGATCTATCAGTGTGAGTTTGTTATTTTATGGATTAAATCTATGTTCGCATTCGTAGTGTAACTAGATTTTGACTATTACCTACAATGTTAATTGAATTACTGATATCCAATTCGCCACCTTTACACAGTATAAGACAATTTTTACAGAAGAAAATCCAATTTACATGAAACATTTTTCGATTTGTGTTTTCTGCCGCAAATCGTGATGTAATAAAGAAATAGTGCCTACGAGTTCATTAACATTCTACAATCCCATGAAAAAATGCACTGAAACTTGAACATGTATATTTTTTTCATAATTACTGAACGACAAAATCAAGAAAGCCGACTGAATAAATTGTAGGTAATTCTTTTACCTACAAATGTGTATTATTTTCTGAAGCATAGGTACAGAGATCCTATACCTACAACTTCGCAATATTAAACGTGTCAGTTACACAAAGAAAACGGTATCTAGATATTATAGATTTATTTAATTTCATAGGTAGGTATTTTGTGACATTTTATTGGTCGTTCTAAAAGAAGATATAGAATAAAACATAGCAGCTAAAATGTTCTCTGAAGATTCAGAAATCCATAATATTTTACACAGTGTACTTCTTGTACAATAACATTCAGGTAATTTGTCGTATAGGTTCTTTTTATTTCTTTTACTCAGTTTACGAGCTAGTCTTTGAGAAGCCAGTCGAAAACTCCTAAACTCCTTCAATCTTTATTTGCACTATACTTCCCACGACTTGGGGTAGTGAGTAAAATAATATGTACGAACTTTTCCAAATAATGCGCTATTGACTTACCTAGTTTATTTATAAGAATAAAATATAAAATGTTTATGTTTTTTGTATGATTGTTTATAAACGTATGTGAGTCTAGTGATACCTGATACATTTTAAAATGAGGTATAATTATGTGAGCACATGTTCATGTTAACTGTACAACGTTGAGGAGAAGAGTGGTGTTTTTAATGAGGTTTACACACCTTATCATGCCGTAACACGTATCGTTTCATTCTATTTGACATTTCATTCCATATTACAATAATATGAACATAGTATGGCGATATCATTTTATAAAATAATTGCTTAAAACAAATATGTACCCACTTATTGATTGAAAAATTGTGGAATGAAGCGTAGAGAGCATGTAGAAACGTAGATAGTTATGATCAGGGGTAAAAAGTCGGGTGGTAGTAAAGCTTCCCTTTTCATATCGTTTTCAGCAATGAGGATCTGCAAATTTTTTGATAGAGTCTGTGGGATGTAAGAAGACTATTTAAATAATAACTAAACTAATACAGTGAAAATATTTTTTTTCTAAATCAATAATATTACCATTATAAGGATACGAAAGAACTTCTTTTTTTTTGTCTAGTTTTAATCCTGCGGATTGGTTTGCAGCAAATTTCTACATCTTGATCTCCACTCTTCTCTGTCTCCCGCAGCTCTCTTCAGCTCTAAATTCGTGGCGCAGTTCATGCCCTCATACACCTGAGTCTATAGGTACTGCCGTCGGGGGGACCCCCTGTGGTTTGTCCCTTCAGCCATTTCCTCTATTAAGTCATATAGGAGAACTATCGGAAGTGAAATGTTTGTAAGATAACGCTAACTGTCAGCAAGGGAAAAATAATATGACGAATACAATCCGCCTGCAATGCGTGGAAACATTATTTCATTTCTGATTCTAAACAATTTTGATACAGCATACATTAAACCGAGGATGTGCTGAGTAGGTAAATCATATTGTATGTAAGTATACAAAATTGGTGTGTAAATTTAGCAGACGCAAAATACAGCGTCATTTTATGTCTAGGCGCCATAAATACTTAAACCGCCCTGCACATACCATTTACCTTAGTGACATAACATGCTTTGACACTCTTATGACAACATAATGCTCGCATCAACGTAAAAATATGTAAAAACAAAATGCTTTTAATGGTGAACTGTATACCTACTCGTATACTAATATACCTACTCAAAGTTTTGTACGTTTACTGGGGTTATTCAGCACATACACATAACATTATAATATATTCGTGAAACGTATATGAATATTAATAATACTGTGAAATGTGTTAGAATCTCATTAGTCATGGAAAGAAAATTTGCTTTTTTTATGAGGACATGAAACAAGTGGGCGTTTAATAAATTTCCTATATTAAATTGCGGCGGCGGCGGCGGCGGGTGATCTTTCATACATTCAACTCCACCAAGCTCACCCCGTCTACTTCGATGTTAAAACATGTCATAATAATAATAATATACTACCTATAGAGAACAAAGAGAAACTCACGTGACCGAGTCCTATTACATATTTTATCACAGAACGTTTGCACTCTGCTTTCCTCATGTTATATAATACATTACCTATTGATATAACAGGGCGTACTGAAGACACGAATGGAATTCAGTTTGCGTGTACAGGTAGGTACGTACACCTGTATGTAAGCTACGATACGAACATGAAAACTATTACTGAAGATGTAAAACTGGATGCAGAAATAAAGACAGCGAGACCGAAGAGTAAACATTGTGATGACATTAATTCTGTGTCATGTCTTTCTTACCAAAATTCAACACTTGTACATTTTATACCCATACGTATTTGTGATATTCAAATAAATAACAATATATGTTACTTATCTTATTGTATAAACTCATCCAACAAACTTTTGATTCTTTTTTATATTATACCTATTACAATACTATCTAAATATGTACTTGATAAAGGTCGTGTAAATAAACAACGAAAATTGACATATTAGGTGGAAAATATAGGTGAATAAACCATTCGCAAAGTTTAAAGAATAAGTCTACGTAAACTCTAATTGAAAAGCTTGGTATGGTATGGATAGAAATATACAGAATAGTGCCAACAATTACTTAAAACTGTGAATATCAAAAGAAACAAGTTCCTTAAACTACTAGTTCAAGAAGAAAGACTTTCATACAATTTCTCACATTCAAATTTTCAATGCAGCCCGTCAGTCTAACCCAGATAAATGGAATGTACATAGTTGATATAAAAATATTAAGTAATTTCATTAAGAAGTATGAAAGCATGAAGAATTCATAATGCACCAGCATTAACTTAAAACTTTGAAAGTTGTAGGTGCCTACCTATATTTAACTAGATTGCATTTGAATAGTATAATGGGGAAAAGTAAGTCATGCATTAATATGAAATTGTTGGTTTTATGCAAATTCTCTTAAAAGTTTTGTCCAAAAAAATGAGGAAAAACTTCGCGAATTAATAATTGAGCGAAAACAAATAATGCTCTGTTCAGGAATGAAGAGAATTAGAATAAGAACTTTTTAAATGAGAAATCTTGGAGAATTTGAACATTTTTCCTTATCCTCCATAAATTGTTCAAAAACTTTATACAGGGTGTTTCCTTCCGTGTGTAAAATCTCTTAGGGGGTGATAGAGGATGAAAAAATAAGCAAAAAAAGTTTAATGAATGTATGTCCGAAAATCAACCGTTTTGGAGTTATGGCCTTTTGAAAATTTAAGAGTATGAAAATTTCTCATTTTGTTTTTTTGCCAATTACTCAAAAACTACTGACTGGATTTTGATAAAATAAAACAAAAATCATAGAAAACATTATAGACTTTCGAAGCACGTCTCAATTTATGGATTTTGCCTCATAAAATAGTGAAATTTTTGCACCCAAACTTTTTTCTACGGAAAAAATGAATATTTTTTCCAATAAACATCAAATTTCTAAAAAAATAGCCCTATTAAGTATCCTTTTTTACATTTTACAATAAAGCCTTAATAAGTTCTCAATAACGTGAGTTAAAAAAATTACAAGATTTCCTGACGGTGGGACCACAGCATCCGATCCAATGATGTCCAAACGTATTCAAAAGAAGGTTAAGGTAATACCACTGAGCGATCAGTTTCAGATTGTATACGTCTTGGCTACCTTAACCTTCTTTTGAATACGTTTGGACGTTTACTTAATAGGGCTATTTTTTTAGAAATTTGATGTTTATTGTAAAAAATATTCATTTTTTCCGTAAAAAAAAGTTTGGGTGCAAAAATTTCACTATTTTATGAGGCAAAATCCATAAATTGAGACGTGCTTCGAAAGTCTATAATGTTTTCTATGATTTTTGTTTTATTTTATCAAAATCCAGTCAGTAGTTTTTGAGTAATTGGCAAAAAAACAAAATGAGAAATTTTCATACTCTTAAATTTTCAAAAGGCCATAACTCCAAAACGGTTGATTTTCGGACATACATTCATTAAACTTTTTTTGCTTATTTTTTCATCCTCTATCATCCCCCAAGAGATTTTACACACGGAAGGAAACACCCTGTATAACTTGGTTTAACGCCTACACATTCCTTAACGCATCGGAGCAACCACTTGGATGGAAATGAGATCCCTCGCCAAATCTACCGAACTTGGAATCCAATACTTATACAGAAAACAAAAAAAAAACTTTTATTTCATTAGTTCTGAAAATTCATACAACAATTTGAAAGTGTCAACTGTATTTTGCTATGTAACATTATCTAATTGCATATTAAATTTTCATCACTGAACAATCTGAACACAGATATAATTAATACCTATCACTCAAAAATCATCACAATTATTTCCTAATTAGACACTATTATACTAACTTATGGTTTGTTACTTTTATACAAGCTCACGGTGTGTATTTATCTGTGTAAGTAATGACACGAAGTGCCATATAATTAATATCAAAACCATAAATGCAAAACCATAAACATCGGAATAATGCTGAAATAGATTTCTTTAATATGCACATGGATAACAATTTAGTATATTGGATTAATAAAATTAAATTTGATAAATTTAATTGAAGTCATTGGTAAGCCTTGATATAAAAATAATCACCAAGGATTAAGTAATATTCATACACACTAGTACATCTACGATATTTTACTCGTATACGTATTTGAAAGATATAATACGATAAACAAACGGGAAGATTCGAGTCGGTATTACATGATAAGCTCAATAATAAATAAAAACAGCAATATTTATTGTAAGATAAAACAGAATGCTATTCGCGATTGTATTTATATGAGTAAATATTATATTGAAATGTTATTATTTCTATCTTGTGTTTATAAATGCGTTATCGCATATACAATTGATATACGTACAGATACATTTTAGTGTTATGAGCAAGCGGAATGTTTCTTAGTATCATCATCCACTAAGACCACCCAAGTGAAAATAATATTGAGATTATAAGTAGAAGTGGATTAACTCGTTCAGGAAGTATGAGCGCGAATTACAGAATCATCAAACCACTCTAACATTTAAGCGTAACATATGCAACTTTACGCCGTCTGCAATGAATTTATGAATGTTCATAAAAAGTATTTGTAGACTTAGTATTATAACACAATTGGATTGGTAGGTATGGATCGGATAGACAATTTATTGAGTCCTTTAATGCCCTATATGCTGTGAGGGGGCTTCGGCGCCCTGAATCTTACTCAGCCAATGCTGAGGGAAACTGAAACTGAAAACAGTGATAGATGAAAGTATGGACTACAGATCGGCTGTTCTAGAATTATAGGATTTGGAAATTCCTTAATGAATAAAAAAATATTCCTAAAGTATCCCTAAAATTTACGGGATCTGAAGATTTCCCGTTCAGTTTTTCAGATATAAAAGTATAATTTAGCCAAAATACTGGTAATTATAATATTAACAAATCGGCTGTTTTAGATTTTTAAATTTATTCACAGGTTTCTTTTAAAAAGGTATAATTTACTTTGTCGCTTACGTTATTCTTACTGAGCACTAACATTCTCATACAAAATTTGAAAAAGTTGAAGCAAAAATAAAACGATTTTTGCTCAGTGCATAAAAGCCCTTAAGTAGTAATGAAATAACAAAACATAATGTTTTGGACCAGAGCTTTTTTCCTAAAAAGTGTTCCGAAATGTCCATATTAAAAATTCTTAGCAAGGTTTTTGTTAATGATAAGTGTATAAAAATAATATAATTATGCAAGACAATACCACTCAAGACCACCTGTTCTATACGCTGTTCTTTAGGGTTATACCAAAAAAGTAATGCGCTTACTTAGGAGCGATATGTATGTACGAAGATATATTTTGGTAAATTTTCAAAAGCACAAATTCATAAAATTAAATATATAAAATAAGCCACATCCTGATGTGTCCACTGATGGAGGAGGGCTGTACACCTGGGGACCTGATTATGGCCAACGACAAAGCGATGAAAGTCGCGGCTTATTGGAGTGGTAGACTTTAGACCGGACACGTAAAGTAAGTAATATACAAAAGAAAACGAATAAAACATTCCCAAGCAAAAGTGGGTGCGTATAGGTATCTATAGCTACCGAAAAAACAACAGGTAGAATACCTATAAAGTAAATTGATGGAAAAACCTTTTCGCATAATGTAGAGGGCTTAGTTGGAACGTTGGAAGTCTTTCCTCGAATTTTCCTCCCTGCCTTTAAATTTTCACGGTACATTATGATATTAAGACTCGCGACCCAACTAGGACGTCACGGACATTTCCCGCGGCACTAAGGTTCAAAATCGCATGAACAATCGCAAGATAAAATGGTAAAAATAGCGTTTATTTCATCTTTTGGGGTTAATTTCGTTTCTATCAAAAAACTTTTCATTCCCTGAATGCATATCTACAATCAATACAAAAAATTAAACTTCCGCGGGAAACGAGTTGCTATTTTTTGAAAAAGGATCACAGGTGTTTTTTTCATTTTTTTTTGAGAAATCTATGTAAGACATTAAAATATCTTTCACGGTCCTTCCCTAGATAAAGGTTTAATGTATCTACTCTATTGTTTGCAAAGCATGTTTAGTAAGGTTGTTGGTTTCCCGTTTTTAGATTTTTTTTAATATGAATATATGCCTACTCTTAACAAAATTACCTACTATGGTTTTAATCACTTTGATTCTGCGGCGTTGAACGATCGATATACAAACCTAGCGCATTATATATCAAGTAGGTAAGATACTTAAGTACTTATGCTTACCTTCTCTACTTAGTTCAAAAGATATTTTGAAAAACAATCTTTTCAAAACAGAAACACAGACTCACCTCTTTAATTTTAAGTTCCTATCTACTCTACTTTCTATAGCCTTTTATTTTTAGTAAAAACAAGAAATTTTAATCATCATATTTTTCCAATCTCTTTTAGATCGATTTTATAAACTACCTACTACTTGTAGAATTTCATCACGTCTATTGTTTTTTTTATACGAGGAACTCAAATTGTTTACAATTAGGTGAGCTTAAATGTCTACTATTGTGATTAAAAGCGTCTCGGTATGGTAAATCGTTCAACTATGGTACGATATACCTAAAAATACACATTCTAAAAAGTGTAGAGTACGCTACATTACATGTATAAATGTATGTACTTTTGTATTTTATACTTTTATAGGAGTCTTGTTCAAACTGATATAATATATTATACAGTACAGAGATCTCGTATAAAATGTACGCGACTATAAAGTGGTGTTTTATTATTCAGATTTTTCACAACTATAGTTCATCGCCGATAGTTAACGATTGCTTTGAAGTAGAGGGAACTGGTGAATGTGTTTCCAACATACAATATGTGAACACAGTCGTGATAGTTCAATTCAAATACATCGGTCGTTTATCCAACATACTCGTACATAGGTACTTGTTGTTTTCACAAATCACAAAATAGTATATCGCCGATCGCGTGATGTTAATTTTTATTGGAACGTGGATACAAATTCAGATGAATTTAGTTATGAAACGACATACAAGTATGTAATCAACATTCATAAGTATGTCGGGTCTCGCTCCAGTATCACATTTTGTATGTAAGCGAATTCTGTCACCTGTCACTTAAGATGAGTGTATTTTACTGTGATGTCTTGTATGATGATCATGAAACTCAAATAAGAATATATAAGTATTTCAATTTACTTCGTGCGTTTTATATCTGTAATTTGAATGGTCTACACAAGTAATTTTATGTACTGTACTACAGGGTTACTAGGCGGGATGTTGAGAAATAAACTGGATTATAGGTATTTGATTTTTGCAGACAAATGGACGAGACGAGAGACGTCGATTATAAATAAAGAGAACTGACAGAGAAAAGTGACGAAGCATAGTTTGGAAAGCATACTTTTAATTTGAATATGTATATAAATGCTAAGTAAGGGAGAATAGAAAAACATGTAGGTACATAATGACATAATGTGTATGGTAATATTTTTCAAGGAATCTCAAGATATTGAAAATGTCAGGATACTGAGTACGTACCTACCGCCATCAAAGGAATTACAATAGAAAATTAAATATTATATACATATTTGGAAAATATTATCAACAAAAAAAGAAAATTACAATGTCCATATCATCTTAGTATACAAAATTGTAATTTCAAAGAACTGCCTTCGTAGAAAATGAGATATTAAAAGACGTGGGAAGGATATTGCGAATATATTATTAATTCTTTGCCGTAAATATTTTGTTATTTATAATATTATTAAAATACACTGTTCAAAGTAATGATATACATAATATGTATATATATATGGATATCTAGTATTATTATCTACTATGCGTGAAAGGAAATTGTTCAAAACAGGGTAGTTGCTATCGCTTATACTTATTACTATGCAATATGGATAAGATATGAATAATTTATTGCTGTGGAAATAAGGGAACTAGACAACAAGGCAAGTCTCGGAAGTGAAGTACATTCTTATACAACGTGGCGCTGTACAAGTTGAATAAAACGAAATATAAATATGGAGTTAGGAATACACCCACAGATCAGTTAATGTACAAGGTGTGTCATATATAAACATCTGGAATGAAACGAAAGGGTAATTTTTACGACCGCACTTTGGTAAGATATACGTATAAAATACGAAAACATTCAGCTTAGTATGAGCATTTGTACGCATGTAAATATTAATTTGACGCGTAACATTTTTTACACCTGTCGTATTAGAACTGTGGTGTGATATCTCGTGCGATAGCATAGACAAGTAGTGAAAATGGGTCCAACTTTACTTAATAACGCGAATAATGCAACTGAGGAGGTTATTCAGACTTCCTTTTTTCCAAGTATTAAACATATAGGTAATATTCTTCAGTTTTAAATTTCTTCACTTCTACTTGTCATCTTTCAAGAGGAAGATTGCCATGGCTCAAGCCTTTGTAATCAATTGGCTATTTTAAATGTCAAAACTCGTAAAATGTTTCCGAACGGTGATCGACTGCAAATATGTACAACCTTTCATCTGCCTAAATCTTCAGATGATATTAAACATGAGGTTTATATTTTCGTTTGCTCGGCGTTAATAAACGATAATGTTAACAATATTGTGTAAAAAAATGCGAAATAATGTGTGGCAGTCGCCTGTTATCTGCCAAAGTATCAAGACAATAAACCAAGCTAATACGGCAATATAGGAAGATTTTTTACGTCTGGTAGCAATAATTTATCTCAGCAATCCTTCAGGAGAAATATAAAACGCCCCATGAAAAATACAAGAAGGAATATAAATAAAGATTACCGCATTTCTCTCTAGATACCATACATACTCTACATACCAAACAAACCCATATATTCGAACATTCCCAGTATGTGCGGGTTGTGGGTATATTATTTCTCCAACTAACGCATCACGCGATCAACTCACTAAAATTCTACTATACTAGACATGCAATTTGTTATTTTCTAAAAACCCAACATAAATTAAGACAGGGCTTTTTGTTGGTGTTGAGAACCGTAGTCCATACTCCGTAGTATCTACATATTACGAGTACTAAGTAAAATATTCTTTTATTATAAAGTGAACCCAGTTTACTGGTAAATAAATTAGCATTCAACAAATCCTTAGAAAATTGCAACACAATAAGTCCAGAGTAGGTATTATACAAATGATAACAATAACAAATATTTTATTGCTCGCAAGAAACATATTATCCGGGTGCTAGAAAATCCAGGAAGATATGCAATAAATATTAAAATATATTATTAAAACGAAAATACGAATAGTTTTCAACACAACGAAGATATCATTTTCTAATTATAAGTGGCTTTGACAAGATGCGTGCTTAATTAACAGGTCGACGAATGAGTAGGGAATACTGAAACTTATTTCATCAATTTTGCAAATCCTACCGAATTAAGCAAACTACGTATGAGACTGTGTCAATTTTCTTTTGGCTACGTGTGTTTAACTAATAAAATGTGTGGAATAGAATATGAATGGATGCAACTGTATTACATGCCTTAAGATATGTTTATACCTACATGTGAAATTCTTTTACTTACATAATATTATCGTTAGTCTAGCAAGTAGTATACCTATATTACTTGTAGGTACTTTATCTTATCTCTTGTGAATTGCAACGGACTCAAAAGACTTTTGTACAAAGTTTGCGCTTATATCAAAGGAAACAAAGACCTCAAAGAGGGCGTAATGTATTATTACTATATCAAATTCTATCACTAAGACATTACAAGTTTAGTATACTAACCATACATACTGTATTCACGTAACATAATAATATCAATGATTGTGTTGATGCCAAGATATTTGTATGAAACACTCCAAACTATGCGGTATTGTTAAATTTAATATCATCCTCCTAAATATGTAAGTCAACTTTGCTGGTAAGAAATCCTGTCAAACGACAAATATGTAACACTGAAAGTACCTATCATGAGGAGGATGGTGTCATGTTTTAGAGTGATAGACGACAGAATAGTCGTTGTTTGTTATAAGACTTCTAAAATCCACCTGGATGATATACAGAATACATATACTGAGATTAATGGCCTAATATCTTAAGAATGAATAATTATAACCAAACTCAGCACAAAATAATTATAATATTTACTATGGGTAAAATACGACCACATTTAAAGAAAGACCACAAATATTTTCTCTAATGCTGCTGTGTTGGTATAGGATTGGTAGGTAGTAATTCCATTCTTATACCGTGAAACCAATGGAATAATATTATTATTGAATCGAAAAACTTTACAGAGTACAATATAATATCCATCTACAGAGCAAACTAACTTTTTTCGCCATAATCCTATTCGGGTAAGGAGGGATCAAAAACTTTAGAGTTTCTCTAGATTTATATTCTATAAGCTAGTATTATTTTATAATCACATTCATACATTTGTCGCGTTATTAGTAAAATTACAGTACAATGTTGAGCATGAAATAAGTTAATATTTAAAAAGTAACCGAAAAATTAGGCATACATACGGAAACAATTATCGTAAATTAAATACTATATAGTATATAATGTTGGTTTTGGGTTCTATTCATTTGAACAAAGTAGAAGGTTCACATATTATTGAATCAGTATTGAACTGACATTTAAGCATTTTTAACACGAAAGGATTTTAATCAAAATTTCACGCATTTTAGAATCAATCTTCTGATCAATGGTCATAATATTATAATGAACAACTCGTCTACCTACAACTGAGTCAACGGATCATTATAATCTCGACTAAGTGATATGAGTATGGCGAATATATAGATTCTGATTGGGTCATGAATTTCAAGCCATAAACTTAGGTATATTGTTATTACTAAGTAGAAAAGTATTAATATAATGTTTTATAGAACCAATACGTACTGATCTCCTTCGCTCAGATGGTGAGCATAATAAATCAAAGTTTTAAGACGTCCTTATCCTAGTTTATGTATTGGAATTCTGTATGGCACTCAGTCCCCTGGTGTAGTGGTAACTAATGACCACATCGTAATATGTTCAAGCAGTCAACTCACATTTATATATTTTCTTCACTAAGCCACTCGTAAATACTCGTAACTCCCAAGAATATTTTTTCCATCCTGCTACTACAGGTATTGATTAAAACTTTACCTCTTTTAGATTTCGCAAGTTTCACAATGTACGTATAAGAAATAGTTGCAAAAACTTAGAGCTATCTACTTAATATTTATTCATTAATTATTCGCGTAACGTTAAAAGCTTTTCGTAAAGTAAGTAACTTTACGATAGTTTCAGTGTTGCCCCATTAATATGAACCCTCGTTACTGGTTTAAAATAATCCCAAATACATTTATAAACAAAAAGACTTCTTGTTAAAAACAAGTCTTTTTCAATTATTGACTCCTATTTATTCAGTAGGTAGCGTACTGAGTATTCTACTTAGATATATGGAGAATATGAAAGGCTTCGTTATTCGGAGTAATTTCGTTTGACTTTTGTAATGAAAACTAAGTTGCCATCTCTTCAGCAGATGATAAAAATCACATTATTGTTGTTTATATTATACTACTCGGTCGTTACATTTATGTTGTCTAGAATGAAAAAAATACATGGATATATTTTGAGATTTTGCAATCGAATTACGAGTAATTGAGTAGGTAAACACAATCATAATATTGATAGAGGCGTTAGACTAATTACGTGATAAAATATTGACGTGCTTAAATAATTCGCGCCTTTCCCCAGAAATCCAATTACGTAAGTAAATATTTTAATTCTATACGACATCAATAGTAAAATGATACATGAATTAAATACCTGTGTAATTATTAACATGGGGGTACTTAATAATGGTTTGTAAGTATAATATGAAATAATAGTACCTAGCTTTTCACATTCCTACCAACCATCAAGAGTACCAATATCTACTATTCATTTTAATGGTTGGTGAAACCTTTTTATTTTTCGTTTAGATTTTTTAATACTTGTGCTATTTGCATACCAAAACAAGTCGTATTGTAGAAATAACACCATAAGATTGGTTAAACCTATTAACTTCGCAGAATATTAAAAGAATTGGTGGAGGTGCATGAAACAGTCTATGTCGAAATATCACTTTGTTTCAAACTGGAGTATCTTTAATTTTACTCTACAATTAAGATATATTTTCGTAATATTGGCCGAGTTGAGATACTAACAATTATTTGTTATTGGAAAGTATTCGGGACACAGGTGGTCAGACGTATTGGACGTAAATCGAAATGGGCAGAAAATTTACTCGATATAGAACATGAAAAACGACGCTATTACGGAAAGGTGGATGATATTTTTTTTTTGTGAACTTATGTGTAATTAATTATTAAATCGGCATGATTTATTCAAAGTGAATATTAAAAACTAAACTAAAAACGAATACAATTTACTACTAAATTTGATACATTTGATAGTGCCTATATTATATGCATAACAATAATTTTAGCTAATTTACTCTTATACTCGTAAGAATATTTATAATTCTCGGATTAATTTGGCCCTACAATTTTATGTGCTGGCAACAGTGACATTTCTATCGAAATTCTACAAGTGTTGCCACTATGGTTGCCAAAAAATTACATACAGTGCCCTCGTCGAAAACAATATCTTTCTTGAGAGGATGTATAGGTATTTGCTCTTTGTTGAATTTTAAGGGACAAAGCATATATGAATTATCGATGCAGGAAATGCAAAGTTGGATCGATCGTCAGTGAACCTTAAAAAAACTATCATTTGACACTCAAAATACAAGTTGTAACTATCCTATATTATGTGTTTAAGATATATCGACCATATTTTCAGGGAGAGGCGTGTGTAAAGAAGAACTAATGTCGAGTATGTGCCGAACACTGAAGAGCTTGAAGATGATGGATGAAAGCAAGGCGAGTGGAATATTATGTAGACAGAATGAAATCACATTCTCTCGACCTAGAACGTGACACAGGATGACACATTGAATATTTCCCTTCGAGTTAATGTATTGCAGAAATGTAATTTGTTTTATGTAGAAGTTTGCTTCGGGTAGAAAACTCCTTTGTGGGTTATGTGAAGTCCAAAATGAACTAGTTTAATTTTTTTGACTAACGATAGAAGTTCGCATGTCGACTGTTGTTTCCATCATTCAGTCATTATAATGAAATTGGGTAATAAAATAATAATGATATTATACTCGTTACCTTTTCATACACAAACTATTAGTCATTCATGAATTTTGACATTTAATTAACCGCGCCTCCAATTAATATGGGTTGGTTTTAAGGCACTAATAAAATAACTTTTCATGTTTCACAACACTATTATTTCTTTCAGTGAAAAGATATATGCACCGATAATTGTTGAAATTAACATCAATGTGATATGTTTTTATTACTCGACATTTGGCCAATAGCGGTGGTTTCCAATTTACATACATAGTTTTGACTGCCATTCCGGGAAGAACATCCATCATGCAAATAAATAACATCTCCTGCGAAATACTCGTGGATTACTTTCCTTAGTACCTACACACATTTATAAAGGTGGGGAAAAATAAGATGACGATAATAATAAACTTTATTGTAGTAATGAATGAAACTACAGAAATGGCGACTTTATTTGCTATTGGAAATATCTACCAGCCAACCACACGAGAAATTATCAAAACATATTACCAGTGCGTAAAAGCGTGTAAATAATAAAAAAGAAAATGGGATCAGGTGGGCGAGAGCAAATAACTAATAAAAACAAAGTAATCCGCGAGATACGTAGGTATATACACAACTCAACTTGTTATATTTCTACCCTGAGGTAAGTATTCTTTTCATAAAATAACCTTCTTATGTATGAGGATAGTAATAATATATCAGGATACAATGTAATGGAATGTTCTTAGTATCGCAACAGGAGAAATGACTTCTTAAATTAAATGAAGTCTTGTTCTTTTGAAAGGTTTTAAATACCTACTGATGTTTATGGATTGTTGGTAGCGAGATTTTGTCTTTTTTGTGCCTTAAATTAGTAATAGTCCAGTCAAAATAAACACAAAGCAGTTCTTCGACGGAATGTTCTGTTGTAGTCTGGATTTTTATTTCATTCTATACGTTTTTTGGGATGCTGAATCCGATCCGAGGTTTGCCGACAAAATTTCGTGACGGAACATGGCGAAAAATAACTTTCTTCATACATTTCCTATTCTCACTATTTAGAATAATGGGAAATTTTTGCTAGTTTTTGCAGCTTGGTTCCATTTTTATTTATTTTAGAGAAAATTGTAGAAAATTTATGAATATACTATCATTTTGAGTAGAAAGACAACTGAAAAAAGTTGTCAGCTTTCAAGTGCTAATAAAAAAAATCGCCAGAAACTGAAAAAAAACAGTTTTTTTTTTATTTTGCCATTTTTTCGCCAAATTTTGTTGGCAAGCCTCGGATTCGGATTCATCACCCCAAAAAACGCATAGAATGAAAGAAATCCAGACTACTCCACAGATTTCCATAGAGAAATCTAACTAGCCTGGACTATAGGACTCAATAGGTTTTTATTATTTTAGAATTCTGACACTAAGTGGAAAAAGTTGAAAAGAAGATTTCAAATACATATTCCTGAAAATGTTCGCTGTCCGCATAATAAAATGAAAACTCTTTTGATCGAAAACTCGATTTGTTTTGCAATCAACTCGTGTCTTTTAAATGATATAACTCTAAAATCGTCGACGGTTTTACTTCGAAGTGTTTATATTTAAAGGGAAAAACTATAATATTTCTACATCATTGACACACACACACACACACCAGTAACTGTTTGCTTTTGCTTCTAGGAAAAGCTAAGCGAGTCGACAGCAAATTCAATAGAAAGTACTCTCTTAAAATAAAAATGTTGGGATAGGGATGAACTGAACGTAGTCGTGTCGTAACTACTGAATATATTAATATTACGTGGGCCAACATACGTTCAGAATGAGACTAAAATAACAATGTGCAAACAAATTCAAAGGGAGATTCCTTATTATAAATTTATAATGACGGGGTCTTACGAATCCAAGTGCTCACAGAAATAATGTGTAGAAATTTTGGATATACATAGACGATACAGAAAAATAGCTGCTGGTAAGAATACTAAAATGAAAAACAATTATAAATATGTAAAATTGTAAATATTTCTCTGAAAATTAGGCGGCTAGTTTACGAACGCTTCCACAACCATTCCAGAAAAAAAGTATGGATTTTATTGATAGAGTTCGAAAACTTGATCAAACTTCAGGCGACTTCATTGGAAAAAGACAATTGGCTGACGGAAAAACTGGTACGATAAGCCTTCTATGTCTCCCATCAGACTCATCTCACAACGTTTCAAAAACTAAGGGATTTAAAATATCCCTGTGAAATGACAGTCTGGGAATGGCTTTGCATGAAAATGATCGTTTATTTAGGGCAGGAGGAACGATAACATATATCTATGTAAGTGTACGTATGTGTAATGTAATATAGTATAACATACCCATGTGAAGTAGTGTGTGTAGTATTCCAAAACGTATATTATCCATACCTGAAAAAAATAAAACATAAAAAATGTAAAAAAAAAACATAATATAAATTTTTAACCAACTTTTCTATATACGTTGTCAGCTCATTATAAAGTTGTGATCTTTCTTATCGAGTTTAGAAAAATGTTATTATAAATACAATGAAAAAGTCAAAAACAATTACATAATAATACAAAATTTAACACAACGTAGAAAGTTTTAACAAAATTTAATAATTATGGTGTGCCCGTAGTAGCCCGACCTATGTACTAGCACATATGTACATATGTACATGAGCATATAACTACAATGTGATTACTATTTCCTTAGTTTAGGAAGAGCATTGGCTGTGTTGGATACATTTTGAAAATGAGTATTGTTTTTCATCGCCTTCAATGCCCGGAAAGATTCAGTTTATACATTATTGTATGTATACTATAGAAAGATTATAGTTTACTAATGATGAATTTGACGAACTTCTTAGGTGACGAACTGCGGAGATAGGAGCCACTAATCATTATTATTTTTCATACAAAATTTGTTAGGATGGCTATATCTCTGCTATTTCTCACCTAAAAAAGTCGGAAAAATCCAGCATGAGAACTGATTTAACTGAGTAAAATAAGTCGATAACAGCAGTTTCCGTAAACTATTCTGATTTTGTATCCGGTATAGGTGCTAATGGATTAGGTACATATCTAAACAAGTACTGTACAAAAATTATTGTAGTAGGGCCTTATGACTTCCATGTGTTCTGTTGAGGAAGACGGGTACTGTAGTCGCACGTACTTTAATAATATATATTTATACATAGGCATCCACTATTAATTATTTCAGTGTACTTCATACGTAAACATGTGGTTGAATCTTTTGAAGTCACAATAGATGTGTAATGAACTATACCTAATACCTAAAAGAGCATAATTATTGGGAAGTGATTTCTTTTGATCTTTGAAATAAAAGCACAGGAAACCATCGTAACAATTTTAAACAAAAAAGACGGCACTAAAAATCTGTCGCGAAATTATTTTCAGCAAGTAGCGAGGTACATTATTACCTACCTACAAACTAATATAAAGGTATATATTTAGACATTGAATTTATATGTAAAATATGTATAAGCACTAAAAAACATCTATGACAGCATTTCTATGTACATGTACAACCAAAAAATGTGAAATGGGGAGAGTGAATGAATAAAAAGAATCAATTTTTAATTCAGTTCGTTAATAGTGTTTTTATATAAACGATGCATCACTTATTATTAATTTGCATGCACTACTTTCAGTCTAGCATTAGTAGGTCTTCGTAAAGTGAACTTCCGTATATACAGGAAAATGTTCCCATTGCAAGTGTACATAGTATAATTAAAACGTGTAGGATATAGGTATACCAACATATTGTATAACGTACAACAAACTAATGTATACCATATGTACCTAATACATCCTCTGAGTTTCCCAACCAATGTTATCATTTATACAGCTGCATTACGTAAATGCACCCGTCCACGAACATAACACAGAGCTGAAGGTAGATTTCATTAATATAATATTCCATGAATATCACGTGTCATATGCATAGAGAGGTGAATCCTACTAATTGTGAAAAATTCATCAACAAATTATTGTGCTTCATACGCAAACTACTATCGTGACGAATATTTCTAAAGTCTCAAAAGCAGGTGCATACTATGCAGTACTATGCGAGTTTCTATACCTATACATCCCCCTTAATAGATGTTTCATTTATAGTATTGCATGCACTATCAAGGCAAGCATGCATACATTACAGGGTAGTAACAATGTGAATGTAAAGAAGTTTTTTTAGACAATATTACCTACGTCGTATCGGACTAGCTCCAACTATTCTCTCCGTCAAGAATAAACTGAGGCATTATTACCGTTTCACAAATAATCTGTCCAACTGTCAAATGCCTTGATTCTTACTTTGTTTTTGTCTAGACTTTGTTACTAAGTGTATATTATTTTTCAGTGCAAATATTTCATTTTTATAAAAAAAAATCATCGTGTAGCTAGTAGCAATTGGACATCGCATTCTCGTAAGACAATTTCTGAGATCTATTTAGTCAGAAAGTGAAAAATGAGTACAGTACAATAAACAGTCTATAAATAAATCAACCACTGAAACAGTATCTGAACTGGCTTACTCGAGTACCTTTATAATCCATAATGTGATTATTGTGTTATCAGTCAAATATAATACACGGTTTTGTGGTATTATTCCACTACCCTCATATTGTATCTACTGCGTTGATATTAATACAATGACCAACTGTGAGGGAAGATTGATAATATCCTTCTACATACATGATGTACCCATTACGGTTTACACATTGTAAACATTATGAATGAATAACAACTATTAGGTACACCTATATCCACATTCATACACTAACCGAACGTGAAACCTGACTAATTCAACTGCCATTGTTGCGACAGAAAGGTTTGAATTTGAAGAATGGAGATAGATCACTACTGACTTCATTAGTATGATAATATGACACTTTTTCACGGACAAAAATGATTCATTACATTTTTAGCATACTAATAATGTTGAAATAACTTTGGTTAAACTATTTTTATAATAAATAATTGACAAATCTCAAAGGTTGAAAATTTCAGCACGTTTGTGAACGTTGATTACTAAATTGGAGACCGGTGCCTATTATAACCGCAAAAAATACACAGCTGATAACCGAGACATACCTACTTACCGACATCAGTAAAAATATAATTCGTGCAACTGATAAAGAGTACTCGATTATCAAAATAAAGTACCATGTTAAGATACGGTTAAATCTTGAAATGTAAAAATGTATCTACCATCAAGAATTATTACATTTAGTCGGCAATTAAACAGTAAGATTAATTATACGTTATACCATGCCTGTGTCAAACTAAAATTTTACCAGGATCTTCTGTTGTTTCTACTAGGCTTACTCCTACTATACTGATATTACAGTAAATTGTGTGTAATTAATTGTATTAAGTGTAATACGTAGATATTCACAATCATGTAAGACAAGATCTTAAATAGATTAAGCTAATAGTAGGTAATTAGTTAGTATGTAATTATTCACAGATTAGTTTTATTCAGGTGAATATTCTTAGAAATTATTAGTAAGTGCGTAGTTTTACTGTTCTACAGGCAATCTCTCTCTCTCCATGGGCATTTATTATTCCCACATAATGGTGGGGTCTGCCATTTTTGTTTTCCAACGCCACTCGGCTCTATCCTGTGCATCTTCCCGGGGATGCTCCACAGTCTCTCATTTCACAGTCAATCATATCAAAGAAAA